>RHPI01002990.1:258964-309907 GCA_009103225.1 Chlorokybus atmophyticus | reverse complement strand
CACCCCACCCCCACTCACCTGCGCCGCCGCGACCGCCGCCCTCTCAATCACCCCCATCTGCGCTCCATACCCCACCACCGTGACATCCCTCCCTTCCCTGACCACGTCCGCCCTCCCCAACTCAATCCCATACTCCTCTTCCCTCACTTCCTCCACGGCCGACCGGTACAGCCACTTGGGTTCCAGGAACAGCGTCGGGTTGGGGTCTCTGATACAGGACAGGAGGAGACCCTTGGCTTGCGAGGGGGAGCGAGGGATGACGACTTTGAGACCCGGGACGTGGGTGAAAAAGGCCTCGGGAGATTGGGAGTGGTAGTGGCCGCCGTGGCCGACGGCGCCGTAGGGGGCGCGGACGGTCAGACCTGGATGGGAGAGATGGGGTGTTGTTGTTTGAAGCACGGAGATGGGGTGGTGAGTGAGCCTGGATGTATACGTGGGTGTGCACGTGCGTACATGCTTGCGAGTGTAACCTCATGCCTCTGTGTGGGTGCGTGTGCGTGTGTATCTATGCACACGCGTGCACCTGCACATGTGCGTGGAAGGGTGTCCTTCTCATGTGCGCAAACATGTGCGTGCTTGTATGCTTGTGCACGCGTGTCTCCCTACCTGTGCGCATATGCGCGTGCGTGCATGCGGGCGCGCGTTCGTGCGTGCGTGCGTGCGCGTGTGTCTCTGTCTGTGCATGCGCGCATGTGTGTGTGCGCTTTCTCTCTGCTATTATTATGTTGGCTTTACCTCCGCAATCGAACTCGCCACCGCTGCGATATCGGAACTTGGCAGCCTCGTTGACGAATTGGTCGAAAGCCGGGAAGATGTAGTCTGCAAACTGCACAGAGGGAGCGGTGTGAAGCTAATGTCCAACATGTTGACACAACAACCTCACTCACCTGAACTTCTGCAACGGCAGTGGCGCCCATGGCAGCGTAACCAATGGCGAAGCCAACGATGCCTTGCTCGGAGAGCGGCGTGTTGAACACGCGCTCAGGCCCAAACGCCTCCTTCAGTCCCTGCGTGTGTAGGCGTGTGCGCATACGTGTGTATGCGCCCGCATACACGAGCATGCACGTGTGCGTGGGCGTTAGTGGATCATTGTTTGTGCAAACAAGCGCCTGTGCGCATGTGTGTAATCATGCGCTTGCGTATGCGCAATGATTCGCTTCCTGCGTGCAAGTGCGCTTAAGCGTGGGCGTGCGGGTGGTGCGGGTGTGTGCGTGTCCTATTTGCGGCAGCGACAGTCATTGCGAAAGACTTGGATTGTGACACTCATGATTGTAACGTTCATGCAGGATAGAGCGCACCTGTGTGCATCGAAACACCCCGCCAAAAGCCACGTCCTCGCCAAACACAACAGCGCTGGGGTCCCTGTTGTTGCAGTGTAACCTTCAATGCGCGTGCTGCGTGTCTCAGAATTACTTGTATCATAGCATCCTCCACTCGTGTGTCAGTGTGACCCAATCGGTGTGCAAACACATGATTGTCATGTGCACACAACCGCTGCACACATCTAGATTGCGTATGTGCAATGGAAAATGCACCTGATAATATAGCGACACGCTGTGCGCAAGCATGTGACATTCTGTCTAGTGGTATACTAAGCAATCGAGACAAAGTAAATATACCAATGTGTGTGTTGGTGTGTGTGTGTGTCCCCTCTCACACTCACTTGGCGAGCGTTGTGTGCAGGGCGTTGTTAATGGCAGTGAAGAGGTTCATGCGCTTGGTGGTGCTGGCGGCAGGGGCGGCGGCAGAAGCTGCGGAGGTGGCGGTGGAGAAGCTGCGTCGCAGCACCGACCTCGCGGCCGCCGCCGCCGCCGCCGCCGCCATGTTTGCAGTGTCCACGTGGACTGCCAGCATTTCCTACGTGGCAACAGACACCGCCTGCTGCAACTTCAAATAGATCAACATTGAAGCCTTGCCTGTATGTTCATGTGTTATCATGTGTTCATGTGTTATTGTTTCAGTTCAGACTTGCATTGCCACTTTGTATATCCAAGTTGTGTCGTGCAATTGGTGTGCTTGTTTGATGTCGCCGACAATCAATAATGCAACAATCATGGTTATTGTAATACATTTATAGTACAATGCTGATTATAACAACATGAGCAACGTAAGCGTGATTTTTATAACGATCAAGTACATGTGCACCAACTTGTAAATGCTGACTATACCCCAATAACCAACGTGTGCAAGGCATTAATGTTAAGACGTTAATTGCGTTGATTTCCGTGACGGATGTAAATTTATGAGAGTCTTGATGATTTCACTTAATATTTGTCTCTCACTTTAAACATATATATATTGTATATATGGGCGTTTGGATACGTTTACTGCATAGACCACTTAGCATGTCCAATGCGAAACCAAGCACGCAAAAATACACAAGCACTTCACAAGCAAGCAGCATGTAGCGCCGTCGTTATCATCAACCATTAAGGGTGGGCCAGCCACTCCCTACTGCGGCGACCAAGCCATATATATTTTAGCAGTATCGACAGCTCACACTATGCACACTGACACAAACGGATAGCCCCGCAGCGCCGTTGCTATTGCCAACCAATTAGTGGGCCGGCCACTCTCTACTGTAGTGACCAAGCCGTCTACCCGTGGCTCACATACAACACCAGCACAAATCAACAATAACCATTAATGTAAGTCAGCTATTTCAACAGGTTACTATTGTACAATTTAAAATGATTAAATATATGTACAACCATGCATGGGAGTCAGTACTTGTAACGTATAATTAATGCGTATATTATGTACATTTCTAAAATCAGCTTATTAAAACTATTAATTATTAATATTACATAGATAATTCATAGCGTGTAAACGTACGGTTACCGGTATGAGGTGTTATCAAATGAGGGTGTTCCACCAAATTACATTAGCAAAAGGCGGATGGTTGAGGACTGAATATAAATTCATGTTACAATAAAAACATGAAATGTGATTACCATTTGTTAATGATGATAAAATGGCTAGGTTGGTGCGAGATGAGATACGTTGTGTCTATCAAGCGCATTTTGAAAATGCGCTTGATAGATAAACAAGATTGGTAAAAAGTGTGCAACATATGGTAGTATTATACTTGCAATCGTATGATATCGTTATATAATAAATCTTTTAAGATGCGACACTTATTTAAGCGTCTGCATTGGATTGGATACTCAATAGTCAGTAAGGGCAGCCCGGCCACCCCTATTGATTAATACGTCGCTTTTAACACTTTACATCACACACTGTGTGAACTCCAATTTGCAAATGACTTCACCTCGACGATGTAACTATATTTCAGTGTACGCATTACGCATGCAACGTGTGCTGTGGTGTGGCATGCTATGTGCTTGTACCGCAAGCCCTGCATTTCATTATGCTATAACCTTGTCACACTAAGGCATGTTGAACAATACTTTAATGCACAACTTCTATGTTGTATGTAACGTGTTGCAAAAACAATTGCTGATCAGCACGAGTATGAGTCCCTGCCAACTTGGCAGGGAGGGAGTTGTTTGAAACAACTCTTTCAAGATTTCCTCGACGACTTGCATTTGATATGATTTTTGACAGGACGGCATGGCTGTCGGAACATTCTGTGGTTTAATGCACAGTATTGACGACGCCAAGTACTATGTTGTACTGTGCATGTGTGGGGCCCCACACAAGCAGCCGGCCACGGAGCCTGGGTAGCCGGAGATCAGGAAGTGGGGGGGGAGCTTGATGACTGATGTGAGATGAGCAACAATAATTGTAGTCTATCCGTCAATTACGTATGAACAGTCTGCACTTACCCATCAGCACCATGCACAACAGAAATGACAAGCATTTTTGCTTTTCTTGTGGATGGTGCAAGCAAACCTAGCATCGTTGCATATTAACTGCGTCACATGCATGAGCATCTGTCACTCTTAAGGAAATGCAACATATCAAGGGTTAACATACAAATTGGGCGCAGCTTTAGATGAATAGACAATTATTGCATTACAGTTGTATGCTATGTTGACTTAACGTTACCGCTTTTTCAACGCAAAGATTAGCTATTGTGTTAAAACATATCATGCAATGTTCCTGTTATAGACGTTCGGTGCCACAATAGCTATCTCACAATACTAATGCATCAATATCAATATGAGTGCAATAAGGGCATTTATTTCACCACTCACTGTAACGAACATGTCGACTTTACGGAAACAATGGCGCAAATATACACCATGCTGGATCCAGGATTCTTTAATGGTGTGTTGCGGTTTGTTCAAGGCCCACTATTCTGTGTTATGGTGGAGCACCTTGCCATGGTAGACGGTTCATTGTGTGAAGGTGGTCCCTAATGTGCATGTGCATTTTGTGGTTTTGCATAGAGTGAGGTCAAGTTGAGAGCTGACACAATCAGCAATCTAGCACTAACAGCAGCGACGCTTGTTGTGATGTGATTGCATGCATCTACGTGTATCAAAATCCGCAAGTCATGCATATGCACTTCTAGCAGCAGTGCAGCTTACATGCAAGCATGCGCATACACGCACACGCGTTCATTAGCAAGTGTAATATAACATGGGAGGTTAAAAATATTGATCGGCGAGCAATTTGAGCTTTGTAGATGCATGTTTTCAATAGGCCCGCGACGTTGAAGGGGCACCATAATTGGCATGTCGCTGTTGAACCTTGGAGAGCCTGAGTTTTAGCGTGCTACTGATCAGAGGGAGGTCGATCTTCAGCGCGCTGTTGATCGGAGGGAAGCTAAGCTCAAGCTAGAGTGGAAACTTTTAGTGAACTATTAAGGGAGAGTTTTGCATGTATTGCGCACTTGCTGTATCACAATGCACACAATGACGACGGTGATGATGACAACTCCAAGAAGCTTTGCCACGTGCTTCCCAAGGGTAGCATGCAAAACCAACCGCGCAGAGCATCGTGAACACGCTAAATATCACCGCGCTGCATGAGGTCAACATTTTTATGGTTGCTTTGCTCGAAACCCACCACGAGTTGCATTGTGGTTGCGTATTTAAAGGCGCGCGAGCTGTTGAATGGAGCATATAGCTATGACATATGCGGCTTTTGCAGTCCAATGCTTCCCAGTTGTAAAAAGGCAAACCTCACGCTGACTTTTGTGGCAAAGCGCGATGAATGAGATACGGCTTTGCAAATTAACAATAAACCACATGTATTTGCGATCGACATTACACAATTGCTTCCAAGTAATTGCGTCGATTATCAATTGATGGTTGACTAATTCCTTGATACTTGGTGTGAGGCGCGCATGCTAGCTATTAGCTATTAGCTATTAGCTTTTATATTATGGCACACTGTGCATAGCAATGATGCTATATCATTGCATGTCTGCCATGTACTACTTTTGTGTACAAGAGAGTGTTGATGCATATGCTATGCGCACAACATGTAACATGTTACTCTACATTGACTATCGTATATATATATATATATATATATATATATATATATATAAAAGGGAGAGTTAGCGCATTTGCTATGCGCGCAACAAGCAAACAAATTGGCGCAACTTAGGGCGAACACCGCAGCCTGCGGCTTTGAGTATGTTGCACTTAACTCACACATGAACACTCATTAGCATCCATGGTTAAACGTGTCCTTACACACATAAAGCTACCTACTAGCACATAGGGTATAGCATAGTGAACACATCACAAGTCACATAAGATCACAAGGGGGTGCTTGTGCAATGCCATGCGTGCAACAAGCAATTGGGCTGGCCCAAGACCTCAAGTATGTTACGCTATGCTATGTGTCAAGTCAACACAGTCACCGCCATCCATGGTGAACCAAGTCCGCACACACATCAGCCCCCATAGCCAACCCTACCACGCCAACAACCCCATCATCACTTGTTATGGCGACGCCACAATTAGCAAGTTGCTGTGTGGGCAACTTCCAACTGCGGCCTCCAGGGCTTGAGACTGAACTTCTAAGGTTGCAGCGGCTCTGTGCATGGACACTCAAACTGTGCAGTCTTACCCCTCACAGCATGTTAGTGATGCATTAGCACGATGAGCTTGCTCAGCAAGTTAGTGGTAGAGGAAGCACAGAAGGGTAGTGGCAGAGCAGCACAGTGGTAGTGACAAGGTTTACAGTATAGGTGGTGTTGTGAAAACACCGTGCTAATGCACCATGTGGGCACTCGCGATGCTCCCCGCATGTCTTCCTTGAACATTCTGCAAATGTGTTTGTACAATGCGCGTGAGGTGACGCCATGCAACATGATGCCATAATACCACATCTTGGAACAGAGCTTGTTCATCAACATGCACAGAAATTAGACACAAGCATAAGCATAATTCCGCACTGCATACTTTATACACAACCATAGCCAACCCCACTCAGCCCGCTTCCTCAACCCCATCACTGTACAAGCATCAGGCCATGTCATTTACGTTCGCTACTACCATGCGCACATCCGAATCAGCTACAAAATGGTGGCACTGTACTGCTAGTGGTTACATGTACTCAGCTTTGCTAGAATGCATTACAACTTGCAGCTTGTGATTCAAGTGGCAGTGCACTTATGGACAAAGTAATAATGCCCCTTGCAGCTTTTGTACACTTTCATAGGCATTACTGCAGCATGCTATGCAGCCAGCCGCATACAACATGATAACCAACATGGCCTCCAGGGCAGTGGCACCAACAGCACTGACCCAATCTCAGGCCTTGTTCACGCACACGGCAACTCAGTTATCACGCAGCCAGCATTTGAATTACAAGGGACGCAGTGTTGCGCTCTAATCGAAGAGTGAGAAACCCATGTCGTCGTCTGACTCCTCCTTGGCTTCCTCTTCCTTCTCCTCCTCCTTGGCCTCGGCAGCACCGCCGGCAGCGCCACCACCACCGCCGCCGCCAACAGCAACAGCACCACCGCCTGTTTGCACAACAACAGCAAGCGATGGGTGAGCGAGATGACACACATCAAGAGTAGCCTGGTATGCATGCGTATGATAATGCCTAGCCAAGGGTGGCTATCTGCAGGTTTGTAAGCTCGGACATTGCCTGCTGAAGACTTACCCCCAGCACCAACGTTGCAGATGAGGTCCTCAATAGACTTCTTCTCCAGAAGCTTAGCGAACAGGCCTGGCCAGTATGGCTCAACCTCAACGCCCGCAGCCTTGACCAGCGTGGTGATCTTGTCGGCCTGATCAGCATAAAATGCACAATTGAATCCAATCTGTTAAAATCAAGTGCCTTAACGCGTGCCAAACACACAGCATATTATTCAAACACAGTTGAACATGTTGTTGTACTACTATAGTGAGTGAGCATGATTGTCACACTGGCCCGTAGCACAACACGTCCAAGCTACAGCTAGATCACACCGACGCTGAAACGCAATGCACGCGTTTGCGCCGAACACACTATGCAAGCAGGTTAGCAGGCCACTCATTTATCTGCTTGAAAAGCAATGACGCACACACACACACGCTGGACACGCAAGCACTCACCGTCACGGGGAGGCCGTCATCATGGAGGATGAGAGCGGCATATGTGCAGGCGAGCTCCGAGGTAGACATGGCGTTTCTCACACGCTTAACCCTTTCCTTCCTGTACTAAAGCGGCGGCGGCGGCGGCAGCGCCGGGCGGCACAATTAGGGTTTCAGAGGACCCTACCAGGCAAGCGGCCGCCGATTATGCCGACGGCCCTGCGGTCATTGCAGGCTCTACCAAAGACCCGGCAGCCATTGGGACAGGCAGAGTTGATTACCACCTTTAACTCTGCAACTGGCTCTGAGTCTTGTTAGCGCTAACTCCAAAAGCTGCGAGCCATTTGACTAGCTATGGTTTATGTGACTGTGAATGGAGTTATGCAGGCGTTTTGATGCATAGGCTGCGGCGGAAACCCTAACTGCGCTCTCTTTAGGGTTTGCTGCTTCGGCGGCGGCGGCAGCGGCGGCGGCGGCCGTGGGAGGGGCGGCCGGATTGTCACAATGACGACTGGGGATAAGAAGAACCGTAAGAAGCGTGGACACGTGTCCGCTGGTCACGGTCGTATCGGCAAGCACCGCAAGCATCCTGGAGGTCGTGGTAATGCTGGTGGTCAGCACCACCATCGCATCCTGTTCGACAAGTACCATCCTGGTTACTTCGGAAAGGTGCTTTACTGCATGAGTGGGGATCTTATCGAACACACCTTCTTTAGCACATTGGCATGCATCAAAGCATCCGGCATTCTGGGTGTTTATCAAGTAGCCCTTGGCTGTTGTCTGATGCATTCATCTCAGTTATGTTACAGGGACTGCCAATTTGGTGCGTCTTGGAGAATATGCACAATGTGGTTACAGGCGCCTGCATCCGCGTCCGTTGAATTGTGTGTAGACTTTGTACGTGTTACTAGCAGGAGGTGTTGCTCCAAGCAAGGCTCAGCATGTCACATGTAATCGTTGGCAACCCTGCGTTGGTATTTGTTTCAGAGCCATTTGCAATGTTAGTGTTGTGGACGTGATGATGGTCGTGTAGCTGCAGATCTTAAGCACGTAGTCTCTTATTCACTAAGTCTCACCACTTGTGCGATCCCTGAGTCAACACACTCAGGCCTGCAAGGCGGGGTACTAGGGGTACTCAAATGATACCTCTGCAGGTTGGTATGAGGTATTTCCACAAGACAATGAACCAGTACTACAGACCATCCATCAACCTGGACAGGCTGCTGAGTTTGGTCCCTGAGGATGTGAAGAAGGCAGCGACCGGCTCCAAGGCTCCCCTCATCGATGTCACCCAGTTCGGCTACTTCAAGGTATGCGACCATTTGTCATGATCTGATTGACTTTAGCACTCTTCAAAAGTATTCCCCTACATGTTCCATCAGCCATTGCATCACTTGCGTGTGAGAGCATGTCTAGTGCTCCTGGCGCACCTGTTGTCGGCTTCACAGGTGTTGGGCAAGGGCGCCTCCCTGTCACGACCAATCGCCGTGAAGGCCAGGTTTTTCAGCAAGGAGGCCGAGAAGAAGATCAAGGAGGCCGGCGGTGCTTGCATTCTTACCGCTTAGGTTCTTCTCAAGGCCATTAGGTTTATGGTACGATGGTCATTCGCTGTGCAATTTGTTCTGCTCCATTGTGTGCGCTCAACTGGGTGCTCTTGGACGATCTGATGCGATCTGACATTGCTATGTCTAGTGTTTCTGCACATCCGCCGTCGCTTGGGTTAATTCTGTGGTTGGCTTCTGCTGTGGCCCAGTGGTTAAAAAATCACAACCGTTGGTGGGCAGATACAGCGCGGTTCTGAGTTGCTGAATTGCGTCCTCCGTTCCCCGGTGTGACTGTTTGTACATATTTCTCAGGAGGATTAGTCACAGCTTGTACTACTGCACAATCACATGTGTTCACCGAGTGTCTGCACACGAGATATGCAGTCAGTCCCGTCACTGTTCTTTTGTACACAAGTTGGTATGATGGATGCGGTTGTGAGCGCCTGTGCATGCAACCACAGTTTGTACGATTTTCTCTCCCCTAACAACTTACTTTGCGCCAAGGCAATCTACTCCACAACAGCACTGCTTGGCATCACATAGCAGTGCAAGTCAAGTTTTCTGAGTGAACTGTCACATGGCCACATCACCGCATGCGATACCCAATCAATGTACACCAACCCAACACCTCACACCTGCTCACTGGCATAGTGCACAAGGCTACCACTGTCATGTAGGGTTTGTCACTGGGTGGTTGTGGCGGGGTTATACAATATATAAGATGCAGAGATTGTGGCATGTATCACAATGTGAGGCATGCATTGCACACCACACACATGTGCAAGATACCCGTGGCACTGGCCCTGTCGCTAGCCATGAAAGTGGACGCAGCGTGTGGCGTTGGAGTACTGGTGAATGGTGCGGTGTGAGCTGCTATGCAGTGCTGGCCAGCAGTGAGTGTGAGCATGATTGTGCGTGAGTGATTGTCTTTGGGTGATAGACTGATTGAGTGAGCTTTGTGGGTGAGTGAGTGAACGAGGGAGTGAGGCTGTCAGTGCATGACTGAGTGTCGTGGGCTAGCAAGGGCGAGACTGGTGCTGTGCCACACGCATGTGCGCCTGTAACTAGTGGTGTGTTGTTGTTCTTGATTGGGTGGTGGGCATTTGCACTGCACTGCTGAAAGCTGTAACTTGGAGTTGTACCAGTTGTACAACGTGTGACCCAAACAGTCACTGCCACAAACAAGCATAACTGCTGGGCTTGCAATATCCAATACATACTTTACTAGGTAGCAACCGCGCACTTCGTGTGCGCCCGGTTATTACAACCAACCTGTGGTGTGAGCATAGCTTTGGCCGTGCTCGGGTCACCAACTTGGACCACATCAACATCTGACTAGTAGTACACAACTACACACACAATGTACACACCAATACAAAACCCTAGGCTACTGATGTGAAGCATGAGTTTGCAGGTCAGCAACTGACCGCGGCGACAAGTACATCCCAACATTGTTGTTGTTGCTGCCCGACAGCCTTCCGGGCCGAGCACCTGATGTTGCGCCATCTTGCAGCAGCACTGGCTCTCCAACATAAGCACTATTACTTGGTGCTGTTTCAGCTTCAGAACCCGACTGGGGGGATACAACGGGCAGCATTGCGAGCGAGGAGGAGTTGTTGGTGTTGTGCTCAGCATCGCCAACATCAGTGCTAAGTTCTGTTAGATGCACCTGGTTTAGCGATAGCAAATTGTTGGAATGTGTTTGCTGTTGTTGTCCTTCCTCGCTCTCAGACAAGCCCGGCTCGGACCGAAGGCGCACGCTGCTGGTGACTGCGCCGTCCCAGGAGGGATACACCTTCACATCCTGTGTGTGTGTGAGTGTGTGTGTGTGTGTGTGTGTGCGCGTGTGCGTGTGTCAGAGTAGAGGAGGAGCAACAATAACGTGATGGTGATTAAGTTATCTTGATGTGGCATCACATATTACTCACCTGGCCGTTCATGAGCTGCCTCTGATGCAGCGACATGGTTGGCACCGCGCCCTCCTCCTGCAATCGCAACAATGTTAGCATTGATACATATTGTGCTTATTGTTGCTTGCTGCATGTTGGGTTATTATCATGACTACTTACCTGGCGGGCTTTGTGACGCAGCAGAGCACGTGGCGTGAGCTTCTCCAACGCCTCAACCACTTTCATAACCTGTTGACAGAAACAATCAGCAATGCGCCATCACTACGTGCAAGCTGTTTACGGCATTGATGTTTATACATTATGTGAAGTGTGTGCATAGGAAAGGCTACTGACACAAGACCAAAGTGTAACCTACCTTCTCATTCTCCTTTGCTTTCTCGAACAACAAAGGCCCGTACTCGGACGCTTGTAGATACAACGCATACCATCTGAGATAAACATAAAGTTGGCTTGTGTCTAACGCACACGCACACTCGCACACACGCACACCCACCCATACCCACCCACCCACACGCGCGCGCACACCCCCACCCCCACCCCTACACGTACATGCCGAAGATCTGGACCAATAGTCCTGCTCCAGTGAACCCCAGCATGGCGAGTCCGCATCTTTCCGAGTTGAGGTTGAGCTGCTTCTGTCTTACCAGCATGAGTGGTATAACCATGGAGCTCGCGATGTCGCACCCGAGCGACACGCTCTCTATGCCTTGGAGTATACGGTCCACGAAGGGCTTCAGGATGATGAGGTAACACCACTGGAAGGAGTTCAAGGCTAAAAGGAGACCAATCTGACTCCAGCTTGTGGAACCCGAGCTAGCGTACGCGCCGAGGATGGCACCTGATGTGTGAATGTGTGTTTGTATACAGAATAATATGGATTGCAAATGTGTGTGTGTGTGTGTGTGTGTGTGTGTGTGTGTGTGTGTGTGTGTGTGTGTGTGTGTGTGTGTGTGTGTGTGTGTGTGTGTGTGTGTGTGTGTGTGTGTGTGTGTGTGTGTGTGTGTGTGTGTGTGTGTGTGTGTGTGTGTGTGTGTGTGTGTGTGTGTGTGTGTGTGTGTGTGTGTGTGTGTGTGTGTGTGTGTGTGTGTGTGTGTGTGTGTGTGTGTGTGTGTGTGTGTGTGTGTGTGTGTGTGTGTGTGTGTGTGTGTGTGTGTGTGTGTGTGTGTGTGTGTGTGTGTGTGTGTGTGTGTGTGTGTGTGTGTGTGTGTGTGTGTGTGTGTGTGTGTGTGTGTGTGTGTGTGTGTGTGTGTGTGTGTGTGTGTGTGTGTGTGTGTGTGTGTGTGTGTGTGTGTGTGTGTGTGTGTGTGTGTGTGTGTGTGTGTGTGTGTGTGTGTGTGTGTGTGTGTGTGTGTGTGTGTGTGTGTGTGTGTGTGTGTGTGTGTGTGTGTGTGTGTGTGTGTGTGTGTGTGTGTGTGTGTGTGCGGGCGTAAAGGGGCGTTATGTTTATGTGTGGTTGCTCACCTTGAAGGATGCGTTTGGCGATGTCGATGCCGACGTAGTAAGTGCGTGCGTAGTGATACTGGACTCTCGATTTGGACTTCAACGTCAACTGTGGGAAAATCACAAGATTTGTTGGTCATAGTCAACATCAAGTGTCGCCTCCCCCCCTCCCCGGACACCCACCCACCCACCCACCCACACCCACACGCACACCTTGTATCGCTTGTGCTCGGCACTGCTGTGCGTTGTTGGCCGGTCTTTGTCGGCGTGGATGCGGACAGTTGGCAGCCTCGCCATTGCAGCCCCCAGCTGCATGTCAGAGCCATCGCCGTGTGCCTTACTGTCTTGATCTTGTTCGTTGTTGGTATCACCGTTGCTGTTGTGGTTGTGGTTGTTGGCATTGCTACTCGTGTCTGCTTGCTCGGTGTTGGCTTGTTTGTTGGGTGTATCATGATCATGGTCGTTGTCAGCAACCTTGTCCTCTTTGTCATCGTTGTCGGCATGGTTGTTGGCGTCATCTTCTTCATCCACTGTCTCCTTGACCACCACCGGCCCGATGAAGTCTGCAAACAGCAAGCCATACCTGCAACACACATCGAACTCACATGTCACCACACATGTTACCACACTCACAAACACACTCACATAAACACAACACATGCTCCACACACCTGTCGATGAAGGTTTCATCGGCGTCTTCGTCCACAACAACCCACCCGGCTTTGTATCGCTTGCCAAAGAGAATGCGGAGGACGTGCTCGCAGAGGGTCTTGCGGCCTCCTTGGTTGATTTCTGGTTCATGCAAACACAAGTTGAGGATGTGTGACAGTCAAAGCACGTGCATATGTGGCAATAACAGAACATGCAGACTGCAGTGAGAGCATGTGCGCGCATGTGTATGTGTGTGTCTGTGTGCTGAGCATGCGCAGGTGTGTGTGCACACGCATACTTGTTGTGAGTGTGCACGCGCACTGTTTAGCGTTCGTGTGCACACAGGTAGACATTTACGCGCGCGCACACATGCACATACATACGCACACGCAAGTGCGCGTGCACACACATGCACGCGCTTAGAGCTTGATTGTGGGTGTATGCGGGCGCGCACACACATGCACACAAACAAGCAAGCAGTGTGCGCGTGTATGTGAGCATGTGAGCTTGCGTGTATTTCGTTGTGTGCGTGTGCACTTGTGAGCGTGATGACATGTATGCGTGCACGTGTCTCGTTACGAGTGAGTATGCATGTTACCTTCAAGGACGAAACCCGCAAAGTTGCCAAACAGCACTTTGTAGTACACGAACAGGATGGTGAACACAAAGAAGCACACCGGGAACAGCAGCACGATGATGACACCGACGCCTACACCCTTGCCACTTTTTCCTGTGATACACCATGTTGTTGTTGTTGCCGTTGTTGTTGTCATTGCAAAAGCACGACTGGCCATGCTTGCCTGCTATGATGAAGGTGCAAGCCTGGGTAATGCCAGTGAGGGAGAGAATGACGAGGAATATCTCCGTACGCGGGAACAGCATTATGGAAGGCAACGGAAAAAAGTTCAACCTGCATTCAGGCAGACTCAGCTCATGAATGATGGTATCTGCTGACTGTCAAGCTCGTGACAGACCAAGTTTGGCGGGCACAAGTTGTTCATTCACAGACAACTCGCGTAACTTGTGTTGTGCGGATCAGTTTGTGACAAGAAGCATCAGAACCACACACGCACACGTGCACATACATACACACACGCGCGCACACACGCACGCACACGCACGCACGCACGCACCCACCCACCCACACTCACCTTGTCCACAGGTAGATGAGTCCAGCATGTGCAACAGCCGCTCCCACCAGCACAGCCAGGCACCAGAACGCTATCCTGAAGAACTGTTTGAACCCCTTTTGCGCGCTCCCTCCCAGCAGCGTTGTGAGCTTGTCCTCGGCGAAGCGCTCCCTGCCCTTGTCACTGATGAGGTTGTACTTGGCGGCCGCTATGGACTGAGTCACGTTGGAGAATTTGCCCTGAGTTTGGAGGAGGTGGCGACCGTGGGGGGATGGTGTTGTTAATGTCGTGTCGGGATAGGTAATGTACTGTGGGTCCAAGTCTATTGACATTAGGCGCCTGCGTTGTCCCGCGCTCTGTGGAATGATGACAGCAGTGAGTGCGTGAGAGAAGTGGGTGTGAGGTGGTGATGCGTGTGCGTGTTACAGAAGAGTGTGTGATTGTTGCTTACCACGATGGCGTTGTAGGCGCTGTTGGTGTTGTTGCTGTCTGTGCCATTGGTGTTGGTCGTGCTGTTGGTGTGGCTTTTGGTGTTGTTGGTCCATGGAAGCTTGACGTCAAAGTTCACCCAACTCATACCTGTGGTGTGTGTAAGCGCATGCGAGGGGGTAAGTGCGTGCATGTGTTCGTTCCCTACAACCACCTTCAGGCACAACGCACAACTGACAGAGACTTAAGGAGGCAACTGATTCATGAATGTACCAGATGATATGGACTTGTAGTTGACTGGCAGCTCCACGGCAAGGTTGCTACTCATGGCAAAGAGCTGAAGGTGGGCAGCCATAGTCTGCACGCACACATACACATACGCTCAGGATGTTACCCTCACCACTCAGCAAGATGCGCGCATCGTTATATCCACAACTACCCACCATCAGTGCGCCACCTCCGCCAGCCACAGCTGAGCTCGCGACCGCGCTCGATGACCCTCCCGCACCTGCGTGTGTGTTTGCATGTGTGTGTGCCTGTACGTGTGCATGTGTAACATCTCCTTGCACCAACAGCACATGAAACAACGTGTGGGTGTTGACCTGCGGCTGCTCCAACAGCTCCTGCAGCAGCCCCTGCCGCCGCTCCCGCAGCCGCCGTGGCCGTTGCACCCGCCACTGAGGCGGCCACGGACGTGACCACAGAGAGTGCGACCTGAGAGGCAGATGTGTTAGTATGGGACTTGCGCTTGTGCGGGAAAATGTGTGTTGTCGTTGGGGTGTCTAACCTGCATGGCGACTGTTGTCGCAACAGTGGCGGTTGTTACGGCAACGGTGGCAGTTGCTGCCGCGGGAACAACGTCTGTATAGAAAGCAACAAGTTGAGGTTGCCACAGTTGTGTGTTCTGCGCTTGCACATGCACACCTGCATGCGCTCGCGCACACACGCATGCATACACACTCGCCTGTGCATGTCAATACCCACATATGCACGAATTACAGCACGCGCGCGCACATGCGCACGCACGCACAACAGCATACATGTTTTGATCGCCAGGGCATCCGATGCGCGGTTCTTGTTTCCCGCCAGGTCCGTGCACACCCCTTCCGGTATGCTAATCGTGACCGTCTCCTCCGGCAGCGCTGTGAACCGCACGCCGTAGCTCGTAAGATCCGCCGACACAAACCTGTTGATGTTGTATTTACGTTGTAAGTATTATAGTGGCATGTGAGTGTGATCTAGTGTTGGCTTTGCTTACGCGACTGTGTTGTTGCCGCCGCGGGTGATGTTCACATCGCTCAGGTCAAAGCTCAGAACCTGAGAGCATGAGAGCATGTGTACATTTTACGCCGAACTGAGGGCATGGGAGAGTTTAAGCATGGGTGGAGAGAGAAAGCTGGACAATGTGTGTCACCTGTTCGCTGAAGTGGATGAAGAATGACAGGTCTGTGACTGTTGTTGGCGACCGCTCGTCGCATTTGATTGTGACTGTTGGCGGGGACATGTCCGCTGCACAACCAATCAGTAAACACTCCACACGCACACACACGCACACACACGTACTCAACCAACTCACCATAGAACACCTTCCCATGCACGTCACGCGCATTAGCGTTGCCCGCGGCATCCGTGGCTGTGCCGGCAGGCAACGCGGCGGACATGAGGCCCTCATTTGTGGGCCGCAGTGCGAACGAGACCGCGGAGATGAGGTTGGTGGTGTTGGAGGTGGATGTTGTTGTTGTTGTGTTGGCGGAGAGGGGGCGGAAGAAAACCGGCAAGGCGTTGGTGTAGAGGAGCGAAGAGTTTGAAAGGGGCTGAGCAGCAGGGGCAGAGATTGTGAGTATGTAAGTTGAAGCCGTATTTTGTCTTGAGGGCACTGAGTAGCTTGTGTGGGTTATAACTATGTTCAGGTCATTGAGTAGGTCCAAGGCCACCTCTTTATGGGAGTGTGTGCTTGCGCATGTGTGTATCGGTATGCATTGATACACACCCACAATTGTGTATGTGCGTGGGGTCTTTGCACATCTCTGTGTGTGCAATTGTGCATGTGGGTGTAACACACTCGCCAGCTCGTGTGCGTATGTGTGTATACCTGTAAGCAGACCAGTCACTGCCCGATTCAGCTCCACTCACTGTTCAATAACTCAGTAAATTACATCTTTACTCACCTGTACGGGTTCGCTGAAGTAGAGCATATACTCTACCACGCTCTGCTGCACTATATACTGCACGCTCCTCTGATCATCCGCGTACGGCGTGGTGACGAGTGTTTTTGTTTCCATCACACCTTCGGGGGGCGTCTTGTCATACACGATTACGCGCGACACGGACATAACGTTGGCGTTGCCCGCCGCGTCGCTGCACACGCCCGCTGGAATGCTAATGGTGTATGCGCCGTCCTGGGCGTACTTGGCTTGAATGTGAAACACCTGTGGAGGAGAGGAGGGGTTGGTGATTGTGATTGTGGTGGTGGTGGTGGTGGTGGTGTGGTTGTTGTGGTTGTGGTTGTTGGTGTGTACCTGGTTGGGGACTAGTGTGATGAACTGGGGGGTGGAGAGGGCAGAGGGTCCTGTGGCATTGACCTGCACAAGACGAGAGAGTGTGTGTCTGTGCGCATGCCTTACCGCGCGTGTCTGTAAGTGCACCTGAGCAAATTATGTTTATCATCAACCCCAGGCCAGGCAGAAGCATGTGGTATGTCGCATGGATGTTTTGGGCACGTACCACGCATGATGTTGGGTTGCACGTGATGGGAACACTGGCATTGTAGCATGGCTCAGAAAACCTGATGGTGAGCTGCACGTCGGAGTAGTTGGTGACGGGCGCTGAGTTGATATCGAGGATGGCGCGTGGCGGTGTTGTGTCTGCATGTGGGGAGATGCAAGGTTTGTAGAAGTGAGTTGAGAGGGATGGAGAAAAGAGATGTTGTGTGGGTGCGTACCGACGAGCCATGTGTGGTTGTACACGGTGCGCGCTCCCAGAGCCGTGTACACCTCCACCACGAACGTGTGTGGGCCCTCGGGTAAGTCCACATACACCAGCGTCACCTTCTCTGCGCACTGTTCCGCCTGGTTGCTGTCCAACTACACACACGTCCAATTGCCAACAGTAGGAGAGGCCATTGCATCTATAAGTTCAGAACGTACAAGTACATATGTGCGTGTGCGCATGATCGTGCGCGTGTGTGCATACGCATGTTGTGTGCCCACCTTGCAGAAGAATACGCATCCGGTGCAGTTGTCTCCCTGGACTGCGTTAGTCTGATCCCTGGCATCAAACACGATCTGCGCAACAGTGCTCTGCGTGGCGTTGGGCGGGACCTCGAGGAAGTCCACCACGGCGGGACGGGCGGGTGGTGCCCCCGGTGGTGGCAACGGCAACGGTGAGGGTGGCCCCGCGGACGCATTTCTTTGAACCATGATGATGTACACCGCATCGGGAGCACTACTCATCCACATCTTCAGCTCGTTGCCGCCCTGATACAACTGCATGCGCACGTACTGTGGCTGTTGTGTGCTTGTGGCAGATGTGTCAGTGGCAAGGAGGCGACGCCTGCGCACAGGAGGAGGAGGAGGCGAAGGTGATGGTGGAGGTGGAGGAGGAGGAGAAGGGGATGGTGGAGGAGGAGAAGGTGGAGGTGGAGGAGGAGGAGAAGGGGATGGTGGAGGAGGAGGAGGAGAAGGGGATGGTGGAGGTGGTGGTGGTGGAGAAGGGGATGGTGGAGGGGGAGGGGGAGGAGAAGGCGATGGTGGAGGTGGTGGTGGTGGAGAAGGGGATGGTGGAGGAGGAGGTAGTGAGGGTGTGGGTGAGGGCGAGGGTGAGGGTAAGGGATTGGGCGGAGGGGGAGATGGTGATGGTGGTGGAGGAGGGGGAGGAGAAGCAGAAGGTGGAGGAGGAGGAGGTGAGGGTGATGGTGGCGGAGGGGGAGGCGGGGTTGGAGGCGGAGGGGGTGAGGGAGGAGCTGGAGGCGGTGAGGGAGAAGGAGGTGGTAATGGAGGGTATGTCTTACTGGGAGGTGGTGGAGGGGGGGATGGTGGCGGAGGCGGAGGTGACGGCTCAGGTGGAGGTGGAGGAGGCCGAGGAGGAGTTGGTTCAGGTGGTGGAGGAGGAGGAGACGGCTCAGGTGGAGGTGGAGGAGGAGTTAGTTCAGGTGGTGGAGGAGAGTCGTCTACAGGAGGAGAGTCTACAGGAGCAGAGTCTCCTTCTCCTGGAGGGGGTGGAGCATCCTCAGATGGTGGCTCTGGTGGAGGTGATGCATCAGGTGGATACGTCTCCTCAGGCGGGGAAGGCTCTAACACCGAGTCATCGGGAGCTGGAGGCTCATCCCCTGGATAGTCAGGTGGGGGTGGCCCCTCGCCAGGATAGTCCTCAGGTGGGGGTGGCTCGTCCCCAGGGTACTGTTCAGGTGCGGGTGGCTCGTCCCCAGGGTATTGCTCGGGTGCGGGTGGCTCATCCCCAGGGTACTGCTCAGGTGGGGGCGACCCTTCATCAGGGTAGTAGTCATCAGGTGCCGGTGCAGGCCCATCGTCAGGAGAGGGCGGAGTATCATCTCCAGGATAGTAGTAGTCGTCACCAGGTGCTGGTGCAGGGCTGTCAGGCGGGTAGTACTCATCACCAGGGGCGGGTGGCTCATCTCCTGGGTAGTAGTCATCAGCAGGTGCTGGTGCGGGATCCCCAGGTGCTGGAGGCTCATCCCCAGGGTAGTAGTACTCATCATCAGGTGCAGGCGGCTCATTGGATCCATCATCCGGGCCTGGAGGTTCATCACCAGGATAGTAACCATCATCAGGAGATGGAGGCGCATCCCCAGGATAGTAGTTACCATCATTAGGTGATGGAGGCTCTTCCCCAGGGTAGTAGCTGTCATCAGGTGCAGGAGGCTCCTCCTGGCCAGGAGGGCTGTTTTGGTCAAACCCGGGAGCCGTCACGGGGGGCCCATATCCGTCGAGGGAGATAACATCGTATTGCAGCGTGTCGCCTGGGCGCAGAGGTGTGTAACTGAAGACGAGCACATTGGAGGCGCCGGCAGGAAGAGGTAAAGAGTAGGTGAACACGCTCGGGTCGAATGCTGGCACCTGCATCAGTAGAAGCAGTACCATCACAACGTGTCCCTGAAACAGTACCTTGAGGTAAAGCGACACATTGCATTGAGACACCTACCAGGGGGCTCCCGAGCATGGTGGCAGGGTCCAGCTTAGCCAGTGTTGGGGCCTTCTGAGGTCCTGGGGCAGGAGCCGTGCGGGGGGCTAGGTTGGGACCCGGTGCGCGTGGTCCAGGTGGGGGTTGTTTTACACCACCTGGTGCTGGGGGCGCACCTGGAGCCGGGGCAGGGTTGCGGGCAACTGGAGGTGCATGGATGGGAGCACCGGGTGGTGCATGACCAGGTGCACCGGGAGGGGCTTGTCCTGGGGCTTGTTGGGGTGCATTTGGAGGCGCTTGTCCAGGAGCTTTCACGGGACCTTGCTGCGGAGCTAGCACGAGGCCGGGTGCAGGCGCTTGTCTAGGCGCTCCTCCAGGGGCTTGTTGAGGTGCATTTGGAGGCGCTTGTCCTGGAGCTTTTGTGGGGCCTTGCTGTGGCGCTGGCACGAGATCGGGTGCAGGCGCTTGTCCAGGTGCTCCTCCAGGCGCTCCTTGAGGAGCATTGCCAGGTCTTTGCTGCGGTGATTGCCCAGGCGCGCTCTCTGGAGCCTGCACAGGTGCTTTTGAAGGCGCTTGCTGTGGGGGGCCGCTCTCAGGAGCTTTACCAGTGGCCGGTTGAGGTGCCTGGCCAGGCGTGCCAGCAGCAGGTGGAGCTGCTCCAGGCGCATTGCCCGGTGCTTGCGTTGGCGGGGCTTTGCCGGTCTCAGGTGCATTTCCAGGTGGTGCTTGACTTGGCGAGTCAACAGGCGCTCCACCCGCACCCGGTGCAGGTGCAGGCGATGCATCGGGTGCTTTGGAGGGGGGATCCGTAGGCTTTCCGGGAGGTGGAATCCCAGGGGAACTCACCAACGGTGGTTCTGTGGGTGGAGGAGGCGCCTTTGCAGGGGTTTCCTCAGGTGCCGGCGCATTTGCAGGTGCATCCACAGGCAGTGTACCAGGTGATTTGGGAGGTGGTGAAGCATTTTGCTGTGGAGGTGGGGATGTGGGGCCCTTCAGCGGGCCCGGATCCAACCTGGCTGGGGGCGAGTAGTTAGGGGACTCGGCAGTGGGAGCGGGCGTCAACACTGTTGAGTTGGATGGGGATGGGGCGCTTACAGCTGAGACATAAGCCAAGGTTGTAGTTAGCGCTTTGCCCATTAAATGCGTTGATATGTACAGCGGTGACAGCAACGACAGCGATGACAGCAGCAGCAGCGGCGACAACAACAAAAGCGACGACGACGACGATGATGACAATAATGACAGCAATGACAGCAGCAGGAGCAGCAACAACCACAATGACCAGAACCACGATCACGACCACAAGAATCACCACCACAAAAACAGCAGCAGCAGCAGTGGCAGCAGCGCCATTGCTGACCACAAAGGCGGCAATAGCAGCAACAATTACAACAGCAACAGTTGTTAACCAACGATTGCCATTCTATTGCTGCTTGCACGCGTACAGGACTGGTATAGTCAAACATGGTTATGGCATTGTGAACGCATGCCTAAACTGGACAGTTTGCATGCACAAGCCTAGTCTGTGCGAGCATGCGTTAATGACCGCCATGCTGGTTGAGCTATGAAAATCAACCCACAAAATTTGCAACAGACCAGTGGCTTATTGCTTTGCGCATTATACGCCAACATGGGGCACATTGGGTGTTCCTGTGCATGCTGAACAAGTACTTGCATTGTTGCACATATTGGCTTTTGCTGCATTGCACACGCGCATGCGTGCTGATGGCAAGTCTCACTGCAACTGGCATGTGCGCTTGCAAGCGGTGAAGTATGGAACTCTACCACAAGATCAATGCTCATCACGACCAATCAGGTGTCGTGTCATCCTAGAGTCGTTTACATACACTTGCTCTGTATACAGCACAATGCACGCAGTGGTATAGTATGCACGCAAATTCGCATAAACCTTCATTTGGCAATACCAGCCGATGGTGAGGGAGTGATCGCTATAAGTCACCATAGATTAACTAGCACATCATGACCAGGTTGGACCAGGTACGTAGCACGTAGATCTGAATGTATGAAACCGTCAATCGCACCTGCAGCCACATGGCGCAGTGGTGTGAGGCTCCCCAACAGCAGGAGGAGAAGGATGAGGAGAGGGTTCCGCAGCCAGGTTGCAGCCAGGCGGCGCCGCCGTCGCCTGGCGGAGATCGCCATGCTGGCGGCAACCTCCGATCCAGGTCCTGATCTAGGTCCTGATCCTGATCGTCCTCCCCCAGCTACATCCCCGGACCTAGATCGGCAGGGTGATCCGCCGCCGCCGCCGCCGCCGCCGCCTTCAGCAAGCTATAAACCAATAGAGTTGCACCATGCCTTACCCAAAGAGTAAGACTCGATCAACAACGCTATGTGCAAGGGGAGAAGTTGAGAGTGTGTAGGTGAATGTCGGTATGTGTGAGTAGGACTTTCACCCGATCAAAGCCAATGCGGCAAGCAACACGACCATGCCCAACATCACACCAACTACTGCTGAGCGATGGCTGCTTTGCTGTTACATTGTAACATGATGGTGAAGCAGAACAACCAACACAGCGTTTCTCATCTGTTGGAATGCACGGCAGCTGTCCCGCTTTGCTCTGGGTCGTTGTCGTTGCGCTTCACGTGACTGAGGCGTTCGCTATGCAAGCTCTGTGAAGGTGTTACTGCTAAAGCCTTACCTCGATAAGTGCATATTCGTTGAGTGCATATCCGCGTTTAGTGCATATATTCGGCCATTACCGACGTCTTCAGGGGGAAGACCTGTGCGTTAAGAGCATATGCATTTATTGATAAGTGCATACTATGTGATGCCTAACTTTTGGTGTGTCTATGCACTTATCAAGGTATATTACGCTGGATTAAAAATTAATTACGTTTACAGTGTACTGTAGATACGGTTGTACACGCACACGGGTTGAGTTTACTCAGTAAGTGCATAGATTACGCATTTATGCGAAGCCTGCAATGCATAATATACGCACTTAAAGCGGGTGCATACTTTATGCACTTAAGGACGATGTATAAACGCGATAAGGGCATACATATTTCCCGTTCCCGATGGTATGCACTTATGGAGGTTAGACTGTACCTGTATTCGGAGGAAGCTATATTCCTGCCAAATCTGCCCGCGACTTGTAAGGTACCGTAATTACCCCAATACATTCCCCCATGTACAGTCCCCCTCAGCAAAATAAAGGGGGGGACTATGTTTGGACGTTACAGTCCCCCCTCCATTTTTGTGTCCCCCCTAAGAGGGACTGTACTTATAATTAATGATATAGATGATTTCCCGTTTATATGTACATATATCAACATCAGATTCCATTATGTATGCATGTGTCAATGATACATACTTTTACGATAGCATAAACACATGTCATAAAGTATTATTGTTATTGAATACACAACATGACTTTTGCCTTATATCATACTTTTATACATACGTGGTCAATGCGTTCGCTTTGTGAGTTACTATGACATAGTTTACATTTACAATCAAGACATGTTAAATTGTAAATCACAATCTGTAGTAAATATTATGTGCATGCTACAAAGGATATCACGTTGATAAAACATCATCATACCATGTATAAATTTACTGTATAAGTGCATGTGGGCGGTACTACAGCCAGTCGTTGCCAGCAACCTGCCGCCGTTGGGTTACAGTTGACAGAAAGTAACCGGAGCGGGTCAATCTAGTACGTAGATACGTCATCTGCGACCGATGACGTCTTTGGGCGGCGACTGTGCTACGGCGCTCACATCCAGAATATAGTCCCCCCCGCCCTAACAGAATCCCCCTCCGTATACAGTCCCCCCCCCGGCAAAGTCGAAGGGGGCTGCATACAAACCAGAGGACTCTGTTGGGTAAATACGGTAGTCATTGCGTTGGATTGGTGCGTGGGGCACCTATGCAACATGTCATGAACCGGTAACATAAACCACCGGTATGTGTTGTTAGTACATGAGCTGTGTGTGTGGGCCTATTGTGTTTTGAACATAACGGCACATGATGTGGATTTACTGAGGTAAATTACACATGAGTATATCGGCTGTGGCATTTGCGCCCCTCTCCCCCCCCCCCTCTTTTGCATCAAATACCCCCGCTGAAGTATAAGTACGGATTCTATTTGTAAGAGAAGCCGCTTCCGTTCTCTTGCTTACATGAAGGCTTAAACGCCTCTGACGAAATAATAATGTTGCTGATGAATCTATTGCAAAGCAGTTAAAGTAACTGTAAACACATATGATATGGCATAGAGCGAAAGAATGTCCATAGCAGCATTAATGCACTTCTTATTCCGACAATATGATTATCACATCCATCCAATCCAAAATTCTGCTATAATCATAAAAATATCATGCGCGCAAATAATATGCGCGCAAATAATATGCGCGCATATTTCGATGGACAATTCGATCAATGAAGGCGTTTGCGGGCATATTATAAGTTGCGGCTGAGTTATGGTGAGCTCATTAAGGTGCAATTTAATTACGCTGATACAACTCACATGTAATTAAACATTAATGAATTTGGCGGATTTTGTAGTTGTGTGATGTTATGCTTGATGACAACCAAAGTGGTTTGAATTATTGCACATGCATAGTAGTCATGGCATACATATATGTGTTTAACTTATGTTGCAGCTGATTGAGCGCAAGTCCCTTGTCTTACATTTTATGGGAGCATACAACTACTTGAACAACCTTTACCTCTTGGGTTGATTGTTGTCTTGTTTGTATGCTTGCCTTGACTGTGCACATGCTTGGATATGTTTGTGTAAAGTGTATGGTTATATACATATAAGTATAAACACACTTAAGTGTATGTCACATCTTTTGAAACGGAGTTAGCCTCTCATCCCATGCATCACATGCATGTGTTAATTGCAATTGTAATAACGCTAGCACGTGCTTGAGTCAAGGTTGATTAAGAGACGCGCTGATTGTGAGTGTCGTAATTTATGTATGAGCATGCACACTGGTAGGGCAGCTTTGAATTCCAAGCTAGCATACATGCATATTTACTTATGCATGCATGAAGCTACAACATGTGAAGATAGAGAGGTGCAGCATTATAAGGCCATGACAAACTGGTGGACGACATCGTTGAGGAACGACGGGATATGACACGACATAACCCCCTTAACGTTATGATTGAAGTTTTAAATCATAATTAAAATCATCAGAAATACCACCAAGAATTGCAGCACCCTTATGATCGATAGACTCTTTAACCATTAAATTCTCGAGAAACGTTAATGGTTAAAAGTGGGGTGCACATTCATGTTGCTTTATGAACAAATATCTTTGTGATGCAAATTTTCTGTTGCTATAATCGTGTTCATATATTTGAAAAGCGCAACTATGCAATTTTTAATCTGGCATTGGATGTTATAAATCGGCGTTGCAACACTTATGTGACGTCACGCTTAACATGTAATACAACCACCATACTTTATCGGTGTGCATTTGCACACATTCGAACGACATGATGGGATTATTGCCATTCATTGGTGTTAGCCCAAGGGAGCTGAATTTAAGATTCCGTCCGTGTGTTCACGTCGGTTTCGTGCATGCCGTTGCTGTTGAGGCCCGGGTCTATTTTCTCCCCACCCTCAATATGCTCTGCAATTTGTAATTAATTCGTGTTACCCGCATGCATATTGTCTACTCTTGCTACTGCTGGATGGGGAAATTCTAGCTTGGTTGAAAGATCTCTCACCTCTTTTTTCAGCCAGTCATAAGTGTCATGTATTATAGAGCATAATTTGTGTCCTCTAGCATGGCCCTGGCCTAAATGCAATTCATATCTGCCTCACAGCTCGTTGCTATCACATATGTGGTCAGCGAATATATATATGGCATGTGGCTCCACCTTCTGCAGCGAATTTATCTGCTGGCATAGCCTAGTAACTTCAACACTAGTATTGTCTATGCAAACATGATAGATTATCATATGGACAATAACGAATACAAAAAAACAATGATCGCAAGTTGTCGGAGTTGAGCTGGGACCTCAGGCTGCCGATGCATGTTTGTTCCCATAGGCTATAGGCCATAGTACATTGTACGTTGATGTTTTGATTTACGTGCATGTTGACTTACATTCACATGCATTTACATGCATTGTTGTCTTATAATCACACGCGTGTGTCAGTATGGGTGCCGCATGCATTTTGCGTCACCAGGCTGTGCTGCGCAGGTGATCGTTATGTGGCCGTCAAGCCTCGGTCCTGTATCAATTCCCTCGGAGCAGCGTTGTTTGGCCCCAAACTCTTCAATGTTGGGCCGGGACTCGGCATGTACAACCGCGCCAGGATGTTTCCGGGACTCGGCATTCCTGTGCGATTGTCCAGTGGGAACCCTGCACGGTGATTCATGTTGACACGCGGTTCGGACTTGGCAAGACATCGGAGTCCAGATCATGTGACATTTGGGCCAAAGCTGAAAGGTCAACATCTCGCACGGCGTTTCTTTCTTTCACGGAAGATCCAAAAGCCCGTAAACCCCAATCCCTAATCTCAAGCTCGCACGCGATTGGCTCGGGCCTGATCGCGGCCCACATACTCTCTCGCTGTGTGCTGGGCGAGTTTAGGGTTGAAGTTGAGTGCATTGCGCGTGGCAGCGGCGGCGAAGGACAAGGCGGCGGACGAGGACGAGGTCAACGAGGAGCGGGAGTTGCGCGTAGAGGGTAGGCGTAATGGCGGCGGCGGTGGCGCAGGTGGGGTCGGCGGTGGCTGTGCGGGGCAGCACCGTGAGACCGACACAGGCTCTGCGGGCGGCGGGCCCGCAGCAGAGGGCGGCGGCGGTCCCCACAGCCAGGAGGGCGGTGTGCATGGCAGCCAAGACCGGTGAGGCCGTTGGCAAGACGCAGGAGGGCTTTGAAATCATGCGCAAGGGTGTTAAGGTCGCCTCCTCGGAGACCGTTCTCACCCCCCGTTTCTACACCACCGACTTCGACGAGATGGAGCGCATGTTCTCACAGGAGATGAACCCCAACCTGGATCTCAGCGAGTTTGACGCCATTCTCAAGGTTCGTTAGTCGCTTGCACACATGCGTCGCTTCTAGGTATCAGCCATTGCTCAGTTGCAAGCAGCACAGCACAAGTGTGCAGATGTAAACCGCGCGTGCATGCATGCATTGTGTAGGCGTGCTTGCAGTGACAAACTGCCAGTGCCTGTGCGTGTCAACTATGCATTGGTCATCACTGAATCTGTTTGCCCTTGTAATGTTTTACAGGAGTTCCAGAATGACTACAACCAGACTCACTTCGTCCGGGACTCGTCATTCAAGGTTGCTGCTGATGAGATCCAGGGCCCAACCCGCAAGATCTTTGTGGAGTTTCTGGAGCGATCTTGCACAGCTGAGTTCAGCGGTTTCTTGCTATACAAGGAGCTGGGCAGGAGGTTGAAGACCACAAACCCCACTGTGGCGGAAATCTTCACACTCATGTCCAGGGATGAGGCAAGGCACGCGGGTTTCCTCAACAAGTCTCTCTCGGACTTCAACCTCGCCCTGGACCTGGGCTTCCTCACCAAGAACAGGCAGTACACATTCTTCAAGCCGCAGTTCATCTTCTATGCCACCTACCTGTCGGAGAAGATTGGCTACTGGCGCTACATCAGCATCTTCAGGCATCTGAAGGAGCACCCCGAGAACCAGCTGTACCCTATTTTCGCCAAGTTTGAGAACTGGTGCCAGGATGAGAACCGCCACGGAGACTTTTTCACCGCTCTGCTCAAGAGCCAGCCTCAGTTTCTCAACGACTGGAAGGCCAAGTTGTGGGCCCGCTTCTTCTGCCTCTCGGTGTACGTGACGATGTACCTCAACGATCACCAGCGCTCCGCCTTCTACGAGTCCCTCGGCCTTGACACCACGCAGTTCAACATGCACGTGCTCATTGAGACCAACAGGACCACCTCGCGCATCTTCCCCGCCGTCATCGATGTGGAGAACCCCGCATTCAAGATGCATCTCGATGAGCTTGTGAAGCTCAACAGGCAGCTCATTGCCATTGGCGATGACGACAGCGGCTTCAAGCAGCTGCGTCGCGCCCCTGTCATCGCCGGCTTCGCCAAGGAGCTTCTTGCCCTGTTCTTCATGAAGCCCGTTGACGGCGGCTCCATTGACGTTGCCATCGACGGCCAGCAGCCCCAGCTATCATACTAGAGATACATGAATCAGAGTTGTCATTTTGACTAGTTTGTATTGGAAACTTCATAGACTGTGAACAGCTGGACAGCTGATGCTGCTGGTGTGTTGTTCATGGTTGTTGAAGCATGTATGTAAGTAAATGTGCACAGGCACTCGCTTAGCTCACTGCTTTTGTAGGTCGCCGTGAGATGTAGACACAGTTTGTTTTGCTTGTTTTGTTGAAACATGCGCACCAGATTCTGCAGTGGTGTTTATGCCGATTGAACAAAGAGATGTATGACGAGTTCTACAAGTCGGGGCTTGCCCATAACGCACAGCATTTTTGCAATCAGTTATCAGAGTTCAGGTCCATACGCACCAGGACAACTGTAATGTGACAGGGTAGTTGCTGGGACAGGTCGCAGTGATGGCCAGCCGCAACTGCAGACTTACTCATACAGGCAAATCTCGATAAGTGCATGACGTTGGTGCTCCTAGTAAACCCCATTAAGAATATGCACTTAGCTTAGCGGATGTGCGACTAACAAGTGGCTGATGCTCGTGGTTTGGCCTTCTGTGTTGATGAACTTTATGCACTGATCGCACTTCAACGGTAATGTTTGCTACTGTATGCGCTTACCGAATATGCACTTAAAGCGGCTAAACTGTAGTCGCTTATAACATTGCCACGGTTAGAGCCTGGAAAGGAACTTGCTGCATGCACAGGCATGGACTATGGTAAAGCTTTGCAGTAGCAGCAAGTAACAACGATGCAACACTCATATGGGCTAAGGGTACAAAGGATGCAAGGCGGGTTTTATGCGTGCAAGGCACGCCGCATTCATTACACACATGCAGTCAGTACAATACCACCAACACATTTTCACATACAACACCACCGGGCTACATGCTAACCTACTGCTAGGCACTTAGTATGACACCTATTTACCTACCCCGTTAGACATGCATGCATGGTAAGTCACAACGGTTATTACCTGCATACATGTGCAGCTAGTTAGTCTTTCACTTTCGTGTGGCAGCCAGCAGCATCAGCAGCACGAGCAGTCCACGGACTCCCCCTCCCACTCTGCTTGTGCTTGTGCCCTGGTGAGCACAAGCAGCAAGGAGAGTAATTTGGCGATAATTACATGGTCATCAAGCTCGACATACAGGTTGCAAGCGACCCCCTGTGCTCGTCATGCAGTGCGCACAGTCGGCGACAAGATTGTTGACAGAGGTCCCCACAGTGCCTAACGTCTCCATCGCCAGAGGAATAACCATATGCACCGAACCTGTTCACTACCAGTTTAAGCACAACCCTGACTGATCTGCCGTCTATCAGATGTGGTTGCATATTGTCACAGTGTTGAAAGGTCCACAAATGTGTTTGGAAAAGGCAATGTACAGAGTGCTGGCACCTTGTAAAACATACGCTACCAAGGCGCTATAATGTGCGCCTAATGTGCCAGTGTACTACACTGTAGACTTCAAGCGGAGACAGACTCCTGCAGGTTCTCAAACACACTATCCCAATCAGTTTCGCCAGTGCCTTGGCCGGTTACCACCTGCGAAGCACAATGGTGACGACACACATTCTCGAACAGCACAATTCTCAATGCTAATAAACCGCGTGCAATGTGTGTCAGTCAGCCAGTGCACACACATCTGCCAGCGACCATTCTACGCTTACTTCGAACGTGAGGCATTGCAGTAGCAGCAAGTAACAACGATGCAACACTCATATGGGCTAAGGGTACAAAGGATGCAAGGCGGGTTTTATGCGTGCAAGGCACGCCGCATTCATTACACACATGCAGTCAGTACAATACCACCAACACATTTTCACATACAACACCACCGGACAATGTGTGTCAGTCAGCCAGTGCACACAAATCTGCCAGCGACCATTCTACGCTTACTTCGAACGTGAAGCATTGCAGTAGCAGCAAGTAACAACGATGCAACACTCATATGGGCTAAGAGTACAAAGGATGCAAGGCGGGTTTTATGCGTGCAAGGCACGCCGCATTCATTACACACATGCAGTCAGTACAATACCACCAACACACTTTCACATACAACACCACCGGGCTACATGCTAACCTACTGCTAGGCACTTAGTATGACACCTATTTACCTACCCCGTTAGACATGCATGCATGGTAAGTCACAACGGTTATTACCTGCATACATGTGCAGCTAGTTAGTCTTTCACTTTCGTGTGGCAGCCAGCAGCATCAGCAGCACGAGCAGTCCACGGACTCCCCCTCCCACTCTGCTTGTGCTTGTGCCCTGGTGAGCACAAGCAGCAAGGAGAGTAATTTGGCGATAATTACATGGTCATCAAGCTCGACATACAGGTTGCAAGCGACCCCCTGTGCTCGTCATGCAGTGCGCACAGTCGGCGACAAGATTGTTGACAGAGGTCCCCACAGTGCCTAACGTCTCCATCGCCAGAGGAATAACCATATGCACCGAACCTGTTCACTACCAGTTTGAGCACAACTCTGACTGATCTGCCGTCTATCAGATGTGGTTGCATATTGTCATAGTGTTGAAAGGTCCAGAATGTGTTTGGAAAAGGCAATGTACAGAGTGCTGGCACCTTGTAAAACATACGCTACCAAGGCGCTATAATGTGCGCCTAATGTGCCAGTGTACTACACTGTAGACTTCAAGCGGAGACAGACTCCTGCAGGTTCTCAAACACACTATCCCAATCAGTTTCGCCAGTGCCTTGGCCGGTTACCACCTGCGAAGCACAATGGTGACGACACACATTCTCGAACAGCACAATTCTCAATGCTAATAAACCGCGTGCAATGTGTGTCAGTCAGCCAGTGCACACAAATCTGCCAGCGACCATTCTACGCTTACTTCGAACGTGAGGCCATGTTGGGGAGGCGCTTCCAATGCTCGCACGCATGCTTTGGCAACGTCTTCTCTACTCACAGACCCCAGGTTCTGGTTTCTCCCCTGTTCATGCACATGGTCACATGGTGAAGCATAATGAATGCTGATAAGAATGTTGATGTTGCCAGACCTGCGAGAGAGTGACAGGCACCATGCCACCCGGCTGATCCAGCAACTTCCCTACTCGCACGATCGTGTACGGGACTGTAGCTGCTGCAATGGCACCCTCATCGGCCTTGCGGCTGTCGCCACCAAACAAGGAGGAAAATCCGGCAGGGCTCTGCACAAACACAGGACTCATTACAACTACTACCCAGAAACATGTGGAACTAGGGCGTGCGACAACACACATACCGCTGATAGCATTATGACATGCTCCACACCAGACGCAGCAGCAACCTCAGCCACTTTGCCAACCTGCGCAGAATGTGTGCAGTTTCAAGTGGTACGTAACACATGACGGAAGGCAGACTGCATCTACTGCAATCACCTTGCCACAACAGATCACCGCCCGTGCGTTCTTGAGCGCTGTGCTTATCGCTTTCACATCCTTCTCATCACCTTCAAAAGGCTGTACCGCAGCGCATCAGTGACAAAGCACGGTGTGCAATAACATCATTTGAGTTGTGGTGCACATGTAACATGACCTATGAATGCATACCATCAAGCGAGCTCAGCGCCGGACCTTTACGTAAGGGCCGAATGCTATGCTGGTTGACTTTGCATCCTTGACCAGCGCTCGCACGCGCTTACGAGCCAACACCAGCTGCAGAACCACCAACTGCAGGGGACACGTAAAGGTTGGGACCCTGTTGGGTGGATGCCATAGTGCATGCACATCCACAGCTGGCTGTTGACCAGCAATAAGTACCTCACCACTGGCAGAATCCGCTCCCGTGACCACCACTGCATCCCTCGGGGCGTTTGGGTCTTCCTCTACAAGCAGCAATGCAATGAGAGTCTGAGTACTGACTAACAACAGTAAAGCCCTCAACAACAATAACTTTCACTGGTGACAGATATCTCTCAACATTGCATGCTCCAACCTGGTTCTTGCTCCTCCTCTTCTCCGTCCATTGGCAAATTATCTTCCTCGGATGCGCCATACCATTTGCGAAGCTTCGGCCCACCTAGGTGCAGGAATGCTTCTTGTGATGTGCAGGGCATGCAACATAACACAGACTACACAAACCCAGCATTGGCCTGAGCATGTCTATTGTTGCTTGCTTCTATGTTGGTGGACAGAGCGTTGCCTAATGAAGGTAACTTGGTATATGATTTATCTGTATGCCAATCTACTGCCATTGTATCAAGCATGACTGGGGCATGGTGTCTCTAGTTGGGAAGGCCATTCTGTACGTGCAGTTGCCGGGTACAAACACTCAAGCAGGCATGCTGGGGTTGTACAAGTTCTGTACAAGGCAAGCCGTGAAGCACGTAGCAAGTTCGATGCAACTTGATACGTGTTGGCTGCTATACCAAGTAAGAAGGTTTATTCGGCTTCTGAGCGCAGGTCTGGATGATGACAACGAACGAACAGTCTACGCTAGACACAAAGAACCGAGCAACCGTCATCAAGTATAAAGTCAGATGCTGACCTTCAATGTAGTCCAGCAGTCTGTCGCCTATGGCAAGCACAGGCGGAACAGTGATAGTTTGAGCGGGGAAGCACACAGCAGCGGCCGACGCCGTCGCCGTCGTCATTGTCGTCGCCTGCTGCCTCCAACGCCTCGCCCCGCCATCACGAACGCCCTGCTGCGGCAAGCCTGCTAAGGTTCCCACAACCGTCCACGCCGCCGTCGCCGTCGCCATCGCTGACAATGATAGCGACAGCGACGACCACAGCAACAATGCCGTCCTCGAGTTCAAAACCCTAACAAAAGTGCCAGGTGGCGTAGGTGTAGGCGGTGGTGGTGCGCAGCAGGGCGGCGGCGGGCGTGGTCTGCGCCTATGGCGTCACTGGGACGCGCCGCCGCCGCCGCAGCTGCCGCAGCTCTGCGGCGAAGGCTGCCTCGCTGCAGCAGCAGCTTGCCCAGGTGCAGGGTGGTTGTTGCCTTCTGGTCTGCTGTGCATGCATGTTGCCTCCTATTGAGAACTGCAACATCCTACTTATGATAGTGTGCGCATGCCGCCCGTCCGGTAGCAGCTTTGAAGCTTAGGTTTGTCGTTGCAATGCAGAAGCTGCCGTTACCTTGTCACTTGCACCGGGCAGAATGCTCCTTTACACAAAGGCGCACTGTTGAGGTATGTGCACACAGTTTGTTACACGATGCTTGTGTTGTTTGCCTCGTGAGCGCATGCAGCATGCGTGGTCGCAATGTTGAGCAACTTATGCAATTATTATCAACTTGTCCCTTCATCGTCTCTTGCATGCGGTTGTTGCATTGGCATTGTGTACACAAGCGTGACACTGAGATGTCTGCTGCTCATGCAGACCGCACACAGAATGGCAACATTTGCACCGTCAATTGGTATCAAGGGTAAGCGCAATGCTCTGCGACTTGATTGTTATGTACGTGCATGCGCATGCAAGTGTGAGTGCGTACGCATGCGCGCACACGTACGTGGGTGTGTGCATGTGCAAGACAACTTTGTTTGACAACAGGTGTTGAGTCGCGGGATTGCCACAGATGAGTTCCCTCCTCACCAAGAAATGGCTATGCCAGCATTGTCCCCTACTATGGTAAGCCAGACTCTCACTTAATGCATGGCAGCGTAATGCATTGTGCTCAAACAGAGGATGGCGTTTTGTTGATGCAGCGGCAAGGCTGATGAGTTCTTTGTGTGTCTCGTGGCTGTGTGCACCAGACGCAAGGCAATGTGGCCAACTGGGTTATAAAAGAGGGCGACAAGGTATAATTGTTGTGTGTATAGACTGCATTGCAAGCATCACATACTGTTGTGCTGTTCAAGTGCATTGTTGTAAACAATCAACCACGTTTGTGCCTCCCCAAAACAGATCAATGCTGGTGATGTTTTAGCGGAAATAGAGACAGACAAGGCCACCGTTGAGTTTGACTCACAGGAAGATGGGTATGACGAAAGTGTCACACAGCTATGTGTTATTGTTTGCGTGTATGCGAGCAACTATTGCTGAGTGCGTACACGCTTTGGTTGTTCACTGGCATGGCATCAGTCACAGTAGAAGTGTTACCAGTTGCTCATTGGCACTGGCTCTCTTCTCCTGTGCAGCTATCTGGCCAAGATTCTGGTGCCAGCAGGGAGCAAAGATATCGCTGTTGGCCAGCCCCTTGCCATCATGGTATGTGCGCGTACGTGTGCATGCGTGTCCGTGCGTACGCGCATCTATGTGCGCACATCCTGTCGTGGTTGGCACCTTGCATGCATGTAGTCACAGAAGCACTGAGAGACGATATGTTCTTAGCTCTTTGCATGCTTAGGTTGAGAATGCTGACGATGTCCCCAAGTTCAAAAACTACATGGCATCCGCATCCACGCCAGCCTCCACAGACAAAGCACCATCACCCAAAGCACAGAGTGAGCAAAGCAGCAAGGCTACGCCCGAGAAGAAATCTCCCAAGTCCCCAGCCAAAGGTTTGCGTGGACGCAGCATAGACATGCGTAGACACATATTGAAGAGCTTTGCTGTTCGGAGCAAGTATTGAGCCATCAACACGTCCCATGTGCAGAATACCCACCGCACCAAAAGATGCAGATGCCAGCACTGTCGCCAACAATGGTATGTGACAACGTGCATGCATGCTGTGCATGTTGCATTGGGGCTTTGACGTGCTGTGTGACTGTGTGTTCACTTCACAGACGCAAGGAAATCTTGGAGCTTGGAGTAAAAAAGAGGGAGACAAGGTCACTTGATGTTTCCAACGTGAAGGGTGTACTGCTTACAAACACACATGCAGTCTGTGAGTGATGCCAGTTGTGCTGCAGATCAATGCTGGAGATGTGCTGGCGGAAGTTGAAACAGACAAGGCCACAGTGGACTTTGACTGTCAAGAAGATGGGTAAGTCAACAGCAGAGACTGTGCGTTGCGTGCCATTCATCGCGTTGCATGGTTAGTAGTTGCTGATTGCCCTCAGGTACTTGGCAAAAATTCTGGTTGCTTCTGGAACGAAGGACATACCTGTGGGCACTCTCCTTGCCATTTTGGTAAACATACAGTCCACATGTATCATTTTGGTAGTTGTTTTGTATGTGCGTATGCGAGGGCTATGTCCACCCCAACACTGCTCAATTTGCGCAATTGCCAGGCCGAGAACGAAGATGATGTTGCGGCTTTCAAGGACTTCACTGATGAGTCAGAGTCTCAACCTGACGAACGGTATGAAGCCGTCCTTGAGGAGTCTGGCGATGAGCAGCCATCTTCATCATCATCAGTATCAGCTCCTGCTCAGGATTACGAAAACTATGCAGGTACATGTAGCAAATAGACTTGCTTGTGATGTCAAGTATGTTTCTTAACAACCAATTTTGCCAGGCAAGATATGGCCCTCCGTGCGAAGGCTGTTGATGAACAGCAATGTGTCGCTCAGCAGTATCAAAGGCAGTGGCCCTCACGGAGAGGTAGGTTTTTTGCATGATGATAGTTTCAGATCTGATTATTGTTCTTGCTGCTAGGTGACAAGTGGCCTGTTGTGACGCACTTCACTCGCAAGGGGATGTCAGTGTTTGCATTGATGGTATCAATCAGTGGACTCGCATGTAGATCACCAAAGGAGATGCCATGGCAGCCATCAACAAAGCCAAGTCTGCGCCCAACTCATCAGAATCCAGCTCACCATCACAACAACAAAAAGAACAATTACAACAACAACAACCTGAGAAGCCACAACAACCCTCCTCCTCAAGGCCTCCAGCTAAATCCCGCGCACAGCCAGTCCCAGCGTCCGACCAGGGCGAGTTTGAAGACTTACCCAATTCGCAGATCCGCAAGATCATTGCACAGCGTCTGTTGGAGTCTAAGCAAACAATCCCGCACTGGTACATCACCGCCGATGCTGAGCTCAGCGCACTGTTGGCGCTGAGAAAACAGCTCAAGGAACAACAGGTGCCAACTTGTCATCAGCGTGTTTGTCAAGTATCTGTGATTGGGCCAATGTGTGCATCCGAGTGCGCGTTTGGAGTTTTAAAGTGCATTGTTGCCTGCAAATTGTGGTTCGTTCATGTGTAGTGCACAGCTATTCTTTGCACGTTGTTTGTGTGAGTTTGCTAGCCCCATCTATGATTAGCATGAAACTTCTGCTTTTGTGCCATGCAGGTCTCTGTTTCTGTCAATGACTTTGTCATCAGGGCTGTAGCATTGGCACTGAGGGCTGTTCCGGAGGCCAACGTGTTCTGGGATGTGAAAGCAGAAGAGACAAAGCCGTTTTCGTCTGTGGACGTCTCTGTTGCTGTTGCCACAGACAATGGGTTGATCACACCCATAATTAAAAACGCCGACCAGAAGACACTCACAGCCATTTCAGCAGGTGTGCATGCAAAACACAACGTGTGTATTGTGCTGCTGTGAACAGGACTGTCAGAACTAGTTAACATGTCATTTCGTGTCTCTGTGGTGCAGAGATGCGTGATCTTGCAACACGGGCGCGAGCAAACAAGTTGAAGCCTCACGAGTTCCAAGGAGGCACTTTCACCATTTCAAACCTGGGCATGTATCCCGTTGATTACTTCTCCGCTATCATCAACCCTCCTCAGGTGCATTGGTGGTTGCAGACATGGCTCAGAGTGCAGTAAGCGCAGCCATTGTTGTGTGCACCTGTTCCACTCACGAAGAATACAGTTGTCTGGTAGATGCTGAGTGCTCACTATTAGGTCGAAAAGCAATGCACTTTGCGTTGGTTGTTAGGCCTCCACTCCAATGCTTGATGCTGGCTTGTGAGGCCTCCATTCATGCTTGCTGTTGTAGATGCCAAGTTCCAACAGCATGCGTTGTGTTACTTTTCAGGCGGGCATCATGGCGGTGGGAAAAGGCCACAAAGCAGTGGTCTGGAGGGATATGGCAGATGGCATAGGGGAGCCGGCAACCGTGGACAGGATGACCGTAACGCTATCGGCTGACAACAGGGCGATCGATGGTGAAGTAGCCGGCCGCTTTCTCAAGACCTTTTCGTCGCTCATGTCCGATCCCAAGCAAATGCTGTTGTAGTGTGAACGCTGTAGCGGGTGAACATATTGTCACCGTTGTAGCAGTAGCGCATTGCTGTATACTACTTAATGTGTGTGCCAACATGCAAGTATGCCGTGCGTGCATGCATGTCCGTGGGAGTAGTGCTGGCTGAGATTGATGCATTGCTAGTTGGCTCGCAGAGCTTCACATCATATCTGCTCAACAAAGCATGCAAAATTTACGATGGTTTGGAAGTTGTTGCGAGGGTTGCAATGGTGGTGGCATTGAATGATGGTACGGGTTCGTGATATGGATACCTAATCTAAGCTGTGCCTGACCGTTCCGTGGAAGTAGACAGAGGTACGCGGGGTGGCTGATGTGGGCAAGGATGGCATCATCTGAGCACGCTGCAATGCACATAATCGTCTTAACTGATCTGGTGCAACTGTAAGCGGACCACACATGGTTAAATGAACCTCACGTCCTGCTACTTAACTAGACCGTCAATTGCTGTCTCTTATTGTCTATTGTCGACAGCTCCTCCATCTTGGAGAATCCGAAACTCGTTGCGTTTTGCGGCACCCAACCAGTGGTTGCAAAGGAGTACAAACACCATCTGGTGGCTTTTGAGTTATGACTAAACGTAACGTCCTCCACAACCTCGTTGCAAGGGTTGACGATGATGATGCGGCCTTTGCGATGCTGATGGCCTGCTGAACCGTCACTAAAGCCGCCCAGGGGCTCTCTCAGCTGCACAGCAAACAGCACGCCACCGCAGTGCCTGTAAACCGCCGCCGAGGTTTACCCTTCCCAGGTGGCCGAGTCGGCCACCTGAGAAGGGTGAGCAGTAGTTCAATAATAGTAGAGGTGTTGCAGTTTCACATGCGCGCGTGTCTGCATGCGTGCGTCTGAGAGAACTTGATGCAACAATCCAACTTGCAATGACAGAGGCATCAGTGCAGGGTACCTGTGGGAAGGTCCAGCTCCGGAAGTGGGCCGAGAGAGGCATCTTGTATACGGGGTGCTGTATCACATATGCTGACGTATATGCGCACTCCGTTGCTGCACATGCTACAGTCACATGCACACGCACAAAGCATTCACCATTATCATCATATTCACACCACCACCGCTAGACTATGTGCTCTACCTACTCAGTCTAGCTACCCTCTACACGCACAGGCCCAAACTAGCACAGAGTCATTGGCATACCTGCCCACATGGGCCGGGGTTAGTCGTTGTTGTTGGCGATGGCAAGCACGGCAACACCAAAGACGACCACTCCCTCCCTCCTGCTCTCCCTCTCCCCCGCCACCCTTTCTGTCGCACAGACAACGCTGCGTCATCCCCCGCTACCCTATACCTCGTGGGCGGAGCCCTCGGCGTACTCGCGCTTTTTCATCAGCAGCGCTAGCGTCTGACAGGGAGGCGGGTTATACGATGGAGGAGGCGGATTGAGGGATTGAACGACCACAATGGCAATGACAGAAGCGGCCACGACAGTGAACAATGCTCACGCTGTTGCTTGATCGGCAAAGGTTGATCAGGAGTGTCGAGGATGCCGGGCTGCCCAGAAGCAGCAGATGCAGGACTAAACATGGAACACCAATGTTCAATGCTGCAGCTCAGCCACATACACGCACGCCCACTTGCATGCATGCTCGTGCTTTTGGTGTTGCATGTCCATGTGCTGACTTCTGCATGGGATGCCGTTGAGCAGAGTGACTAAGCATATCTAACAGCACACCGTGCGTATCCTGTACACATCAGTGCACTGATGTGTACAGGATATGCCCTGCAGCAGTGACTAAGTGTGCACTGCTGTGCATGTTCAGCACCACCGCTGCTTGCTTAGGACTCCTCTTGCACCTCTACCGAGTCTTAGTGCTGCACTTTATGTTGCAAAGAGGTGGGACAGCTCCTCTCAAGCGGCCTTGTCTCCTCCTATCTGCTTTGCTCGAGGCATGCAACATGCTCACTGATAGGTCTCACTGGCTTGGTGTGCGTGTATCAGGGTGAAGATTGACCGACTCCAAGATACGCATACTGTTGCTGCACCTGCTTGACTGAAGTCCTCCTGACAAGGTAAGGGCCAATCAGCTTTGCGCGCATGTGTCAAACTCCCGCATGCTACAAGAAAAGTCCTCCTCCTTGCCTCTGCACGCAGCAGCTTGATTGATGGGCTCTTGCAGTGGCGTTTACGGCCAATAACTCCGCATGATTAGGTCAGATGCTGAGCAATGTGACGTAGTTTGAGAGTTAATTATTGGATACTGAGCGGAAAGATACACTTTGGCAGAAGGAATCCGTGGCCTTGTTCTGTGTTGCTGTTTGTGGCAGCCTCGAGTGATTGATTGATGATTGACCTGTGGCTGCATTGCGTCCGCAGACTTGGAGGTTGGGCGTTGGTTGCAATTACTTCGTCAAAGTCGGTGTTGCATGCATGCATGCAGTGCAGACACAACGACAGATACACAAGTACACGCAGTTGCTGCAACCGCTGTTGCTGGGCGCTTGCCCCCTGCACCAGAGGGTGGCTGTGTGATGCATGTGTACAGCTCTTGGTGTCTGTCGCTTTGCTCTCTTTCAACTAACCATGGTATGAATTTTCTGATCAGGGCTGAGCTTTGTGCGCTCTCGCATCAACCAGTCCACCTTGTGCAGAGCCAAATGGAGGGGGTGAAGTCCGGCTGCGTCAACGTCTTCATCACGGGGCAACCAGGCATAGGAAAGACTACGTGAGTGCTGGGGTGCTTGCTGGGGTTTTGGTCATTGGCTTGAAGGTGGGTTTGTGCGTTGCATGACATGCAGTTCAGGCTGCACCACATGCACATGCACACGCACATGCATGCGTATGAAGAGCAGGCATGCAACTCCTGTGTTGAATTGAACACTGCTGCTGGTGTGCGTAGCGAAAAACAGTCCAGACAGAGTCTTGCAAGTCTGTGTTCCGTGCGTCATCCAGCGCCCATCTGTGAGTAACACCTTGTGCGAAAGACACACATACACACATCAGCACCCAACTCGTGACATGGACACACGAGTGGCAGAAATGCACCCCCGCAATGCGTGCATGCAGGTTGGTGAGGCATGTGGTGGAAGCTCTTGCTTCAAGCGGCATTCGTGCGAGTGGGTTTTACACGATTACACTGAGGGGAGACAACGGTACTGAGAGACTTGGCCAAGATGCAAGTAAGACAACAGACAGACAGACCCACTATTGTTGTCTGATACAACATTGCAACATTGCGTGAATGTTATTAGTGGGTGAGACTATGGCTGCACAGTTACCTTGGATGGGAGAAGGGCATGTTTGTGCCGGCTTCGCCACGTGTTTGGGCCCAAGGTGGGGAGGTACCATGTGGCGAAGGACGAGTTCGAGAAGTTGGTGTTGCCGTCTATATCACCACAGCCGGGCGTGGCGCTGTACATTGTCGATGAGGTACACCTGCACACAACAGCCGATGCAATAACAACATTGCCTGGCGATATATCTAGTCTCAGATGTCACTGCCAGCATCATGCATCACAACATCACACATGCATATCATGGTGATGAAGTGGTATGCATGCATTGTTTGTCACATGCACATGCACACAGCTTGCTGCATGCATGTGGCGTCACCTTCGGTTTTACAGATTGGTAGGATGCAACTGTGCAGCGAGAAGTTCTGCGAACACGTCAATGCCCTCGTTCAGCACCCCGAACTCGTGGTGAGATGCAGACATGACAACTGCAAGCCTTGTATCAAGTGTGCTTACACACGCGTGTTTGTGCATATACATGTAAGGCTTGGACGTCAACTGTGTTTCCACGTTTGTGCACAACACACATGATGTGCCTACGCAAAGGTGTTGGGGGTGCTGCCACGGGTGCGTCACGGGCAAGAACTCCCTCTGGTGGACGACATAAAGAACAGTGCTGAAGCGGCCATCCTTACCATCACGCGCAACAACCGCGACCGGACTGCGAGCCAACTCACGGCACTGCTCAGCCGCATGCTGTGCGACAACAACACCCTCAACAACGATTATCACACTGACAACATTGGTACGCTCAAAGCACAGATCATCCAAACCATGTCTCCCATTGTACGCCCAACATTCTGTACCTGCCACATGCGCATATGCACTTGCACCTTCATGCACACATGGAAGTGCGCACTTGCATACACAGACACATACGCGCATACACACATGCGCACATGCGCTGTTTCTCTTACTCACTTCTGTTGCAGTGTTGGATGCGGCGCTGCAGACGGGAAGCGACGTGTTTGACGAGCCCTTTTTCCAGGTGGTAGATGACCAGGTGGCCAAGAGGCTGCGGATGGAGGTGTGATGCACCGCGCCAGATCTTGTGTGCGTGTGCCACACCCGTCGGCAGCATCGCGTGCGCGTGTTGCAGGAGTAGTGCATTGTTTGTGTGTGGCACTATCGCTCTCAACCACAAGGAGTGCGAGACATGACCAAAGTATACCCGTGCACTTGTTTTGCTTAACCAGCAGCTGTCTGCATTGCACTAGACAGACTGCGATGTCCTGAACTGCACTGAACTGGTGTCTAACACTCCCATTAACTTGGCTGAGTTGTCTAACAGCATGCACACATGCAGCACACAAAATGCGTGGAAGGTAGTAATAACAGCTGTGCAAACCGCCTTGTCACCCATACCTCATGCCAGCAGTGCAGCTGTGACAAAGCTTTGTGGTGAGATATTCAAAGTTTACTGAAGTGAGGAGACAACAGCTTCATCATCCCAAAACTCCTAAACCTATCAACGTCCAGCAAAGCCTGCATCTTGGGATCGCATATGACAAATCTTTTATCTTGAGGATCCTGTGTGACGCAAACAAACACTTGGAGGCGGGCTGACATGACCAAATGCATACGTCATGGAGCAAGCCTCTAGACAGGAGGACAACTGCAACAGGCTAACAATGTTACTCCAGAGGGGTGCGCATCTCACCTGCAAGTCGTGTTCTTTAATGTAATCCCACATAAGCTTGACAACCTGATGGCGTGCCAGCTCGCGCTCTCCGCCACAAAACTGTGACAGCTGTTCCGACAGCCCCAGCGGCTTTGCAAAACCGGTTCCGGGTCGCTTGGCCTGAACGCACAATCACACGTTACGCACGCGTGCATGATGGCTGTATTGCATGGAAACACAACTGTTATCATGACAATTAGGGCGTACCTTTCCTGCAGTGTCTCCAGCCTCCTTTGCTCTTTTTCGTTTGCTACTGCTGCGCGATTTGTGGGCAGGTTCATCCGAATCATCGTCATCTTCATCTTCATCTCCACCATCTTCTTTATCCTCCTCTGATGAGAGAAGTCAATGCATGCCAATCCAGTGCAGTGTATGATATATCAAGTGAACAGTGCTGAGCGTGTCATGCACGAAATAGAAAGAAAGCCGCTTACTGGGCTCCGGTGGCTGGTCACCCGAGAACACGTGACGGGTGAGATACTTGTTCATGTTGAACATCGTCACTTTTGCCGGGAAAAAAGCTTGCATTGCCTCATCGCAGTTGATGTTGCGCTTGTTTGAGGGATCCTGCAGGTTGTGTTCTTTGATGTGCGCCCAAAGGCGTTTCACCACCTACACAAGAAGCAAAGCATAAGTGTACGTCTGTATTGCACATCTCAACTGCAAGACAGCATACGCACGCATTGCCAACGTGACACATGGGAACAAATAATGTTGGAGCAGCCTGTACCTCCGGTCTTGAGAGCTGTCTTTCGCCAAAAAAGTTCTGCAGTTCAGGACTCAGATTGCAAGGCTTAGAAAAACCGCCTTTGCCGCCAGTGCGCTCCTTCTTGGGTGCACTGTCATCAGCAGCCCTTGTTGCCACCAAACATGTGATGTACTGCTTACTCAACCAATGGCGTGAAGCGTATACCTTTCTTTCAGAGCCCGATCTATCCGCCGAGTCAACCGCTTGGAATCCCAGTTATCCCCTTCTTCGGCAGAGCCTTCCTCGCCGTCCTGCACGTTGAGATCAACTAGTAACAAACTGTGTCAAGCTGTGCAAATGCTGCACATTTGGTCGCTGCAACATATTGAGCTGACAAACAATGCAGCACACACTTGCCTGCACTTCGCTGTCAGGGACTTCAGCCTCCTCCGCCCCATCACCCTCTTCTGCTTGCTTCTCAGACAAGATCCGATCAATCGTCTTTGCTATGAACGCCTTTTTGTCCGTCAAATCCAGCCCATACTCTTCTTCCAAATGCTTGCGAAGCTGCTCGCAGTACGCAAGATTGTCATTGCGCTCTAGGAAAACAACTTGCCAACCCAACATTTCTACACTCCCCCAATAACTATGCTTGCGGCACACTGCACCCTATGTAATGGCACACTGCGCCCTATCTAACCTGTGCGTGGCAATCGTCCTTAAGCTTCATGAAGTAAACAACTCATCATGTTAGACTCATCTAGAGACAGCCTGCAACTCAATTGTCGTGCACTGATTGTCGTTCATGTGTGATAATAAGGACGAGCTTGGTAAGAATGCAAGCACATCAAGAAGTACGTGAATCCCACCTTCTTGGCTGTCACCACTTCAAGATCTGCCCCGTCCAGCAGCTTCGTGAGGCTAGCTGTGAGCTGCTCATCGGTGACCATCACTGCTGGGCCTCAATTCAAGCTTGTAAGCTTAGCTGAGCGTTCCCTGAGCCAAAGCTCAGCAGCCTGGAACGCCAGCCCAGAACATGTGTTTAACCGCACTCCTGCCACCTAATGCCTGCGATCTACCACCACTAACACCAGCCAGGCTAAGCATACAAACGGAAAGAATATCAGACGCACAAGCGCAACTCTCCTTCGCCTGTCTCCTCCAACCACACCAGCAATGCCCGCAGCTACGCCAGCAGCACTGCCTGCAGCTATGCGCTAACTCCAGCGTGCGTGCGTGCATTGTTAATTGTGCCTTATCGCACGGTGCTTGTTGTTGCACATCAGATCCGATGGTTACTATTGCTTGCAGATTAGGGTTTGCTCCTGCCAAAAAGTTCAAGTTGAAATCGTCGTTGGTTGGCGAGGTGGGCGCAGGCGTGGGCGATGTTGTCGGCGTTGGCGCCTCAAGCACTGAGCTGAACAACAGAGACACTCTCTTGGTGCGGCGGTGGCCATTTTCGTCTGCCGCCGCCAACATGTCGATGTGGAATTATGTTGTCACGGCGCACAAGCCCACCAACGTCACGCACTCCTGCACTGGCAACTTTACCTCGCCTAATGAGCTGAATCTCATCGTAGCGTATCCTCTCAAAGACATTTCCAAGCAAATTCTAGCATTGTGCAATGAAATCATACTCCGCCTGCACAGCAACCAACCTGCTGTGCATGCGGAGGTTGGTTTGATTGCGCAATGCTAGTTTAAATCGCATTGCAACAAACCATTTTGAGTTTGGTATTGCATGCCGGCATGCTGTCAACGTTGTGATACTTGCGTCCGCCATGCATGCTGTGCAGTTGCTGTTTCCTTCTGCTGTGTCTGCAGCGTGCTTGTTCCTTGACGGACTTGCTCAGAAAATGCACCAGGGTTGAGATCCATCTCCTGACGCCTCAAGGGCTGCAGGTAGAGCTACTTCGTTTGGGTGGGAGTAGTCTGATCTGCTGCATGTGCTGTGCTGTGATGTGGCTGCCGTTTTGCTTGACGCAGTATGTGGCCAGCTCATATAGCAGCTTGGCATATTGTACGCTACGACATTTACACGCACAACCCACATTGCGGGGTTCCGGGCGTTCTCTAAGCATGCTCTTCCTCGCAGCCGTTGTTGGATGTTCCAATTTATGGACGAATAGCAACAATGGAGTTGTTTCGCCCTCCGGTATACCTGACGTGCTTGATGTGTATTGCTGCAGTTTGAGAATGCACGGACAACGACCCTCTCATGCTGACCAGCTTCTCGTTGGCAGGGTGAATCACAGGACGTTCTGTTCTTGTGCACAGAAAGGTACAAAGTGTGTCTGTTGACTTACGACAGTGCTACCGGGGAGCTGGTCACAAGGTATACACTGCATGTGGCATTAGTACGTTGTAAACAACATGCAGTAGCAGTGAAGGTTGTAATACAGTCCCCCTTCTTGAACAGAGCCAGTGGTGATGTGCCTGATAGGCTCGGGCGGCCAACCGACAATGGCCAGGTTTGTTGACCCTCTCATGTGCATGGCTGGGTGGTATGTTATGTAACCACACAAGCATCAGCGCCAACATGCTGGTTGTTTGCTGCGCTCTGCAGATTGGCATCATTGACCCTGAGTGTCGCATAATTGGTCTCCATCTGTATGATGGGCTGTTTAAAGTCATACCAATTGGACCCAAAGGCCAACTTAGAGAAGCCTTCAACATACGGTTGGAAGAGTTGCAGGTACTTGTCTTCCGGTCGGTTTTCCAATGAGGCACTCATTGAGGCATGCATTGAGGCTGTTCTTTTTCCTTGCTTTGCTTGAAGGTGATTGACATCAAGTTTCTGTACGGCTGTGCCAAACCCACTATCGCTGTCCTGTATCAAGACACAAAGGACTTTCGGCACATCAAAACGTATGAGGTTTTGCTCAAGGAGAAGGACTTTGGAGAAGGTCCTTGGCTTCAGAGCAACCTGGACGCAGGTCACTCAACTGACTCATTGCATGCAAAAAGCAGAAGCTGTTGGTGGCAGTGGGGTTACAGACACCCAAACAAAAAACAAAGCCCTGTCGCTGACTGTGGATTCTCTGGTCAGGTGCTGGGCTTGTGATACCTGTCCCCATGCCTTTGGGTGGTGCAATTGTGGTCGGCGAACAGACGCTCATGTATCACAATGGGACATCATTCAAGGCCATCCCTATGCACCAGACTGTCACACGCGCTTATGGACGCGTGGATGTAGATGGCTCTCGCTACCTACTCAGCGATAACATGGGCACTCTGTTGCTTCTGGTCTTGCTGCATGATGACAGCAAGGTTGGTATGCTACCAGTACCAATGCGTATCATATGGAGTCTATTGTGCTGAGCTTATCAATGCGATGCAATGCTCACGCTGAGATGCGCAGGTGTTGGGGTTGAAGTTGGAAACGTTGGGGGAAACATCTGCAGCTTCTACTCTCTCGTACTTGGACAACGGTGTTGTATTCGTGGGTTCATCATTTGGTGACTCGCAACTGATCAAGTTGAACCCAACAGCCGACGCACGAGGCAGCTTCGTTGAAGTCCTTGAAAACTTTGTCAACCTTGGCCCGATTGTTGACTTGTGTGTTGTTGATCTTGAAAGACAAGGTACACATCATGCACATTGTCTATGCAGCTGCACACATTATGCATCCAATCATAGACGGGTGTGGTGCTTCACAGGGCAGGGACAGATTGTGACATGCTCGGGTGCTTTCAAGGATGGGTCGCTCCGCATTGTGCGCAATGGCATAGGCATCAATGAGCAAGTATGCCTTGGTTTGCACTTGTGTGACCTGATATAATGTGTCTGCCACTGTGCATGCCCTCGATTCATGCTTGTTACTAAGCAGGCGTCGGTGGAACTGCCTGGTATCAAGGGCATGTGGTCGCTTCGGTCGTCCTTGATGGATGCATATGACACGTACCTTGTGGTGACCTTCATCACCGAAACCCATATCTTGGCCATTGATGCTGATGAAGAGTTGGCTGACATTGAGGTCCCTGGGTTTATCTCAGATGCGCAGACACTCTTCTGCGGCAACGTCTTGTATGACCAGATTGTGCAGGTATGTTGCCACAGCTAGGCACTTGTACAGCTGTGCATGCAGATTGTTACTATGTAATATTTTACTGTGTTACTTGGCACTTGAGGCTAAAACTGTCTCCGCGCAGGTCACAGCATCATGCCTGCGGCTCGTCAACAGCACTACCCAGCAAGCCATACACACTTGGACACCACCACAAGGAATGTCCATCAATGTGGCTACTGGGAATGCTTCACAGGTGCAGTGCCTTGCATGTTAACTTGTGGCTACTACAAATTGTAACAACATGCCCCCAAGGTGTGTGACTGTGTTTGTCTTTTGGCTCAGCACCTTGTGCGGTTACGCAGCTACTTTTAGCAACTGGAGGAGGCAACTTGGTCTACTTTGAAGTGCAAGAAGGCTCTGTCATGGAGGTGGCACAGAAGAAGCTCGAGTATGAGGTTTCTTGTCTGGACATCAGCCCCCTGAACGATGACAGCCGTGCTTCAATTGCTGCGGTCGGGATGTGGACAGACATCAGCGTGCGAATTGTTGAGCTCCCGACATTGAAGCTACTGTCACAGGTAAGTAGTTCCCTTCCCTGGTAAACTGCCACTAGATTGAAGCCCGCCTGCACTCACTGAGGGCATTGCTTGCAGGAACATCTAGGCGGTGAGATTATTCCACGATCGGTACTGTTCTGCTCTTTTGAGGGTGTGCCTTACCTACTTTGTGCACTTGGAGATGGTCATCTTTTCAACTTTGTAGTGGACACAGGTAAGCTGCGCATCGATCATGTCGTCCAGCTGGCGTCATGCTTGTTTCCTTTGTTAACAATACCTGCTGCAGAGAATGGTAGTCTAAACGACCGCAAGAGGATTTCTCTAGGGACACAACCAATCACCCTCAGGACATTCAGGTCAAAGAGTGCTACACATGTGTTTGCATCATCAGATCGTCCCACTGTAATATACTCCAGCAACGGCAAGCTCCTGTACAGTTCTGTTAACCTCAAAGAGGTCAGTTGCGACAGTACTCGTGTTGTTTGCAAGCCATCATTGAAGCTCGTGCTTGGCGCTCATTCCAATGCATTCAGGTCAATCACATGTGCCCATTCAACTCCAGCTCATTCCCAGAATCCCTGGCCATCGGTATGGAAAACCAGTTGTCCATCGGCACCATTGATGAGATTCAAAAGCTTCACATTAGAACAGTGCCGCTGGGTGAACAACCGCGTCGCATCGCACATCAGGTTACCCTCCTGGAGCCACGCATGGCAATAAGCGCGGAGGCTACGTGCATTTGTGTCGCTCAATTTGGTGTGCATGGGACTAACTAGTTCTCTTGAATGGTGCAGGAGTCTTCTCGCTCGTTTGCAGTGGCGACCATCAAGTATACTCCCAACGGAACCAATTGCGACGATACTGAGACGTGTTACATCCGTCTGATTGATGATCAGGTTTGTCATCAGCCCTGGTATTGCTGGATACCTTACGGGAACAACTGCCATTGCAGCCAGACTGAGCTCTGCCCCTATGCAGACATTTGAGACGCTGATGGCGTACCAATTGGAACCTTTTGAACAAGCCTGCTCCATCATTACGGCCAATTTTACAGACGACTCAACATCGTACTTCTGTGTGGGCACCGCATATGCACTTCCAGATGAGGTTGAGCCTACTAAGGGACGCATTTTGGTCTTCACGGTGGATGATGGCAAGCTGCAGGTTAGAGCCTTACCAGACTTGTGCACACAGTCCTTGCACTGCTTCTCTCTGTGACTTACTACTATGACGCTTTGACATACATGTATGCAGTAGCAGCAACCATGCCAAGCACTATGTTTGTCTGTCATGAGTTGAGCTGAGGGCTGTGATGTCTGCAGTTGGCTGCTGAGAAGGAGACCAAGGGTGCTGTGTACAACCTCAACGCATTCAATGGAAAGCTGTTGGCTGGCATCAACTCCAAAGTTCAGGTTCGGCTGAGTCTTCAGCATGGATGTATTGTTGCTCTGCCACGAATGCTTAATAAGCACCTGTTCTGGCGACAGCTGTACAAATGGACACAACGAGAGGATGGCACACGAGAGCTGATCAATGAATGCGGGTTGCACGGTCATGTTCTGGCCTTGTATGTACAGGTACTGTACTAATCATAAGCCAAGGTTGTTCGGGCAACTAATTCAACTGCCATTGACAATACAGTATTTTGTGACAAGCTAACTTGGTAAGCTGTGCCAACACAGACACGGGGTGACTTCATTGTTGTTGGTGACATCATGAAGAGCATCAGCTTGTATATCTACAAACCCGAGGAGGGCGCCATTGAAGAGCGCGCTAGAGACTTCAACGCAAACTGGATGTCTGCAGTGGAGGTGCTGGATGATGATACGTACATAGGCGCTGAGAACAGTTTTAACCTGTTCACTGTCAAGTAAGCATGGCGCTGTTCTTTAACCAGGTTCGTTGCGTAAGGTGTTGACACTTGATTTTGCTCACTCATTGGCGATATTGCAGGAAGAACAGCGATGCTGCCACAGATGATGAAAGAGGGCGTTTGGAAGCCGTTGGCGAGTTCCATCTTGGCGAGTTTGTGAACCGCTTCCGACATGGCTCACTGGTCATGCAGTTACCAGACAGGTACTGCCTGCATGCCATGCTTGCTGCAGAAGCATTTCTGCTCGCAAGGTATTGTCTGAGAGCTGACAGTGTTATCATTTGACAGCGAGGCGAGCAACATCCCCACGCTCATTTTTGGAACTGTTAATGGTGTGATTGGCGTGATTGCATCGTTGTCGCAAGAGCAGTACAACTTCTTGAGCAAAGTGGAGCAGCAGATGCGACAGGTGAAGTCGAACGTCATATTGCTATTGGTGATAACTATTAGTGTCCAAAGCTATGCTCAAGCTGCCCTCTCATTGCTGCCAGGTTGTAAAGGGTGTGGGTGGCTTCAGTCACGAAGAGTGGAGGTCTTTTAGCAACGAACGTAAGGTGGCAGAGGCGCGCAACTTCCTCGATGGCGATTTGATCGAGTCGCTCTTGGATCTTAAACGGGACCGCATGCTGGAGGTTGCAGCAGCCGTAAATGTTTCATTAGAAGAATTGACCAAGCGGATAGAAGAGATGGCTCGTTTGCATTAGGACGCTGTTGTGCTGAGTGGAAATGTAGGTTTGCACTTGGTGTGCAGCTCCAAGCTGCTGGTGTGTATTGAGTATTGGCTTTGTCGAGTGATTTGGTGTTGATAATCCGCCATGCTGTGGTTGGACAATGGAGCTGGGGGTAGTTAGTCACACTAAGTTAGCAACATAGCTGCTTCTTGTCCTGTTAGATGGCGCAAGTATGTACACACTGAGCAGACATTTGCAATTGCAAGACAGTTTCCATTGCTCTTAGCTATGCTGGACACTGACCGCATGTGGCCAGTTGATGAGTTGGAGAGCAGTCCGGTAGGTGTGCTTGACCCTCACCCCCTCGTTCTTACATTCCATACAGGGGACACATCCGTTTGGCTTTCTCTACAGCTTGAACTGCAAATACACTTCATCCAGTTGTCAGGGTGCCTATTCACGACACTTACTAGGTAGAATTCAGGCAATAAGGGTTGGTACCTTATCTGAATGGACGGATTCGGACATAAAACACACGCAACCAGCGCATGCAATGCCTTCATTTTAAGGGACTCAACTTTCCGACTCAGTGTCTCGTGGCTTGCTAGCGATGTAGGGTATAGCTGGATGCACCTGTACCTGAGCCTAGGCACTTATAAACTACCTGCACCTGGCATGCATCCGTCCTCAGAAGGAATTACCGTGCATCAATCCCGGGTCCCAAGATAAGCGGCAAGCATGGGCGAATGTGTGGGTGGGCGTGGGTGTGCGAGAGAAACATGCGACTTTCAAGCTGACTATCTTATCTGTCAGCCCCTGCGTAGTCATCTGAAAAGTGTCTTTGTGTAAGTAAACCTGTGCGTGCATGAGCCAGCTGCATTGACGCGGCCAGGCAGCAGCTGCCCACACGCCATGTGGCAGAGCTGGAGGGCAACAGAGTCAACCGAGGCCCGTGCTATCCCGAGATCATCATCACTGTGGATAACAAAACATATCTAGGACAATATATTGCAGGATAGTTTTATCCAAGACAAGAAATAATAAACAGAGGCCCGCGCTGTTGCGGGGACAAGACTGTACCAGAGCCTCTGGTCCAGAGGAGCACGGCGCGCGCGCTTACGAACACTGCTGTGCGAGCGACGTACAACCGCTTCTGGTTTGGGGACGAATCCGACCATCAAGGGCGCACATGCCGTACATGCGCGTGATGAACCGTCAACAAACTAATGCAAGCGCATGTGGTTTCCGTCAGAACAGATACTTTCTGTCACGGTGTGGGGTGCTTTGCTGTAGCGGTATGCACGGTATAGTTGTATTGTTACATCTGCGATAGTCTTTCTTGTTCCGGG
>RHPI01002990.1:189750-246737 GCA_009103225.1 Chlorokybus atmophyticus | reverse complement strand
GGGGGCCAGGGCAACATGAGCTGTATGAGCGGAGCTGCAGCTGGTCATTGCGAAATGAGTCAACATGTGTAACAACAGGCGATAACACAGCAGATTAAACGCATATTGCACAAATGGGTATTGATGTACGCGATGTTCCATGCTGATGTTTTGCTGTACACCAATGCAATTTTGCAAGATGGATGCCTGAATGTGTGATAGTTATAGTTAGTCAATTGCATTTACATGTGGCAACGCAGATGTAATGCGTAATCGATATCATCTTTAATGTATTATTACCTTTAAATTCTGTAGTGTGTACATCCTGCTTTGTCCAAAAAGGTGAATTGTGTTATTCACACAATAATGCTCAAGCCAAGCTAGCGGATACTATCTCTGAAGTCACCTTTAGATTTTGTAATGCGTACAGCTGAAGTGTGTTGTTAACAGATTAATGCTTTCAATTAATCCAACTCAAAGTATCAATAAGAGCTTAACTAAGTTTGCAGATGGTGCCGCTATTAAATGCTTGGATATTTTAGTGAATTTGATCATAACACCATGATAATATAGCTCGTTTTCAATATAGAAGTTTTTATATGTAATAATGTAGCTTTCGTGTATCAAACAGCATTGCCAAGTTGGGTTGCGCTTGATATGCCATCTTGTACGCAATTGTTTCATTGCCAGGATAGACATGTTTGCGATGACGCCTTCTTTTCGTGAAATCCATCTCACATTTACAATAAACGCGAATAAGCAGACAGCTAAGCTTAAACGTTTCATTGAATACCATCAACATGTATACAATGACGGCACTTTCCACATGCGTAATATCTGGCACATATTATAGTACATTTACTCAACAAGTGAAGCACCAATTTTGCTCTATCTGCACAAAATGGATGCATAACAATATGATTATGGCGTCAATCACAATTGCGTTTTGCCAGCCGTAATAAAGAGTGTGAATGTCTGGTTCCTACGAAACTCTAGCTATCTTGATACTTACAACCTGCACTACTGGTACTGGTCGTTGGTTGTCTAAGGCAAAAAGCCTCATGGTACGGTAACCGTTACAGTGCTGCCACCTTATCATGTTATTGTCATGCTCCACCGCAAGCGTCCAGCCCATAGCTGATAGATCTCGCGTTCCGTAATCGATTTCGCGTCGCGCGCGTCGATATCGGATGCTTCTCGCGAGTCGTGAGACGTGATCAGTGACGCGCGCGTCGTGACTCTTGTTGGTGGTGGTGGTGGTGGTGGTGGTGGTGGTGGTGGGACGCGTGAGTCGTGAGTCGTCAATTGAGACGTGATTAGCCGCGCGTGAATGATCGATAGATATGCGGAACTAAACGGCCGTCAATATATCTCACGGTCAGTTTTAAAAACCATTGTAAAACCAATCAACAACATGCAATGCAGATTACATTGTTATTCATTGTTGTCTACATCATTATGTAGTGTTACACTGCATGCTGCTATCAATTGTTGTCCACGTGTAAGCGAATACCACCATAGTGTTCAGTATACATTTATAAATATATGTTTGTACTAATACAAATACATATATGTAAAATATGTACAATAATTACGTATAAATATGTGTTTGTTCACGCATAAATTGCACAACATCATAACCACAAACAAGGTTGTATTGTACTTGTGCATACCGATATTTTGACGATACATCTGCGTCGTGTATGTATAAAGTGTATGCATATTTAAAGACATGATATTAATCAGTTATAATATAATAGTAAAATTATGAATATAGTGTATTCATACAACCATTGCATACTATGTATCAGATTTGACAAGTTCTATAATCCATACATGTGTAGTATGTGTTATATATGTATCACATGAGATCAACATATCATAATGTATTCACGTATCACATAATACGTGTAATATGTGTACAACTACACACATTTATTACATATCTGTACAATATATGTGTGTGTAGCAAACACTAATAATATGTGGACTAAGTAATGCATTGAGATTTAGCTTGAGCTCGTTGAGTCATTTAACTAATTTATCGTTGCAGGTCTGTCAATGGTGATCGTTTGATGTTAGCATCCAAAACCCTACAGGTGCGAGCCGCTAACAGTCAACCGCTCGCAGGCTACGAGTTGATGTAGGGTTTTAAAATTCCCTCGGGTTGATAAAGCATCTGGCGGCGGTGAAGTAGGCGGTGGAATACTTAGAGGCAGCGCTGGCGTGGGGTGCGGTGCGGCGTGATGGTGGGGACGCCGCTGAGCTGGCGCTAGCGTTGGCTCACCAGCCCACAAGCCACAAGGCGTGTGGATCGTGGGTGTTGGTGTGGCTAGTAATGTGATTGTTAATAGTTGTTGACTAGTTGGTTAATGGATTTCTCTACCAGGGGTTTAACATTTATCGAGCAGCAAGTAGATAGGTTGTGTGTAATAGCAGCAAGTTGTATGTGATATATGTGATGGCAACAACGTTGCAAATTTTGCACGGTGACTGACCATGGAGTAAGGGACTGACGGCTGCCTTACCCTACCGTCGCAAAATGTTTCCCCTGCCGGCCGACTGAATATTGGCAACGGCCGTGCACCTGAGGATACTTATTTAGACTGTCGACTTTTAGTCTACCAGCGATCTCGATACAGGGACCTGAGCATAACGGCCGTCACCATTGGTTGGCGGCCGTCCGTATAAAGGGACTGACCCTTATAAATGGGTACCTGTCAGGTACTCAACAGTTAAGCAAAGGAGACTTGACCTAACTAACAGGTAACTGACCGGTACCTATTAATTTGGGTCAATCCCTTTATGCGGACGGCCGCCATATAAGTTGGGTATCGGCGACTGTACGCTAACTGAGCAAAATTGTCAGGTACCTTAAAGTACGTACGGTTAATAATGTGTACCTTTAAAGGTACCTGCTGGTACCGCTCAGTCATGATTGGTGTCACACATGATTGTCGTCATCAGCTGTGCAAAAATGCGTGACACATAAGAAAAAAAAAATTACAATATCATGTACTGAGCTACTACTACTACTGCTAGTACAACTAGACTACCACTACTGCTATCACTACCACTACTGCTACTATTACCTTAGGTACTACTGCTAGTACTACCCTTGTATCGAGCTGCGGTTTCTGCACCGCCCGTTCCAGCTCCGCCGCCGCCGTTCCTTCTCCGCCGCCGCTGCCGCCGCCTGGCCTGGCCTAGCCTGGCCTGGCCTGGCCGCCCTAAGGCAAGGAGGGTGGTTAGATGGCATACGGTGTTACGCGTAGTACAACGTCAGACAGCAACCAAGCTCACCTACTGTTAGCCGTTGCCGCCGCCGCCGCCGCCACCACCGCCCACAACGCTCTGTTCAACTTGAAGCCGTTGAGCGTTTGAATAACTTGGGCAGCCCAAGTTATTCAAACGCGTCGTCGATACGTGTCTCGCAACGGCATTATCGTATTATTATACGGTACGAAAGTACCATTGTCGCAATGGCACTATCGTACCATTGGTATGGTACGATACAGTCTCGCGTTTGTGTCACTCTTTTACATAACAATCGCGATATAGGAACCAAGTGCCTCGGTATCAATCATACAGCAGGTGAATTCATGTCGATAAAGGAACAGTCACATTCGATACATGAACCAATTGCTGCAATGAGGCCGCTCTTATAATGCATAGGATCAATGGATCCCTAGTCTAGATTTCCCGCCACTCTGGTCGTACAGGCGGCACTGACAGTGGCGGCGGTGGTGGCGGCAGCAACTGTGGCGGCGGCGGCGGAGGAGGAGGAGGAGGAGGAGGAGGAGGAGGAAGCACAAAGCAATGCTTGCATAGTTTAGGTGAGGAAGGGCGTGGTTGAGAAGCTTAGGGTCGGTGGTTGGGATGGTGGGCAAGGACAAGCGTGTGCAACTGTCTGCTGCTGAAAAGCGGCAGATTTGTGAGCTTGCGGCAAAGCATCCAGGCATCACACATGACTTGTTAGCTGTGGAAGTGGAGAAAGAGTTGAAGAAGCCATGCTCGCATCCACCTATTTCCAAAATTCTGGTCAAATCAGAGTATTGGCTCAAGGTGGCAAGCACAGGCGTGCAGGCTGCCAAGTTCCGCAATCGCACCCCCAAATTTGCAGCTTTGGAGACGGCCTTATTCAAGTGGTTTGAGCAGGTATGTTGCTACGTGGAACAAGCTTAAGCTGATTGTATGTGTGTGGAAGAAGCTTACTGCACTAGTGTTCACCCATGCGCGCGATTGTTGCTTTGTCGAGCTCATATGACATGCATGCTGGTCATCTCTCACTTATATGTAATTGCATTTGCTGAGATGCGAGCCAAGGGAGCTCATTTCACTGATGCCATGCCCAACGAAAAGGCCAAAAAGTTACGCGACACTTTTGGCATATTGAAAGCGGATTTCAAAGTGTCCGATGGCTGGTTGGCGAAATTCAAATGCAGGTGCGTTACATTTCATGCATACCTTTTGTCGTGTGCTGAGCTGAAGCACTAATGTTGCTGCATTGTTTGAGTGAGGAAGAGAGAGGCAGCACCAGGTCATACAAACACGTGTGTGCACACAAGCACGCACTTGCATGCACTGCACACACACTCATGCACGCACACACACGTCTGGACTGCACACACACTCATGCACGCACACATACGCATGGACTGCACACACACGCCTGGACTGCACACATACTCATGCACGCGCACATATGTATGGACTGCACACACACGCATGCACGCACACATATGTATGGACTGCACACACATGCATGAACGCACACACACGCATGGACTGCACACACATGCATGGTCTGCACACACATGCATGGTCTGCACACACATGCATGGACGCACACACACGCATGGACTGCACACGCATGCATGCACGCACGCACACGCATGCACGCACGCACACGCATGGACTGCACACACACGCATGGACTGCACACGCATGCATGCACGCACGCACACGCATGCACGCACGCACACGCATGCGCACATGCACACGCATGCATGCACTGCACACAAACGCACACATACATCTCTGGTTAACGTTTGTTTGTTATGCATGTCCAGGCACGGCATCAAATGTCACAAGATTCATGGTGAGGCAGCTGCTGCTGATCAAGCCGGCATCAAACATACCATCATGTACCTTGCTACGGCTCTCGAGGAGCTGGGAATTATTTGACTGGGAGTTGGTGTACAACTTTGACGAGTGTGCGCTCTTCATTAAGGCTGCACCCAACAAGACCTTGGCGTGTGAGAAGGTTAGAGGGAGGAAGCAAAACAAGGAACGTGTTACCGTAGGTCTGGCTTGCAATGCTACTGGAACACATAGACTCAAACCCGTCTTCATCAACAAGTCTGCGCGCCCAAAATGCTTTGGCAAGAGTTGGTCACCTGCTGCCTTTGTTTGCTGGTACTCCAACCGCTCAGCATGGATGACCACGGCAGTCTTCAGTGACTGGATGGCAGATGTCAACCAATCCATGCGTGCTGCTGGCAAACACATTGCCATGCTGATGGACAATGCCAGCTGCCACGCAATGCCAGGAGCTGAGGAGTTCACCGTTCAAGGCTTCAAAGCTCTACGCCTTTCAAATGTGGCCATCATCTTCTTGCCTGCAAACACGACGTCGGTTGTGCAGCCATTAGATCAGGGTATAATTGCTGCATTCAAAGCGCGCTACAAGCGAGAGTTGGTTGAGTGGTTGCTGGAGCAGATTGGGGACGCGCCAGAGGGTGTGAATGTTGACAAGTTTGTGCCCGATGTGAAGCAAGCATTGTTGTGGGCTGCAACCATCTGGAAGAACTTTGACGAGTCCATCATTCGCAACTGCTGGTGCTCATGCAACATCGTATCTACATCTTGGCAACCAGAGTTGCGCAGTGCCGATGAGCGTGGAGGGCGCCAGCTGCAGGCGACTCTCATGGACGACTTGTCGCAATTGATCAGCAATCTACCTTTGGGAGACAACCAGATGTCGGCCGAGGAGTATGTGAACATGGAGGCAGAGTGTGATGTTGAGGAGGAGTACACAGATGAGGAGCTGATGCAGTTTGCTGTTGGCCCTTCAGAGGAAGAATCAGGCGCTGCCAGTAGCGGTGCACAAGGAGGGAGTAGTGATGATGTTGATGAGCAACCCCCCTCACCGTGCTCTCTGTTTGATGCCAGGGCAGCTTGTCGCAAGCTTGATATGTTTATCGCTCACAATCAGACCAGCTTCAACGAAAAGGATGTGGAGTATGTTCAAGGGGTGTTGACGCGATTGAAGAAGATGCTTGTGTGCAATCTGACTAAGCAGCAGCAAGGGGACATCCGGATGTTCTTTCGCCGTGATGCATAGTTAGTGTTTCATTGTGTATCGCAATGTGTTCTTGTAGATGGGTAATCGATATTGCATCAATCTGCACAGCACACATGGGTAGAACTACCTTTAGGATGGATGTGATTGATAAAACCGCAACACTTGCATGCTACAAGACAACAGGCAGTACAAACAAGCTTCTTCACGATACAAGAATCATCACGCCACATGTGCTCTAGCAATGTTCTTGTAATGACATAAGAACACTGCGTTATAAGAACCAATGTCATGGAGACAAGTGTGGTTCTTGTAACGAGAGTAGACTGTAGTGCCATTGCGACGATGGCACTGATCGTACCATTAATATAGTACGGCGGCTGCATTGTACCAGCGTCTCGACTTGCCGGCCGGTACCACCGTCCCGACTTGCCGACCTTTAGGGACTGGCGGTCACTTGCTTATCATATTTGACACATAATAAGTAGGTTGGCGCCGCGTTAAGTGCACGACCGGCGATCGGCCGTCACTTAATACACGCGGTAAGGTCACGTGATAGGGACTAACGGTGACTGGCTTGCCAAAGTAGGCAGGCCGTCGCGCATACTGTCGACGGTCAGGGTACGACCGACGGTCGGCCGTCACTGTATGTGATCAAAACGTGACTTATCTGCTATACAGATAGGTCACCATCGCGCAAATGGAACGACCGACAATTGGTCGTCACCTTAAAGTGCGGTGTTGCCATCACAGGCATGCCACCGTCGATGGTACTTGTCGGTCGACCGCTTGCCGTCGGTATATGTTGCTTGATAGTAACGGCCGTCTTAAGAAGTCCCTTTATGGACCAATCCGTTACGTCAGGTAGGGTCAGGCAGGGTCAGGCACCCGTCAGTCCCTCAGTCGTTTAACAGTCACCGTGTAAAATTTGCGACGACTTGACCCTACCAGACCCTGACGACTTAGGCCATAAAGGGACTGAGTGGACTGCGGGTGTATATACTGTGGAACATAATCAACGGCCAATGGCCTATCGTACATTATTGTGGACTGCTGCTTGCCTGTCATGACCTATTTATAATTTATGTTGACGGCCGACTGCCGATCGTACCGCACCCGCAGCGGCGACCTACTTGTTTTGGCAATAAAGTCACCTCTCAGTCCCCTAATGGCGACGAGTGATGCCGAACATTCACGTGGTTAACACGGCCGACCGCCGGCGGTATTGCACTTTCGACGGCGATGTATTATAAGTTGTAAGCGAGTAACTTATCAGTCCCAATTTAAGGACGAGCGGTGGCGGTAGTTGGGACATCTATCATGATGGTACGTTCGTACCATTGTATTGGTACTTACGTACCATTATAATGGTACCATTGTGCCATTGTCAACTCATAAGGGAAGCCGTTGACTTTTTAAACTTAACGGCCCCCTTGTGAATTCAAACGCTAAGCCGCAACACAACGCTCAAGTGTGCAAGTCAACTTGCACAGTTGAGCGTTGTGCTGCTGCAGCGGCGGCGACGGCAGTGGCGGTGGTGGCCAACAGCATGTGCGTTGTTGTTGTTGTTGTGGTGGTGGTGTATATGTTGTGTTGCGCCGCCCTAGCTGACCGCCCCTCTTTTTTTGGACGGTCAGGTCAGGAGGGCGGAGGCAGCAGGCAAGCGGCAGCACAAGACTCAGCGGCGGCGGCAAGGTATAATGTAGTAGGCAGTACTACTACCGTAGTAGTGTAGTATACCGTAGTATGGTACTAGTGGGGCTAGTACTGTGTAGGTCACATGTATATGACTGTGTGATGTAATTAAGTTCTGATTTATGATATATGCCGTCTTGCATAGTAGATGTTACACAAGCGCGGTATTTAATGTATCTAATCATCATTGATGATACCTAAGGTACCGTCAGTCATCATTAGCGCTCTAGGTGGAGATGCTGTGATGAGCATGCGGATGCAGAGCTCACCTACCAATCCATGCCATTCAATCAACATTACCACAGCGATGCTTGCCATCCACTCAGCCACTGTCTGTGATTCCACTGCACACGTACAATACCAGCGGTTCGCACAGATCTCCTTGAGGAGGATACCAACAAGCCCGCGATACGACACGTGACTGCAGCTTCTTGGTGTGAACACATCAGGACATGCAAGCAAGGTGGCTGTGGGGTCAGTCGTCCGAATGCTGCTTGCAGCCCCCTTTGCTGAAGTGTTTTGTGCCCTTCACGAGGCTCCGGCACACGGCGCAAAAGTGCGTGGTGCAGGACCAGCAAGCTATGTGGTTGTTGCGACCCTCCTGCACGAGCGCACAGTTAACGCTCACAACAAGAACATGACCCCGCACCTGATCATGATGCAAAAAAGAAAGAACAACAATGCACTGAATCCGGGTAAAGCAAGTTGAGAGCAACACACCTTCAGGTTGTGTTGCCCGCAATTTGGGCATGCCTTCAGGTTGACTGCCTGGTCTGGTTGTATCTGCACAAATGGGAGTTTACTGTAAGCAAACAGATTCATGACTTTGGCAACAAAGTGTGCTTTTCAATAACCTTACCTGCAGGCGAGCCTGCATGCGCACTTGAGCCTCGTTAAGGTTGACAATACCCATGCGTGCATTCCATTCGCGTAGCGTCTCTTCTTCAAACAGTGTGCACGTCCCGTCCCTGTAGTGCTCATACCTGCAAGGAAGTGTATCCACCAATCAACACACTTATGCCTGTACTATCATGGTGAACACATGCAAGGAGATGCTTACATACTTGCAAGATACAGCTATCAATGGTTGTCTGCAATGATAAATGGAGATTGAGAGGATGCAGCTCAACTTGACCCCTGTTGGCACTTACCCCTCAATGCTTTTCCCGCAGCGGTAGCAGAAGAAGCCACCGCAGTTGGAGCAGATCATCTTGTTGCAACCTGCCATATAAGTTGAGAAGCTTTTTCTTTCTCGGTCAGTCATGCTCCCTTGGCAGGCATCAAGAAGGCCCGCACCTTCTGTTTTCTGAATAGCCATTCGACAAGAGGGGCACTGCCGGGCCGCCTTCTTGACAAAGGCAAACGCCATAACCTCATTGACAAGAGCTTCCTCCTGCTTCTTCTTGTCCTGCCAGTGTGTGTTTGTGTGGGTGTATGCATACAAGGGTGCGTGAGTACAAGAACATGCGCGTGCGCATGCGCGTAAGCGCATGCGTCAGGTGTGTTTGTCAGGTATACTCCATGGTACTCCGGCAGATATAACAGCCTATTAAATTGCACTAGCATGTGAATGCTTCATACTGCATTCATGTCTTGACAGTTGCTTTGGCGCTGCCGCAATATCTCGAGGCGCGCCTCGGGCGTAAGACACTCTGCGCCAGCGTGCCATGGTTGCCGGCATAAACTGCAGAAGGAATAAAAGCAGCTTGCGCACTGCCAAAGAGGGCGTTACAATACCACATCAGTATCCACAACAATGTGGTTAGAACATGCACAAAATCATCATATGCAACCAAACACACCTGTGCATGATTGTCAGCGTCCTCCAGCACAGCCACTTCGCAGCGAGGGCAGTATACAAGATCCGCCATAGAGTCTAGCGTGCTTTGCAGCATCAGCTCCTCCTGCAGCACAATGTACGCAACGCTCAACATACAACAACAAGGACATGGCTGCTTGTGAGGGGATGAACCAGCAACTAGCACCGAGTGTTGTGATGGTTGGCACATACCCATCGTGCAAAGCCCACGGGTGGCAACACCTCTTTCAGCAGCGACGGAGGCAACGGTGTCTTACACTTGTCTTGAGGGCACACAAGCAGGTGAACAGTCCCGTCTTTAACGTGTATGCTCACCAATGAAACCATGCACGTCAAGCAGCAGTAGTGGCCACACTCATTGAGCCGATGGAACTGAGTGCCTGCGTACTCCATCAAGCACACAGGACAGTCGTGTATGCTTGACCTGAAGTCCAGCAACTTGCAATCTTGATTGTACCTGACACCACGCAGTTCCAGCTCGTGAAGGCACATATAAAAAGTCCCATACAGTGCTGCAAGGGCACATATACATATGCCATATTGTGTTAGTTGAGAATAACCACATACCGTAACAATGAGAACAGGGTTGAGTCCACATCATCAATCTCAGAAAGGGCGCGATTGTCGGACAAGTGTGTTGCATCCATTCCTTGGTTATAGTTTCCTGCCAGAGGCAAATATCCGCAACTCAAGTAGTCATCCACAACGCTCGTCCGCAACCACTCGGCCCACGTGTATGCCACAACACTGCCCTTCTGCTCCTGCCATTGCTTGTCTAGTCCCTGAGAACAGCCAACTGATTGGCTTGTCGGACTAAGGAAAGATAAACAGACTCCCCCCCCCCTTCCCCCCACCCACCCACAAAAACAAAAAGAAATGCCAAAAAAAAACAACGCCACAAAGACAAAATGCACGCACAAAAAAGCGTGCACACAAACGTACACAGTAAGCGGGCTACTTGTGGACAAACTACCTGACACAGTCTGGACAGCACTGCTGTGGATAGCCAACTTGACGTGAGTTTAAAGTGTGGAGGGCCGGCGCTCGGGTAGTGTTTGGGAAGGATGCATGTCAATCGCAACGGTGGCAAGTAGTCAACAGAGAATTGACTCTTCACAGCGTGCTGTTGACTGCCAGCTGGAGCTGCTTGAGTGGGAAACTCGTCTTCCTGCCTGGCACTTTGGTACGGCCTCAACTCTATGCTTGCGAGAGGGTCAACATTAACAAACAACTGCACCACAACACCACAGTCACAACCATTTCCATCTGTCAGTGTATACAGCTTCAGCTATACAGGTGAGTGCATAATAAGCTATCCGCAACGAACCTGGAAATAGTGCACGTGGCCATCAGAGTAAGCTGCAACCTCCCTGAAAGCATCATCTCCAAATATGGATTTCAGTGCCAGCACCTGCAGTGTAGCATGTCATGTGTTGCTCACATGCAGCTCATACTCAACTTGACTCACAGCCATGTCATTAGCAAGGCAGCTGTGCTATGAAGATAAACAACTGACTGACAGCTGCACCGACAAAGACGTGATTACGTACGCATGCATGCAAGAGGGGGGGGGGGGGACAACATCTGCGTGCGACTGTGCACTCAACCTGCAACAGCTACCAGTGTGTAAACAGTGTCAAGGAGCATGTATAACTGAATAGGAGGTTCACACCTGCTCCCAGTGTAAACTGCAGCAGCACTGCCGTGCTTGATAAACGCGATGCACTCAAGGCCCAACACAAACAATGGCAGACACAACAGGAACAGCTGGGGACAACAACCTACTGCCTCAACATGCACTGCTATTTGCTTGAGAGTACAAGCAAAATGATGCTGGCGTTTACATCAAACCTGAAGCAGGAGCAAACCTAGCGCACTGACCTCGTCAGCCTGGTCCTGCAAGTTCTGAGCTAGCTCAGCCTGGGTGAGAGCGTAGTTGCTGGAGCAGCATGCTTTGGCAGCGTCCCTGGCTTGACCCTTGCTTGAAGCTGACTGATGAGCTGGTTTCGTATTCGCCTTACCCCTGCCCCTACCCATATTCCTGCTACTAGTTGCACTACCAGTCTGACCGCTGGTGGAAGCTTCCTCCTGCCCTCGCACCTGCGGCTGCTCAAGCTGCTGCTGCGTCTCGTCCACCAGACTGGCCTTAGCTACCCAGACGGCCTGGTTAGGCGAAGCCTTCACGTCCGTATGTGACTGCTGATCGTGCTTCCTACCACCGCCGCCGCCTGCTCCCCTACCCCTTCCCCAACCTCCTCCCCGAGAATTGTTACGGTACGCGGCACCAGACGGCCTGCTTCCCCTGCATGCGTCCCTGTCTGTGAGAGCCATAGCGTCTTAACGACAAAGACGACGACGACAGCGTTGCTACCGCCGCTCGACCGCCGAAGCAGCGGCCGCTACCTCCTCTCGGCTCGCCACGTGTACCCTTCAACGTGTTTGCCCCAACGTCTTCTTGCAAACGGCGGCGTGCTATCTACGGCGTTACATCAACCTCACACCATCCCTCATCATGTCATGACTCACGGAGGGCTTTCCACAAGTGCTACTACCTGGCACGTTGGTTGGGACTCCCGACTTGGGAGCAAGGTGTACATGAGTGTTAAACGGGCCGACATGCTAACGGTGACGGCACCGAAAGCAGCGCTCAGCGAGTCACCGCCAGCAACGTGTCTGAACTGGTTCCAACGGTGCATGCGTTCGGTGGTTCACTGCAGTCATGACATATTCTACTTAGTAACACAAGGGCAGACTGGAATGCAGCCTAGCATTCCTGTCGTTATGCTGTTATGAAGGGAGCATTGCTACCAAAACGAATAACTACACCCCACTGCTAAGGTTCGGCCGGCGGCGGTAGCGGCGGCGGTCCAGACTCCGGCGTGGGTCAAGATGGAGCTTTGCGAGGGTCTGCGTCTGGTGGAATGCGCCGTTGTGGTGCTGGACTTTGTTCGCAAGCAAGGCAAGGGCGTCGGGCAAAAGGGCGTGGACGCGTGGCAGCTCCGGGAGCTGACCAAAGCCCTCCTTCAGACCCGCGCCGCCCTCACCCCTGCCGACGCCGACCTTGCCATCGATAAACGACCGGCGCAGCTACACCATGCCCGCACCGCCGCCGCCCAGGTGCTCTGAATGCTTCTACTGCTCGTGCTTTTTGCAGCCAACGCCGTGTGTGACAAACCCGTTTTTACTATGCTGCGTGTATGTCCATCATACAGAACGTGCGCACGAACATAATAAGAAAATACAAGCAGAAAGAGACTTGTATACAGAGAAGCAGTTTCACAGTGTGTTCGCCATGTTATACTTGTAAACTAAACAATGTCTCTGTTTGGAGTGGTCAGCTTGAATAATTGTACGTGTCGTTTGCATTGACCCCACAATAAACAGCACAACTGTTCACATTAGTTGAATGCGGAATCCCACATTTATGTTCAGGTTCAGGTTCACATGGAACGTACCGACTCATATGCAAGGAGCCATACAACATAATATGAAAGATTCTCATACATGCGGCCGTTGCCCCACTGTTCCAACTCACTCTCAGGGTTGTCATTGTTTTACGAGCATCACTCCTGAGGTATGTCCGTTGTGCATTACACTTATAAGAATAATTGGGGCTTGTGATAGTCTTCAGCAGTGCGACACATGCAGGCGTTTGAGCAGTGACTGTTGCTCCTATGTGTGGGGTTTTTTTGCTTGTTACCGTGGCAATGTTGCGTTACTTGTTGAGAGTCATAGATGTCAGTGATTGCAGCCAAGGTTGTGACGTATGCTTTAACAGGATGTGCCTGCTGCGACAATGCGGCTGCGTCTTTGGGACTCTGATGGTGCACAAGTTGTCAGCGCAATGGATGGCACAGAGCTCTCCATTGGTGGTGTGCGTCTTGTTTGCCGGTGAGAGTGATGCCACATGTGCATGCACCCATGCACATGCACGTGCATCCGCACCCGCAAACACACCCACATTCATACGCGCATATACAAGCTTGCTTGGATGCGCGTATGAATACACACACGCGCACGCCTGCGCACACACAGCATGGTACACCGTACACTGACACTGTCACGCATTGCAGCTGTCGCATTGCTGATGGTGACTCTATTGACAAGCTGCGTACAACCTGGGAGAGCATCTATGGCGTGAGCTCCAGTGGTAGGCTTTAGTGAACGTGATTTGCTGTTCTGTGATTGCCAGCCTGTTGACCCAAATTTGCATATCAGGGTATAAGAGTGCTTCTCCTGGAGAGCGGCCGGACACAATCACTTTGCACAACATACCTCACAGGTGGCTTGCTGAGCCCCGCGTGTCCACGAAGCCATCCTTTCTGGTGACGCACGGCATCATGTCCAAGCTCGGGGAAGTGCGCACACTGGAGATTGTTGATCAAGACGCTTCTACTTCTTCTTCCGGTCCGCTGATGATTGCGCATTGATTGGTGTTACACTTGAACGCCCTACACAGGCTCGCTAACGCCAACATCAACACAACCCGACAGGCGGGGACGTCAAGTCGGCCTTCAGCTGCAGCGTGTATGTGCAGTTCCAAACACACAACGAGTTCCTCAAGGTGAGTTGGACGTCTTGCACATTGTAGTTTCACGCATGTGGAGTTGTTGCTTTTCTTCATCTTGCGTGTTTCAGGCACTTGAAGTGTTGTCTGGGAAGCTCTTGAAGAAGGACGGCTCCCCGTTGGTAGTGGACTACAATCTCGCAGTCGATACCGCAGGCTTCTTTAGTGAGAAAAACGTCCGAGCTCGCAAGATGGAAAAGCAACGGCTGCAGCGCGCAGCAGAACAAGCAGCCACAGAGCGGAGCAGGTAAGAGTTTCAACATTTTGAGTTCCCTCCAATCTGAACACTGCACACACGGGCCAACAACACTTACACACCAAATTACTACAGTCACCCACCTCAATGCAGCAGTATGTCAAGCATGCTTGCACACCAGCCTCTGCCTATGATTATGTCACAGCGGTACATGGCAACTTATCTGCTTTTTTTGTTACTATTTTCACATGGGTAAAGCTTTTTTGATGGTGATGTGCGCTCAATTGCTGCATGTCTGGCAGGAGAGAAGAGATAGAGAAAAGGAGGAAGCAGCTTGAGGAGGAGCGAAGGGCTGCCGAAGCCAAAGCGGAGGCGGACCGGCTCAAAAGACAGGAAGAGGAAAGACAGCAAGCAGAGGTATGATACTCACAAACAGAGTGTGTTTCCCGCGTGTTGCATCAGTACGTTGGTTGCAATTGATCAATGGCAGTGCATGCAGGCTGAGCGATTGCGGGTGGAAGAGGAGGAGCGCATGCAGGAGGAGTTGGAAGAGAGGGGACGGCGGGAGAAGGCAGAGAGACGCGCCGAAGAGCAGCGGCTGGCAGCAATTGCTGATCAAGAGCGGTTGGAGGTGTGTATTGATGCGCTTGTTGAGACTGCTTGTGCGCATTAATCGGGAAGATGCATTGACCTGGAGATACATTTTGCAGGCGGAGGAGAGGGCCAGGGAAGCGGACGAGTTGGCAAGGCGGATGCAGAAAGCAAGGGAGGAGCTGGCTGAGTTGGAGGAGACCAAGCAGAGGATGCTGACGGAAATTGCACACAGGACACAGCACGCTTCGACTGTGCCAACTGGCGCACATGATGAGCGAGATGATGATGACCACAGGGATGCGCATCACAGTCTAGTTGCAGATGATGCTGCGCAGTTGGAAGAGGATATTGCATTGCTTCGGCCTTGGAAGAGGGTGCGTAGCATTATTGTAGCAGTTACGTGACAGTGAGGCTGCTGTGTAGGCAGTGAGGTTGCTGTGTAGATAGCAGACATGTCTTGTTTACACCGTGTCCGGGTGATTTGCAGTTATCGACGCCACGCTGAGCTGTTCTATATGCACAGATTATACTATACACCGGTTTTGTGTGCTCGCTGTGCTGGTCAACGATCATTGTTCACACTTGAGGCACGGCTAGGTCATCAACACACAGTGAGTCACATCTCAAATGGGAAGGGAGCACACGTTCTACATCTGCACATATAAAGTTCCACGACCAGGAGGCCTATGCGAGCCTTACACATATGTAGCAGAGCTGCTTTATACAAAGGCTCTACTCTGACCAGCGCCACTCAACGGCACTCTCATAAAACAGATGCAAGCTGCACCACGCGCGTGCAAAGCACACTCACACGTCACATAGCAACTCGGCACCCCGCATGCATGCATCTACATATAACACCACCGGGCTACATGTTAACCTACCTACTCATTAGGCACGACACGTGGCGGCCGTACCGGGCTGGGGTCCGGTCCAGACGGCAGCGCCAACGACGCTGTGCTGGCGGCTGCAGCCGTGTAGTTGTGTAGGTGTGCGTGTGCGTATGCTGGTGCAGTGTGATAGACATGGATGACAGTACGTAGCTTGGTGTGACGATGTTGCTGTACTAGTGATGAGAGAGAGAACTTGGGGGTGACTGTGGTTGCAAGGGTGCAAATGCAAGCAATGGTTCTGGCAGTGCTTCCACCCACGTTGTACAAACAATGCGAAACGGAAATGCACATGCGTAGTGGCATGCACAGTCAGCAGCATGCAGAGTGACATGGCACATACCAACAACACCATTATAAAGTTGACCGCCGAGTTCATTCGCCTACCTAACACGCTACACTACCCGTACCACCCCATCAGCCATGTAAGCATGCACATGCATATGCGATCACCTGCACAACGGATGTTGTATAGCCCGGTGGTGTAATGCAATGGCTGTGATTGCTTGCATGCTGACTGTGACTGTGCATAAATGCATGTTCACATGCACCGCATTGCATACTTTGTACACAACCCTGTCCCCTGTGTATCACAAAGTGTAGAACGTACGTGTGAAGGCACCATTGACCACAGTGCAGTCTGTATGTGCGCGTGCGCGCGTGTGTGAATAAGATCTGCACCATGTATCAGGACTGCAATGCACTGTATCATATCCTATATATCTTATCGTATATCAGATACTGGTTGGCCAGCAGGCGACTGGCAGGGTACTGAGTCAGCACGCCATCCTCAACAACGTCATTACTTATGTAGCGCAGGCATTTCCGCAAGCACAGAAGTGAAGTGCGCGAGCACCTCCCTGTACACTTCTTTTTTGAAATCAACCACCTGGCAAGCAAGTCCACAGCATGTCAAGCCCACGGCTGCACTAGTTAAGCAATGGAGCCAAGCCCTTGCCCTTATTGTTACATGAAGAGAAAAGAGGAGGCCACATCCACTCACCGAGCTCAGAACAGAGTCAAATGGTGCCCACCGCCACTGCACAAACTCAATCTCTTCGCCCCCTTCCAGGTTCATCTCAGACTCATCGCCCGTAAACCGAAAGAGGAACCTGCGAGGGTTGACATTGAGATAACTCATTACAATGCTAATGTAACAACCCAAACACTGTGAAGAATATTTATACTGTGAACAATGTTCAGCAACATCATACCATTTTTGTGTTTGGCCTATGTACTTGCCCTTCCAATCGGTCAACTGATGCTGGACATCATCGGGGAACGTGTACGCTAGCCATCCAGGATGCTGCCACCGCATCGGATGGTGAGTAATATGTGTATGTAAGTACACACAAATGTTCGTTGATATTAACAAGCGAGTGGCGAAAAACCTTAATGACTGTGTACACGGTACCGAAGCAATGAGCTCAGCGCTCACAACACCTGTCTCCTCTTGCAACTCGCGCACAGCCGCCTCAAGTGGGTCCTCGCCTTCATCAATCCCACCCTGCAGTGATCAAGAGCACATCAACATTGTGTGTCAATTCCACAAGCCTGCAATGTACTTGGTGCTTCCTCACCTGTGGCATCTGCCAGGTAGAGGAGAAGTTGGGAAAGGGTCTCAACCCAACAAACGCCTGCAAAGAATACAACACACGCTTGCATACATGCCATATGCATTCAGACATTGCAGACATACTTGTTGGAGAATCATGAAACGGACTGCACATGCTGCCCGCCCATTGCGTCAAAATGTTCTGAAATCTCTTGATTGGCTAGAGCCTGGTGAAGGAATCACCAGCCTCAGATATACACACGTATCTAATATGCTTGCCTCATTGTTAGCGTTGACGAGGCAAATGCCCACATTGCGCCTATAGCTGCTGTCAGGCACCTCCTGGAAAGCAGGGCCTGACGCAGCATTGTTATTGATATGCTCGCCGACGCCATTGCCTGTAGCGCAGGCTATCACACCGGCGTCGTAGGAGGACGGGGAGGAGAGAGAGGAAGAGGAGGAGGACGACGAAGAGGAGCTCTCAGGACGACGCCCAGCTCGAAGCCTGAATGCTCGCAGCGCCCAGGAGCCTGGCTTGAGGCTGTGCTGCGCTGAGCGCCGCCTTGACGTCACGCCACCCGGCCCAGCCCTCACCGACCGCCCCACAGACCGCGCCGCCACCACTGCTTGATGGACGACCGCCGCCGCCGCCACCGCCGGCGCCCGCATCGCGCCACGTGGCGAGGCTCGTTGGAGTGCAGGGCTTAGGTTTAGGTTCGGAGCACAACAGCGCACAGAGCTTGTGCGCTGGGGCACAACACGTGACGCGCGACCTCAACTGTGCGCACGTGAGTGTTGCTAGCGGCAGCGGCGGCGGCGGCGGCGGCGGGTGAATGAGCTTCGTCGTCATGGCGAAGCGGGATGTGCAGGGTTTGTCCTCTAGGGCGGCTGAGCACCGCACGAAGATCGGCCGGTCGCTGCTGGCCAGAGACTCCGGCGCTGGCAGGAGGTAGGCCAGGCTGCTGACCCTGCTGCATACCTCTCTATGCGCACAATGAAGTGGTATTCCTCTTCATTTGTTTATCCCACTGTCAGTGCGTTCAAATCAAATGAAACTTGATTGGTTGTTGATACCAACATGCCTTGTATTGGCTCACACAGCATGCCAGTAGAAAGACAAGCCGCTCAAGCCAGCTTTGCGGTGTTGGTTTGAAAACGGCACGGCGATGAGCACAACGCACACTTGCTTTGTGTCGCACTGCTGCAAAGCAATGCTGCTGCCGATCAGTCTTACTGACTTGCTTTCCCCCGCCTTCCTTTCTTGCAGCGCCAAGGCCAGAGTCAGGCCTGGAAGCTCTCCCTCCCTCGCCTCCTCCGCCTCCTCTTTCTCCTCCTCGGTCCTCATGGCGCTTGTCGCTGCCACGGCGGCCTCCGTCGCGTGCGCGGTGGCCGCGGTCGCCCTCGTGCATAGACTGCAGCAGTGAGAAGGAAGCACAGCGGTTGTTGTGTGCAGTGCCAGCAAACACGTACATGTACATATAAGGAGTAGTGCAATAGCTATATACATACCTGAGGGAACAGTCTCTCTCCTTCTACCCGCAAATGTATGGGCATCCGTTGGTTTATGTTTGTGTACCGCTTGTTGTGTTCATTCTCTCTTGGCAACGTGCTCACGGGTTTTACATAACGTGGGCGGCATGCAGTTCATTGTAGCATGACCTTGATGTGATTGGGTTGACTGTGGGGGAACTCGGGACACATACTGTCTACTCTACTCTGTTCACAACATGATGCGGCGGTAATAAGTCGTCAACTGGTCGCTTGCCATGATGTTGTTGTTTGTAACTGCTCCTTTTTGTTTTTTTGGCAAGTTTGCGTGCTTGTAGCTTCCACTGTAGCCCACACCTAAAATTATCATCAGCATCATCACTATCAGCAGAGCCATGGCCGACCCACATACGAGAGAGGTGCGGCATTCACTGAACTGGTTTAAGCTGTCTTCCCTTCTCAATCACGAGACTGCTGACCAGGGAGCTAATTTACTTTTCGCGTGCTTCAATCGGTCGTACACGACCTGCCAGCTGCTGCGAAGCTCATCAAGACTGCACTGGTGTCAACCGAAACCTACACACGACGGCTTCACTTCATGACGACTGCATGCACGCAAAGCAGCTGCGAGGCGTGTGCAACACACATTGCAAAGGACTGTTGTAAGTGTCATCATCTATGTTAGTTGAAGTTATGCAATGGGGTCGATGGTAACGGGGTCAATGGTGGGTCCCTGCGGGTTGTTCTTCAGCAGGAAGGCCGCCAGGTACTCCACGGGATTGCTGGGCCTGTGTGATTTAAGTACAACCCTCTCAATCAGTGTCCAAACAGCTCTCCTCACCAGTCTACAACACACGCACACACTCGCTCAAGCACAAAGGTCCAGTTGCCTAGCACGCCTATTCTCGTTACCTCTCCTTAGCAAGGTGCGATAGGCCTTGCAGCAGCAGCGGCACCACCGTTGACTCCTGTCACATACATCAATGATGCAATCACCACCACCACCACGACCACCACGACCACCACAAGATAAACAACTCCTCACCAGGTAGCGCTGGATGGGCAATGCCTGTGCACGCAGGCGTCCCTCGGGTGACGCCATCGCCGCCTTCTCAGCACTCAATCCCTGCATAACGTTCACGCAAGCTTTCAATTATGAACTCATAATCCCACTCCCCAACCACGACCACCACCAACAACGGCAGCAACACACCTCGTCGGGGTTGTCGTATCCGGCGCCATCGGCGGGCGGGTCCAGGCTGAGCTCCGCCACGGGGTCCGGGGGAGNGAGAGAGAGAGAGAGAGAGAGAGAGAGAGAGAGAGAGAGAGAGAGAGAGAGAGAGAGAGAGAGAGAGAGAGAGAGAGAGAGAGAGAGAGAGAGAGAGAGAGAGAGAGAGAGAGAGAGAGAGAGAGAGAGAGAGAGAGAGAGAGAGAGAGAGAGAGAGAGAGAGAGAGAGAGAGAGAGAGAGAGAGAGAGAGAGAGAGAGAGAGAGAGAGAGAGAGAGAGAGAGAGAGAGAGAGAGAGAGAGAGAGAGAGAGAGAGAGAGAGAGAGAGAGAGAGAGAGAGAGAGAGAGAGAGAGAGAGAGAGAGAGAGAGAGAGAGAGAGAGAGAGAGAGAGAGAGAGAGAGAGAGAGAGAGAGAGAGAGAGAGAGATTTACGTCACCGACTCTAATGTAACGCGATTGTGTGTCGCTTATTACCTGGTGCTGGTGGCGGTGGTGGCTCTGCTGGTGGTGCTGCTGGTGGTGCTGCTGGTGGAGTGGCCTTGGCTGGTGACGCGGGCTTCGCTGCTGGAGCCTGCAGTGTGACGTTTATGATGTTGATGATATTGGTGACAACTGCGAGGATGTTGAAGTAGATGATGATGGTGATGTGAAGGGCGAGAATTTCAATTGCACGCAGCACAATAGTGCGGACAAGTACAGAATAGGTACCATCATCATCATCATCATCATCAGCAGCAGCAGCAACATGAACAACTCACCATCGCTCACGCGCCCCAGCACTCAGCCCTGCTTCCAACGGCTTTTAACGCCCCCCCCTCCTGTCCGCAACCCAAATGACGCAGTATGGAAGCTAAAATACAAAACCACCTCCTACTATCCTTTTCTCCAATCCACTGTATCAATCACAAGCGCTCCAACAACTCTCGCTCCTCGTCCCTCGCCGCTGCCACTTGCCTTTCCCCGCACTGCTTGTCTCAGCACGTGACTGCAAGACATCACTATCGTAGAGTCAAGATATCCGGTTGAGGCGTGAAGTTATCTCGCTCAGCTCACGATGTCTCTTTCCTGCCGATACGAGGAATCTTTTGTATACGGCCAAGGCGGTGGACTCGATATCGGCGCGAGAGACGCAGCCAGCAGCACTGCTGTGTGATGAGTGATTGCATGCCACGTGGCAATTCGGGCGTGACAGCGACGGCGGTGTAGGCGGTGAAGGCGGCGGTGTCGGCAGGGGGGGCGGGGGCACGACGGAAGCATTGTGCGAGGAGTCGTGGTCAAGTAGCAGGCGTGGTGCGAGGGAGCCAAAGACAGGAGGCCTGTGAGAGCAAGCTTTGGTCCTTGCCGCCGCCGCCGTAGTCGGGGAGGGCAGGGGAGCGGAGGTGAGGTGAGGTAAGGGAAGCACAATGGTGTCGAAGCAGGAGCGGTACGCGCAGCTGGACGCCCGCAAGGCGTACCGCAACGTCTGGCGGACGCCGCTCAACCGCGCGTGCTGCGAAGCCCCGGGCTGTAAGTGCCACTCACTCAGTCGCATGCATGCATGTGTGCTGAATTCTGCATGCACTCGCGTGCGTACTCACACATGTTGCATGTACGCATGCATGCATGCCCGCCCCGTACGGTGTTCGTCATTGCGAGCACTCCTGTGGCTCAAGCAGCACGCCTCATAATGACTGTTGACCGCCCTCAAACTCAAATTCAGCCCTAAGTTCAATGCTAACCGTAGACTCTACTCTCTGACCCATCCACTTTTACTAGTTGAGCACCAAACCACGCAATGCCATGTCATATAAGAAAAGGAGACTCCTACCCCTGGTGCTGCACGCCTGAAACCCTTCATGCATGAACACAGCGTGTCGATGCTACTTTGTCTCCTGATAACGCCTGACCACGCGCTGTGAAACAGTTGCACAGTAACAGTCTCTCCTTTCAGAAAGTTATGAACAACAACAACTACAACAAGCACATAACAAGCGTCACTACCGCTCAACAGTCACTACAGCTGGCAGTTGTGTGTTCGCTCTTTTGTGTTTTCCATCCCTCTCTTGTCTCGCTTGTCCTCAAAGTGACTGACTTTTGCGACAATGTACAACAGACTGCCTGTTTGCTGGCGTGTGCTCGTATTGCGCCTCCTACTCCCTCCGAAAGCGCGCCCTCTATGGCGACATGTCCAGGTAAGCACAAGCTCATGCAGTGTGCAAAGCGCCTCGCTCACTCTCATACCAATACTATCATCAATACCATCAATGTAAAACAACTGTCTCTCTCTCTCTCTCTCTCTTCAGGTATGTTTGCTGCGGCGGGTACTGCCCTTGCAGCGGCCGCATGGGCGAGCAGAGCTGCCCGGAGTTCTGCCTATGCCTTGAGGTGTGGTTGTTGTGTATGGATTTCAGTGCTTCTCTTGTTGGCAGCTGAGAGTGAGAGTATGTGCGCGCATGTTTGAATATTCATCTGTTTGCTTGGGGCAGGTATTTGTCTGCTTCGCGCAGTCGGTGGCGTCCACGCGTTTCATGATCCAGGACGAGCTGCGCGTGCAGACCACACCATGCGACAACTGCCTCATTGTAAGCATTTCATCATCATTATTCGCAGCAGCATCGTCAATATGACACACTACCAACACTGATGCTGTTGTGTGTGCAGGGCACGATGTTTGCACTTCAGCAGCTTGCGTGCATCTGCAGTATCGTGGCGTGCATATCCGGCAACGACGAGATCGCGCAGCTTGCCAACTGCATCGACCTCATATCAGATGTCTTCTGGTGCACGTGAGTGTTTTACAGCTGACTTCTCAAATGCTTCATGTCTTGTTTTTGTGGAGAGTTAGCTTCTTCTCTAGTCCTGCTGCTAACTCTCTTCACTCCATTCATGCAGGGTTTGCGCGTGCATGCAGGTACGTGTAATGACTTCTTGATGCGGTTGTTGTGCTAAGACTGGTGAGAGTAGCAGTGCTCATGTGATTGTTGTGTGATTTCCTGGCTTTTGTTGTGACAACAGACTCAGCACAAGCTGGAGCTTGACCGGAGAGACGGCAAGGACGCGCCTCAGCTCGGCGTGATGCAGCCGCCGCCCATGCAGCAAATGCAGCGCTACTGATGGTGACGATGATAGACCAAAACGGATGGCGCTGCTGTTGTGTCAATGCGAGCAACAAGGGAACTACTTCACTTCCATACAAACGAGATAGCGACACGTAGTTGTTTTGTGTTGTGTGCATAGATAGCGCTCTTATGGTTTTGTTGGCTGAAGTAGGGGTGATTGATGCTAGGTTATACAGGCATTTAGCCCATTTAGCCCACAGGTTGATAGTATGGAGTGCAAGTGCAATGAAGAATGTCAGTATGTTTGCTGCACAGTTGTATATGTCGCCACAAGTGCAAGTCACACACCCACAAACTGTGCAACAAACTTACACTCAGGCCTGGGTTGTGACAAGACATGTCCTGTCAAAAGACGCGCATGCGCAGGTGCCTGAGCTTGCCGTGCATGCCTGCATGACTAACAGGGGGGCAGTAGTGGTAGAGGTAGAGGTAGGCGTGGTAGATAGCAGGTGCGTGGTTGAGACCGGTGGTCGCGATGGTGAGTTGTTGTGCTGCTGTTAGCTTGCATGTGAACAAGGCGTGTGTGACCTTGCATGCACGCATTCCCCATTCCTTCTCTTATACAATTCGTATCAAGCAATGTACAATCAGTGTACACATCATCCCACTGCGGGTTTGCTGAGGCTGAGCGACCCCGTGCTGAGCCTCAGGGGCTCCAGGCGTGTGGGCCCGCAGGCGAGATCGCGGTTGTGCGGGGGCATCATCATCGTCATGGCGGGAGCGAATTTTGTTATTGCTGCTGGACAAGACCGCCGCAGATTGGAAGTGGTGTTGAGCTGGATCCTTGATTGCATTTGCTCCCTCTGTGGGTAGTGCGAGTATGTCATGAAGTATACACGCACACACGCGCACACACACGGGTTTGTGTGCAGGCGCACACGCGCACGCATGCACGCACGTGTACACACACATCAGAGTGCATGATAAGACGCTCTGCAACACAGCAACATTGCGTACCTCTTGGGAGCGTATCTTTATGTTTGTGATCATGTCGTCCCGCGCTTTGGCCAGCTGATACCTCGCCTCCGCCACGTCTTCTTCGCTGGCCTCAAATATGCTCTCCACCGATTTCGACAACGATGTCGACCTCTGCACGGTGCGAGAACGCGCGCTCTCGTTTGGATGTGGTGATCCCCCTTCGCTCCCACTCACGCTGTCGCTATCCTCACTACCACCTTCACTATCACTACCATCGTCACTGTCAGTCTGTCCCACAATGTTGGCTTCATTGCTTGCCCGCAATCGCTGCCTGAAGTTGCAATGACGAATTTTGGTGATGTGCTTGTGGCATGAGCAGCAGGTTGTACTTGCACGCGTGAAAGTGTGCGTGTGTCACTCCCTGTACGCGTGCGTGTCTTTGCGGGTGCGCACGTGCCTGGATGTGTGTGCGTGTAAGTGCGTTCGTGCACGTTTGTATATCCCCAACCCACACCTGGCTTGTTTGCGCATGGCGTGTGCTATGGTCTCCTCGTCAAGTTGTCTCAGCACCCTCAACCCAACAACGAGCCGATCCTTGTCCTCTTGCTTCATCTCGCGCGCGGACGGATTGCCCGCAACCATCAGAAACCTCACCGACTGCGGCACCTCACCTAATCACATATATCATGAGAGACAACATCACACACGTCTCATCCCACCAACTCGTGCCTTCTTTTCTTTCGTACCGGGTGTGATGCGCTTGATGCTGTTGTGACTCAAGTCCAACAGCATCAGGCTGGGTAAAGAGTGTGAGGAGTGGGCAAGTGCTGTCGGCACGGCAGTTAAGCGGTTGTGGGCTAGAGAGAGGAAGCGCAGCGCCCGTGGCAGAACCAACTGGGAGCCGTCGTGAATGCGGTTCTGAAGTCGTGTAAATGCGCGTGAGTGTGGAGTGTTGTGTATGCGCAGCCACACACACGCACACGCACACGCACATGCACGCGTGCGCACACACAGGCACACACGAGCACATGTGCACATATACACGCACGCACGCACGTGTTGATGTTGGGTGGTATGTACACACGTACGTGCTGGAGGTATAGGTGTGTGGTGGCGGGAGCGGTCGAGAGCAGTGCGGGGCCAACGGCGGCGATGCGCTCCCGATCCAGCCGCACGTGCGTCACCACACTCAACGCACTCGCACTGTGTTGTGCAATTATTAGTACGTGTGCATGTTGCTTGGGTGAGGTTAGTAGACATCGTCGTCAATAGTAGTAGTCACATGAGTGCGCACATGTCGTCGTCGGCGGCAGCGTCCAGGAAGTCTGCGGGGAGGCATCTGTCCACCACCATCGCCTCCGTCACCTCCTGTTGTGTGTGACAAGTGAGTTAGAAGCACGCACTGCAACGGAGCATAGCATATGCCTCACCACCACCGTGTGTGTGTGTGTGTGTGTGTGCGTGCGTGTGCCTTGCATGAACGTGGTGCAATGTCACAGCACGCAGTGCACTGACACATACCTGGTCTGGCAGAGCGTCGTAGGAGGCCCGCAAGCGCTCTGCATATACGCGAGTAGTGTGCTCCTCCTCCTCCTCCTCCGTCTCCTCCTCCTCCCACACCTCTGCCAACACAACCGTTAAGTAATGAACACCGACTCGACTGATAGTACAGTCACTGACTCAGTATCTGATTGATCAAGTGTGTGTCCATGTCGTACGGACAAGCAGGGGCGGATATGACAGGCAAGCATCGAAGTGTTGATGGCTCTGCTGGCTCTCTAGCATGAGAGAGAGGGGAGAGGCCTAACACACCGCAGCCTCTCACCTGTCAGTGCATCATCATCCCTCCTCTCCATCTCCATCAAATACCACCGCCCTTCCCTTCTCCTCCTCCTCCTCCTCCTCCTCCTTGCCGTCCTCCTCCTCCTCTTCCTCCGTCACGTGAGCAGCAGCAGCCACAACTGTTGTGCCGCCAGCAGGTACCGGTACGGTTCTGGTACGGTACGATCAGTGTGCACGCGGCGAAAACAATGGAGAGAACATGGGAGGAAAAAATTATTTAAATGGGGGGGTTGGGTTTTTTTGCATCTGTAGGCATCTGCTGCCAGCTGGCAGTTGGAGAAAAAAGGCGCTGCCTGGCCCCGTATCATTGGCCCCATTGGTGTGAGTTGGTTGGTTGGGGTAGTGTCGTTGTGTTGTCATCGTTGTGTGGGTGGGGAGGCAGGAGGAGGAGGAGGAGGAGGAGGTGTGGGGGGCGATGGACACGCTGCGGGGGTTCAAGCGGCGGACGTTGCAGAAGACGCTGCAGGCGGTGGGGAAGGCGCAGTCAACATCCGATGACGACTTCGAGGTGGGTGTGGGTGTGTAGTTTGTGTATGTGTCAATATTACAACAACGATCATCATTCATCCTGGGATGGAATGTGCCTCTACACGCATTGGAAAAAGGGGTGTGTTCGCGCCCATGTGTCTCACACACAACCCTAGTGAAAGCCGCTTTTATTTTGATCACCAATAACATTGCTATGTATGCATCATGGATTATGATGGGGATCAAGAACGCCAGCAAGCCTTGTAGTTGAGTATTGACAATGATGACATTTTTGATGCAGTTCGTTGTACAACCCTACTAGCTCTGCGTGACTAGGCATCAAATGACGCGCTTGTGTGTCATTGGTGTTCGTGTTGTTGCTCAATGCATGCCATGAGAACTTGAAAGAGTTGGTTTATCAGAGAGTATGCAAGTGCACACCAACAAAGTCATCTCGCACGAATTGCAACAAAATCACAGTCTGCACATATTTCATAATTGAGAACGAACGATATGCAACGAAAACACAATCGTGCATGCACTTGCATGTGTGCACAAGCAGACACAACCGCACGTGTGCGCGTACACAAGCTTGCGGGATATGCGCACAGCCACGAGCACCACAAGTTACGCAAACTCAGCAACTGCACTGTAAGCAAGAAAACCACCCATCTATCGTGGCATTGCATGCACGCACAGCCAACAGCTCACAATGCACTTCACAACTACACCACATTCCATCCAACGTGCGTGTATCATGCCCATCCACCAGGTCCTGTACGCTTCCTGGAGGTCGACCGTTGGTGCCCTCGAGTCCGCTCACGGCGAGTGCAAGCGTATGCTGGACGCGTTGCGTTCCATGGCCGTCGCGGGCGCCGCCGCCTCGCGCGCCATGGAACTGTTCTACGGACCCACGCACGCGAACGACCCGGCGGCAGCCGCGGCCACGAGGTTCAGGGAGGCGCTAGTGGATAATGAAGGGTTCTTCAAGCAGATCGTACGTGTGTATGCAGACTGTTGATGATCATGTATGTATGTATGTGTGTGTGTCCTCTGCATGTGTGTATGTGGGTGGGTGGGTGGGTGCGCGCCATTCGTGCACGCGTGTACGTTTGCGTGCGTGCGTGCATGTGAGCGTGCATGTGTGTAGGCATATGCGAATACACACACATACACCCGTGTGGGTGCCCATACGCTTGTGTCTGCATGCATAAACTGCATTCTGGGATGAACAGGAGGCGAAGTTTGTAGCGGAGGGTTTGTCACCGTTGCAGCGTAAAATCTCTGAGTTGAACGCTCTCAAGGCTCGTGTGGAGGAGCGCAAGGCGAAGCTTCTCGAGTACGATGCTTACAAGCGCAAGGTGAAGAACTTGCAAGAGACCAAACCCGACGACGCGGAGACTCTCTCACGCAACATGCGCAAGCTGCAAGTCTCACAGGAAGCATACGAGGAGGTGAATCAGGCCCTCCTTGCCTCCATGTCAAGCCTCCATCAGAACAAGCCCGACCTCGTGCGGGCGGAGCTCGCTGTGATTATTGCTACTACGCGGGACTTGTTTGAGCATGCACACAATGCACTACAGCTTGTCGGACCAACACTTGGAGACACGGGACACCAGACACTCGCCATCGCCGACTTTGCGTACAACAACAACAACTCGAATGACTACAGCCAGAACAGCCACAACAGCAGCAGTGGCGCGCCCTCGCCGTCCATTGCGGGTGGAGGAGGAGGAGGAGGAGGAGGAGCCACATACCCACCAGTCCCTCAAAACTTCTCTTCCACGACAATCCCCTCCCCAACATACGTCTCACCCCCCATACAACAACAGACTCCCACCACCAGCACGCCCTTCGGTGATGCTCCCGCCTTTAACAACAGCACCACCACCTCCCCCGTGGACCCGTTCAACCCGTTTGGTGCTCAGGACATGACCAACAACAACGAGCCATCCAAAGCAGCGCAGGTGGCGGCACTCGCAGCAGGCCGTCCCGTCATAGAAAGGTGCCGGGCGTTGTGCGAGTACACGCGCGCGGACGACTCGGAGATGTCGTTCCAGACGGGTGACATCATCGCCATACTTGAGAAGCATGAGTCTGGTGAGTGAGCGGGTGCCACGTGTGTTGTGCATTTGCGCGTGAAGAAAGCTTGTGAGTGTAAATGTGGGGGTGTGGATGCAGGTTGGTGGCTTGGAGAGAACGAGACTATGAAGCATTCCCGCCGACAGATTGAGGGTGCACTCGGGCTGCTCCCAAGCAATTTTGTACAGGCTGTGTGATGGCAGCGAGCATTGTCACTGAAGTTATGACTACTATCTGCAGTTGCTGCAACACGTCATTCAAAGTAGGCGAAGGGTGTACCACCAGAGAGTTGCAACAGTGTTAGTTGACCTATCCAAGCACAGATTGCCAATGATGGCTATGAACTAGGGACTAGGCCTGCCTGGGTTGTAAACAAACGTTCTGCGGTGTTGTCACATTCACCCGGATGGTTATGCTATGGATGGCTGGACGATTTGCTTTTGCGCTATCTCGCCACAACCATCATCACGTCACGACTTGCAAGCGCTGCAATTATGGTGCCGTACATGATGTTGTGAGTATGTTGGTGGTATATCAGTCTAATAATTCAATACCATGTCAAAACTGGCTTATGAACAATGCTGCGAACTGAGTATATTCTGGCGGGTTGGGGCACTTTACTTGGAAGCGCCTGCTAGTTGCTTTGCTTCATCACTGTGACAGATTGAACACAATCAGTCAGCAAGCTGCAATGAAACACACAGGTGCATGGGCAGTGCGAGCAGTTCAATTGCACTGCAGTCACAAGACCTACATACCTTTCCTCAACATCCTCCGCTGCTTGCTGGAATACGCGCTCAGCCTTGATTCTAACCTGCTCTAGAGCAGCCTTGGCAGCCTCAGCCTGGGCTGCGAGCCTGTCAGCCTGCAAGGGTGCGAAGAAGTAAATGCATGACATGCAGGATTGGCTGCTCAATGCACATGTCTGGTCGCTATTTGTGTCATGTAAGTCCTTAACCGAGTACTAAACTGCTGACGACCCACCTCAGCTTCTGCCTCCTGAAGTGCATCCTGACTCAACGCGAACAGGCGTGCTGACTCATCAGCCTGCACATAACAAACACCAAGGCACTCAGTCACAGTGTGATACACCTGCAGCCGGGACCTGTAGTACTGACACCCTATATACCTGCACAGCCGCTCTCAAAGCTTCCATCTCAGCGCGCGCAGCTTCGTCCTCTTTGGCTGGCACAGGCTAGTAAAGCAGCGGCAAAGTTTGTCATTCACTGTGTTGTGCTCATGGGAGTTTGATGCAGTTGCACAGCGCTACCTTGCGCTTTGGAGCCGGGCGCTTGGGCTTCTTGACTTCAGGTTCTTCTTCTTCCTCTTCAGCACTCTTCTTCTTGAACAGATTCAGGACCACGGTGGACCTCTTCTTGGGAGCACTGTCTTCATCATCCTGTGAAAATTGGAAGTGATGATAACACACTAAACGAAGTGTGCATTGCAATGATGTTGCAAAATGCCTGGAGGCGTCGTCGACGCACAAACAAAGCGGTAAACAGGGGGTGTGATTCACATCATGACATGAGCTTCTCATCTGTACCTCATCAGCCTCCGCCTCAAGCTCTGCCTCACGAACAAGCGCAATGTCTGCCTCCACAGCGCGCTCCGCCTACACAGCAAGCGCAGTTGTAGACCAAGCAAATAATTCCATGCAAGGCTGGAAGGAGCAATGCCACCTAAACACGCTTGTTGGTTGGCCAAACCTGTGATGGCCCAGCTGTTGGAATATCCACCAACAGATCCAGGATTGTCCTCGGTGGAGCATTGGTCTCTGCAACGACTTCCAAGACCTTGTTCTCAGCTGCCTCTGGGCGTGTCAGGCACTCACCAACGACTTCAGCAACTTGCAATCGCGACACCAGCCCGCCAAACAGAGTATCTTTGCCTTCCAAGCGCAGATTGTGTGTCAGCTTGTAGTCATCAGCCGGCCTCTCCATGCCTCCAGGGCGCACAATCTACAGTGAATACGGCAAGACATTAGTGCAAGTCAAAGTAGAATGCATGTGTGTAACATGTGATGGGAAATCACGATGAGTGTTATCTGACCGTGTATGCCATGCCGCTCTCCTGAAGGGCCTTTTCAGCCTGTCCCTTCCACTTGAGCACGCCCCAGAACAAGCTGCAGCATTGGCTTACATGAAACAAGTGCACTGACATTGTGAATACTGTACAACTGCAACTGAACAAACTTACTTGAGAGCGGAAGCAGGAAGGCCAAACTTGGTTGTGCCAAGGCTTGTCACCAGCACAAATTGCTGAACTCCAGACGCGTGCGCAGCTTCTACCAGGTCTTCAGTTGCCTTGCCATCAATGCGGTATGGCCCAGACCAGTCAAGCAGCGAACTCTCACTTGCACCTATAGCACACACCACACGGCCTGCGCCAGCCAGTGCGGCTGGGATGGTATCTGGCTGCTCAAGGTCAACCTGTGGTACGGGTTGTGAGTGTGAGACATGCGTATACTGGGTTCAAACTATTGATGGAAATTGTATACAAGCATACAAGCATACGAAATGAGCTAGCCACAACACCCGCACATGCTGTGAACTAAGTATTCGGCTTCAGGAGTTGACATTGTTGATACTGAGCTGAAGCAGTGACTGATATTCATCAGCGCTAAACATCTCTGCAAGCTAAGACAGTGCTCCTTGCAAAGATTGGTAGCAGGTTAAAGTCATAGTAAAGGTATTTTCTGCTAGCGCACATGCAGCTATTGTGTCACCTCGACAAGCTGCAGCCTGCGTCCCCCTGCACCGTCAAGAAGATCCAGCCCTTGGGCAGCCTGGGCAACACACAGACAGGCAATGTGAGTGGTGTACCTTGACTCGGCTCCAAGCATGCACACGATGCCTGCGCGGCGATCCAGTGAGAGCCGCTAAGCGCACCTGCAGCAGTGCCTGCGCTTTCTCTGGGTTCCTGACTCCAGCTCGCACATTGAAGCCGCGCTGCAAAAGCTCTCTGGAAAGAAGAGTGCCATAATGAGGAACCCCGCTAAGCACACAATGCCGGAAAATACTTGCATGACATGTATGCACCGCGTACCTGACGATGCGGGCGCCCAGGCGTCCGGTAGCGCCAGCGACGAAGATGGTATTGGAGTCATTGCGGCGGCGGCCACCCCCGACCCTGCTGAGGGTGCCGAACGGCAGGCCAACTGTGCCAAAAGGCAGGTTGCTAATTGTACCAAGCAAGCCGCTCTTAGTGCCAGACTGGGTCCCGCCCGTCTTCTTGCTGGCCTGGGCGACAACTACACCCGCCTGGCCCTTGCGGGAGGACGGGGTAGGCGCAGCTGGCACAGCCACGACGCCGGCGCTGCTGACCCGCTGCTGGCGAGCGGACGGCGCCACGGCCGCTCCATGGAACGCACCCCTCAGAGCCCCCACCGCCGCCGCCGCCGTCCCCGCCGCCGCCGCCATGGTCGCCCAGCTCACCAGCCTATAGCAGCATGTGCTTATCCGGATCTCTCTCTGTGTGCCAGCGTCACGTCGAGTTAGCAAGTGACGCTGGAGGGGGTCGCAGTGTGACGCCGTGTCGGCTTACTATGTCTTTGCCTTTTTCTGCCATGCGAGCACGCGCTGCCACTGCTGGGGCTGCCTGCCAGTCAACGTGTGGGTTGCGCAGCAATGCGCCAGCATGTGCGCTGCTGCATGGACCGCATGAGCGGCGGCGGGCATGGCGGCGGCCAAGGAGGCAGTGGGGGTTGCGAAGGAGCGAATGGCATGTCATTGGCGTGTGGGGTTGTTGAGGTTTGGTTGCTTGCTGCTCGTGCTCTTCCTTCACGCTAGGCCCGCCGCCGCCGCTGACGCTGGAGTCCCCAGCGGCGCGGACTGGAATGCGGCGTCGTGGAAAGCTGCTGTTGATGCTGCTTGGAAGCAGCTCAACCCGCCCGAGCGTCTCCGTCACCCCCGACGCACCATTGCCGCTGCGGATCTGCCGACTGAGTTTGAGGTGACGTCCAACATTCTTGCTAGACTTGCACTGAATGCTCGCTCGTTGCACAATGCTGAGCAAGTTGACATGCAGGTGGTCGACGCCGAGCACAGTTTGTTGTGCTACAAGGGCAGGTTAATCCCCAACGTGTTTCTCATAGGCGCACAGAAGGCAGCTTCAACGACAGTGTGGGCCCACCTGGTCAATCACAATGTGTCTTCTGGAGCAGTCTGGAGCGAACCCAAGGAGCAAAAGTTCTTCGGCAGCGTGCCTGTCTTGGGTTACACACGGAAGCAGCTCTTGGACGCGTACAGTGAGCGCATGCCTCCATGCCATCAGGCAAATTCCGTAAGTGAGCAGTTTGGTGTCAGTCATTATGCATTGGAGCATTGCACTACAGTGGTGTGTGATGATGGCATTCATGTTCAGACTGTCATCAAGTACGTGATGGATGGAACGCCTACATACTTGTTGTCCTTGCGGGCCCTGCGGCAACTTCGCCATGTTTACGGGCAAGAGCTTGCGCCGCGCATCAAACTGTTAGCCATTCTGCGTGATCCGGTCAATCGATCGCTGTCATGGTTCAATCACATTGGAAGGTGAGTATGTGCACTTGGCTGTGTTTATGTGTGTGGCGTGTGTGTGCACCGAAAGTCTCATGATATGCTAACCGACAACCCATGGACACGCTACTACTACATTACATTCTAATGTGCTGGTAACAAGCAACATGTTGTTGCAGGCGCCACTTCAACATCTCATGCAACGTGCCTTTCAGTCAGTGGGTTGAAAAGGAGACTGCCAGTGCGTACCGGTGCATGAGGGAAAACATTGCAGGAAATGCCCCTTCCAGGGTGAGTATGAGGCAATGCGAATGCACTTGGCACAGACTGCAATACTCTTATTATAATGCGCATGCACACAGGCATACGAACGCTGCATGCAAGGCGGTTTCAAGGGCAGCTTGTACTCCTGGCAGCTAAGTGAGTGGTTTAAGACCTTCCCAGCTTCCCATTTTCACATTATCGACCATCAAGAACTGCGAGACGACCATCCCAAAGCAATTGGCAAGGTATGCTGATGCTTTCGTGCTTGCAATAAATATGCAGAGATAGACATCCTCACACAAACTAGAACACGCCCGCACATTCGCCAAGTCCAGCTACTTTGGTTACGCCTGAGCATGCTGTTGGGCACTGCCTGCCCTGGCAGCAAACCAACAAAGCATGAGCCTCGTGCTTGAGTTGATGTTACCTACACCAGCTTTGTCTGCCATCCAGCTGGCATGCCAACAGGCATTTTGTGCAGATCTTGAAGTTCTTAAAACTGCCAGCGCCACCTGACCTTGAGACTCTGCCACCAGAGGTGCGCAACACAGTAGACAAGCATCTATGGTGTGAACCAGAGCGGAGTATGGACGACAGGACACAGCAACTGTTGAGACAGTTCTTCTCGCCGCTGAATGCGCACTTAGCTAGTCTACTGTCTGCAATGCACATTGAAAAACCTCAGTTCTTACAATTGTACTAGAATAGTGCTGACAGTAGGGGTAGAAGGAGTTCATCCTGGCGCGCACCATTGCATTAGTTATAAACACTACCTAAACTAGCTGTAAGCTTGTAAGTAAAGCGAGCTGCACTGTACCATTGGTGTATAGCACATAGCTCGGGTACAATGACTGATGACTGATTTGAGAAGCTTCTGGTTGTGGGTCAGTCACTCTCTTAACAGTGTCCACATGGGCCCAATGCACCAGCTGCGGCGGCCACAATGTGATGGCGCAAAGCTACCACCAGCTTGCTGAGTCGCAAGCAGGCCATCGGTGCAAGGATGGTGTGATCATCCTTCCCACAACCAGATTTTGCATTACATGCATGCATATTACAACGTATGGCTTAATCTCACTGCAACTGTTGTAAACAGTCGCTGCAAGGGCAATGCACACGGTAGTGGCAATGGTAGGGGTAGGGGTAGTGAGTAGATAGCATGCATGGGTTGCATGGGTTCAATGCTTGGGCTTGCTATGCAGTGTAAAATGGCTTCGTCCAGTGCTGTGCATGGTGGATTGCTTGTTGTAGTGCACGTGTAAGTTGCGTGCTTGCTTACCATATGCTGTAAGTGTATGCATAAGTGTGCATGTGACACGTGCTGTGACATCGTTCACATGTTCATAAAGCACTACACCCGTGACTGCTGCGCTCGTACAAACAACTCAGTTCACTGTCCCACTTTTCTTTACCGCAAAGGGCATCCAACGCTGAGGGCGCCCACTACACTCGCCTGAGGCAGGGTGCATGTGTGTCAAAATGTGCAACCACAGTGGAAAGGGCAGGGGCACTTGTAACTGCATGTTGATGACGCTAGAGCGCTAGAACGGGGAGGGGGTGTTCCAAAGTGTGTGCAAGTGCATGCGCGCGCGTGTGTGTGCCTGCGTGTGTGTATCCCTGCGTGTGCGTGCATGTGCGAGTGCGTACGTGTGTAAGTGTCTGAGTGCGTATGTGAGTGTGAAAATGCAAGTGTCTGCATGCGTACGTGGTTACCATTTGTACAGGACTGAGAATACTCAATTATACCTTATGCTGTCGTCCTATGTGTTGTCATTGCCTTCCTCTCCTGGCGACCCACCACCCAACGCGCTTGAGGGTGGTGAGGGTGTCAACCTCGGGGGTGCGAATGTCCTGCTCTAGCCGATAGACGTTTCTGAGGGGAGCCCAATCCTCCAGTCCCATGCCCCAGACAATGGTGTCCCTGTCGATGATGCCGTTGATCCAGGCCGCACGCAGCACGCCAAGCTCGCAGGGTCCCCTGGGCCTGTTCGCCCTGTCCCTGTAGTACCAGGTGTTGCGCCTATTCTGAAAAGAACATATCTGGCGCAGATCGGTAAGTTGCTCTGGCCTGGCGTAGTCGCTCTCCCCAGCCAGACCCTTGCCCTGCTTCCCAGGCGGCTTTCCAAAGTACGCCTTGTCGCCTGACGGCCCTCCCTCCTCCCTCTTCTCCAACTTGTCAAGCTTCGACGCCATGTCGAAGCGAACCACTCACAGATTCACCACCACCACCACCACCACCTCCTTTTTCACCGCCTCCTCCACCTCCTCGCCGTCACCACCGCCGCCGCCGCTGCATTATCCACAGGGTAAGCCAATGCATTAGGGTTAGGGTTTTGCCCCTCTGCACCGACCACCGACCGTCATCCACGCACACAGCTACACCCTAAGCATCGACCTATACACGCCTCTCCTATTGGCTTCGCGCATTATCGCAATTTTTATTTGCGACGTGATTATCCGTCTCAGGTAGAGTCGACAAACAGTGGATATCACGCTGCAAGTGGCGGCATTGCCGGCGGCGGCGGTGGTGGTGGTGGCGGTGGCGGGAGGAGGCGGAGGAGGATGGCCTGCGGGGTGGCGCAGCATGCAGCGGGTTTGCGTCTAGCGACGCGTCAGAGTGTGGGCCGGCCTGAGGCGGCGGCGGCGCTAAGGCGGAGGTCAGCTGGGGGGAAGCAGCAGCCTGGCAGCTGCAAGCAGCAGGGAGCAGTATTGAGGTTGGGTGGCGGTAGCAGCAGCAGGCGGGCAGCGGTAGCAATGACCACCGCCGCCGCCCCTCCCGCGAGGGCCATTGAGGAGGAGGAGGCGGTGGCGTCCGCGCCGGAGTCGCTGGTGAAGGAAGAGACTGATGGGCGGTCGACTGGCATGCGGGTGAAGTTTGAGCGCATGGTCAGGGCGGCCCAGGATGAGATCTGCGCTGCTCTGGAAGAGCTCGAGGGCGGCGCCGCCACCTTCAGGGAGGACGCCTGGACGCGTCCAGGAGGCGGCGGAGGCATTTCACGCGTGCTTCAGGGCGGCAAGGTCTTTGAGAAGGCCGGCGTCAATGTCTCAGTCGTCTACGGCTCCATGCCACCCGAAGCCTACCGCGCCGCCACCGGTAAGCCAAGCACAAACAATCTGGCCAGTTGCATTGGGATGGCGTTTGCGTTTTGCACTCTGCAGCCTAAGTGTGTTGGCAGGAAGTGAGTCAGCACGTGGCATTGTAACAACCAGAGCAGTGCTGCACTTGAGGCTGCAATTGCCCATGCTTGTAGCAATTGCATCTGATTTGCTTGGGGGTCCTTACATATAGTGTTGAATAGCATTGTTGAAGGCAAATTCAATCCGGTTGAGGCTGTTACTTACAAGCAATTTGGACTAGCATCTTTAAAGCCTGTTCCCTTGCACTCGTTGCGTCTGTAATTCTTATACAAACCAGGTATAGGGATGCACAATGTGGGGTGAATTCCTACTGCGAGCAGTGACCGGCATTGCCTGTGCATTTATGAATCTTACAGCAATCCTCACTGCATATGTCATAATGAGGTAGCTGAGTTGCATGCAAAGCCGCATTTCCGCTCATTGTGGACCTCAATTTCTGTGCATGGCGCTGTGAGTGACTTTGTGGTGTTATCCATGTGTTTCTTCTTCAGGGCAAAGTGCGTCTGCTGCGGGCGCCACGCAGCGCGTCCCCTTCTTCGCTGCGGGCATATCTTCCGTTGTCCACCCTCACAACCCTTTTGCCCCAACTATGCACTTCAACTACCGCTACTTTGAGACGGATGCGCCGGAGGATCTTGGCGAGGCTGCCCCGCGCGCGTGGTGGTTCGGTGGCGGTACCGACCTCACGCCATCCTATCTCTACGAAGAGGACGCGAAGCACTTCCATGGCACGTACAAGGAAGTGTGCGATAAGCATGACCCCGCCTTCTACCCGCGCTTCAAGAAGTGGTGCGACGATTACTTCATGATCGTGCATCGCGGGGAGCGACGCGGGATTGGTGGAATCTTCTTCGATGATATGAATGATCGTGACGCTGAGGCTCTACTTGCATTCTCCACTGATTGTGCTGCAGCTGTTGTGCCCGCATACGCCCCGCTCGTGGCAAAGCGCAAGGACACGCCGTATGAGACGAAGCACAAGGACTGGCAGGGCATACGGCGTGGGCGCTATGTGGAGTTCAACCTCGTGTATGACAGGGGAACTACCTTTGGACTCAAGACGGGAGGACGCATCGAGAGCATACTCATGTCGCTCCCGCAGGTTGCGCGATGGGAGTACGACCACGTAAGTAGCCGCTGGAGTCGTGCATGCTTTTGCATGCCTGTGTGCGTGCGCTCACACATAGCGCGTGCATGCGTGACGTATGTGTGTTTGCATAGCGCACCTGCAGTAGCATGTACACTCACACTCACATGCAACGAGCAATCAGAAGCATGAGTTGTGCATGTGTGTCCCTCATGCAAATCTCATGATTGCATGCATCATGTGCAGCACCCAGAGGAGGGCAGTGAAGAGGCTGTGCTCCTGGATGCGTGCAAGAACCCCAAAGATTGGCTTGGCATTGAGGCAGATTCGCAATGAGTCTGAACTACAGCTGAACTTCTTACATTGAGTAGATACATTAGCGTTGACATATGAGTTTGTGTAATTAATTGTTGCATATTGGTTGGCAAATTCATGGAACTGAAGCCATGTCACTCTATCAGATCACCACCATGGCAGGAAAACAAATGGACCTATCAATACGAATTCAATGGCTAGCTTACAGTCTTCAGTCAGGAACGAATGAGTCCTGACCTAATCCAACTTGTACAAACAAAATATGCGAGTGTGGCTTGCAGTCGCACTGTTACACATTGATTATTTCATAGCCTTCCCAGGGCGGAAGCTGATGCGCGCAGATGACAGGTGTTTGTCGTGAAGATTGTGAGTTGTTTGGTTCAGCTGGCGTCCCAGACATCCTCATCTTGCACCAGGTATATACGCTTCTCGCCCTGGACCTGTGACAAAGGGTCCTGTGTGAGATGCCCCTTACGCCTTCACGCAGCATGATGTGAGTTCCTGTTTCAAACTTAACAAAGGAGAAACAACGAAGCGAGTGTCACATGACAGAAGCAATCATACCAATACACCTCTATAGTCTCATGCATGTATAACAACACGAGAGATGAGTTCAGCGTAAGTCCTACTCACCTGGCGTCACAAACCCTTGACCATTGACTGTTTACTCGAGCCGCTGGCCTGTTTCTGCGCCATCTTGGCCTTGATCTTGTCCTCCTTCTCCTTCTCCTTGCGCTCTTTCTCCTTGCGCTCCTTCTCGCGTTTTTCCTCCTCCTTCGTCTTCGGCCGCGCCGCCAACTCCTCCTCCCTGGCCTTCTCCGCCGCCTGGCAATGACAAACATGTTGGCACTCGACTCACCCGACACAACAACAACAACATACCCACCCAACTCACCAGCTTTTCATTGAGCAGTTTCTTGCTCTTCTGCAGTTTCATGGCTAGTTCTTCCTTCTCTGCCTCACATTCGGCGTATCTGAGGCTCATCTCGGCATAGCGATCGCGCAGGCTTGCAAGCTCGGCTTCAATCTCTGGAGTGAGCCCCGAAGCCTGCCGCGGCAGCTGTGGTGGTGGTTGTTGTTGTTCCTGTTGTTGTTGGTCTTGCTGCCTCCTCGCGTCCTCCTGAACCACACTCAACTCGTCGTTCTCACGCCTCAAGTCCTCGCAAGTCCTCTCTAACTCCTGGAAGTCAGCCAACAACACCTGCACAACAAGTTGTTATTGCCAATGTTGTCATTGTTATTGCTGTGCTTGTATCTCTCTTACCTCCAGTTCTTGTGACTTGGCTTGTTGTTGTTGTTTGATGCTCACAAGTTGTCCCTGCAGGGCTCGGACCTCCGCCTCTCTCTCTTCAATGAGATTTTTGTTGTTATTTGCGGGTTTGCTGCTTCCTGCCATAAGAGCAAGCTGTTGGTTCTCCCCGCGCAGGCGCTCGGCCTCGTCCTCCAGCTCCTCCGCCTCCTGCTCCGCACGCTTGGCGTGGGCGCGCTCGGCCTCGAGCTGACGCTCCAAGTCACCCACACGCTCCTGCAAGTCCTCCCAGTCGTGCTCAGCTATGTTGGACTTGCCACGCGCAAGGTGGCTCTGCTTGACAAACACAGAGTCAGTACCCACTCTCATAATTCACGTATAACACAGCACTCCCAACACCATTCCTACCTCATCCTCGTTGAAGTCGATGATGGCGGGTGCGGCAATGACGTGTGTCATCACATGAGCGTGTGGTTCGTTCAATCCGGCAAGGGCGCGTGCCTTCTCCTGCGCACGGAGGTTGGCGAGCTCCTCCTCGGCGGCACGCAGCTGGTTGTTGAGAATATCCTTCTCATCCTTCTCGTGCTCGGCGGCCTCTCTTTGCTCCTGCGCCTCCCTTCTCACGCTCTCGAGCTCGTCTTCGAGCTCGGCAGCCGCATGTGCATGGGATTGTTGTTGTGACTGGGAGAGTAATAACTCCTGAAGTTGCTGCTCCATCCTTGCGTTGGAGCTTCTCAACTTGGCAACCTCTTGTTGTGTCGTGTTGGAAGCACTCTGCGCCTGCGAGTAAGGTAAAAGCATTAGACCAACATGCACATGGTGGTATACACACACACGCACACGCATAGACACTATGTATCTCTCCCTCTCTTTCCCCCTTCCCCTTTGTGTTGTATCTATCAACCTCAGCTAACAGTGTGTCTTTCTCAAGCAGTTCGCCGCGTGTCCACGCGAGCTCTGATTCCAACGCAGGGAGTGACTCAAGCTTGGAGTGGAGCTTATCTATGGCTGAGGCAAGCTCGTCAGGACTGGAGCCCTTGTTGTTGTTGGTGTTGTTGGTGTTACTAAAGTCTGTGCCATCAGGAGGGCCGAGGAAGCCGAAATCGTCATCATCCAGGAGTGATATCGGCCGGCTGGTTGATCTCGACGGACCCGCTGAGTTGAAAACGTCCGCGACGCTGCGTGAGACTGCTTTGAAGGCTTCAAGTTGGGATGCGAGTGTTGTGTTGGCTTCCTGGAGGTCCCGGACCCGGTTCTGTGCGGCTGCGAGCTCTGTTTGGGACAGTGTTTGGTCCTGCGTTTGGGACTTGGCGGCTTCCAGCTCGGCTGCGAGGTGAGCGTTGGCCTGCTCCAGGTCCCGGATGCGGTTTGTCTGGGTTTTGAGCTCCGTCTGGGACTGAGCTTGAGCCTGCTGCAGGGTTTGGAAGCCTGCCAGCTGGGCGCTAAGCAATGCGTTGGCGTCCTGCAGGTCCTGGACCTGGCTCAGGAGGGTCTCCGATTCCAACTCCATGCGGGACCGCTCTTGCGCTTGCATCTGCAGCTGCTCATTGACCTCCTCCAGATCCTTAACCTGGTCCAGAGAAGCCTGGAGCTCCATCTGGGACTGGCTAAGGCTCTCTTGCAGCTGCGCATTGGGCCCTTCCAAGTCCTGAACCTGCTGTTCCAGGTCCCGGACACGGGTCAGGGCAGCCTGAAGCTCCATCTGGGACTGGGCGAAGCTCTCTTGCAGAGTCTCGAACTCCACTTGGGACTGTTCACTCTGCTTGAGCTGCTTGAGCTGACTCTGTTCCTGCGCCAGTTCCAAGTCCCGAACTCGCTCCAGGGCAGTCTGATGCTCAATCTGAGACCGAGCAAGGCTTTCTTGCAGGGATTCGGACTCTATTTGGGACTGTGCATGCGCATCCTTCAGCTGGGCGTTCTCAAGCATAGCAGCAGCAACCTCTTCCAATTGCGCGTCACGCAAGCGCGCATTCTCCTCAGCAAGAGCATCAATCTCATCCCTCAGCTCCATAAGCTTCGTCTTTGCATCCGCCAGGTGCTCCTGCTGACTAGTCTGCGCATCCCTCAGCCGGCTATTCTCATCCTTTGCCAACGCCAACTCCGTCTTCAGGACCTCAAGCTCAGTGTGGGACTTCCTGCTCTGCGCCACGCCCAGCTTCATGTCCTCAATCTGTGAGTCCTTCTCCGCGACCTGGTCCTTGACCTTTTCCAGGTCCGACTCCAGGCGAAACTTCTCAGCGAGGGCCTGCTCGTTGTCCAGGACGAGGGCGTCGCGCTGGGCCTCAACATCGGCGTAGTCGTCACGTAGACGAGCGAGGATGCTCTCGACGTTGGCAAGCTTCGCACGAAGGTCCTCGAGCTCGGCGGCGAGGGCGTCCGTGTTGGAGGCCGCATCCCTTGCACGTTCGGCCAGGTGAGCCTCCCTCACAGAAAGTAAGCTTTCAAACTCTTTCACTTTGAGCTCTCTCTGGTCCAAAGCAGTCTCTTTGGCTGTAAGGAACTCTTCTGAATCCAACAACAGTTGTTGCTTCTCTGCGAGCGCACGCTCTCTATCACTCAACTCCCGTTCCCGCTCCTCGTCTGCCGGTTGGTTCCAGGACCTGTCGGCAGATTGGGGCTCTGGTGGGACTGGTAGGGACTGCTGGAGTTCAGTGAGTCTGGCTTCGCTGTCGACGAGGGCCTTGCGGGTGACCTCCAGTTGATCCTCAACAGCCTGTCCGGGGGAGGGAGGGGGTAAACACACGGCACTCTCTCACCAAGACCCCCTCCCTCCCCACCTTCTACCCTCACTTCGTCTACAACTAGACACAATCACACATACACTTTCACATGACACATTCCAATACAATCACACATACACACACATTTACGCAGATAGAGATACAGATACAGATACACACGCACACGCACACGCACACGCACACGCACTCGACACAACACTCCAACCCACCTTGCTACTATTCCTCTGCATCATGTTGGCCGCGACCCGTTCGTTCTCCGCCTCGAGTCTCTCCACCTCCATCTCCTCACACCGTCGCTCGGCCGCCGCCAGCCTCTCCTCCAGGAAGGCGTTGGCGCCGCGCAGCGCGGACGCGTCCTCCACGACCTGGGCGGCCTCAAGACGCATCGTGGCGAGCTCAGACTGGGGAGGGGGGAACAGCAAAGGGTGGGTGGATTGAAGGAGTGGGTGGGTGGGTGGGTTTGTGTGCGTGTGTGTGCGTGGGCGTGGGCGTGGGTGCGTACACCAACACGCGCATGTAAGTGTGTGTGTGCATGTGCGTGCGTGTGATAACCTATTACTCACTTGCAGGGTGAAGATCTGGGCTTCAAGTGCGCTCAGTGTCTGGCTCTGTTGCTCCTGCAGTGCCGCCTCTTCTTCCTGGCGCACCCGTATCGACTCCGTTCGCATGGTTCGCACCTCCTGCAGCCCCGCCACCTCCTCCTCAAGCCTCTCCTTCTCCACACGCAGCGCAGCTATCTGCTCCTCCAACTGCATCACTTCAGCAGTGGTAGTAGTAGTAGTCGTAGTAGCCGCCTTCTTACTACCGAAAGCTCTGTTCACACGCACGCTGCGTGGAGTCCTATTGGGAGTGTTGGACTCTCCTCCTTCTCCTCCTTCGCCTCCATTTTTGCGTGGTGAGCTCTGCTTGCTGTTCTTCCCGCTGTTCTGTCGTGCCACGCGTGTCTTCTGCAGACCCACCCATGCGGGGCGCTCCTTGGGGTTGACCTTCAACCCGCGCTTCGTTGGCGTGGATGTTGTCGATGCCGATGCGGATGCGGACAGAGAGATGGTTGATGCAGTCATTGTGGAAGAGAGTGAGCCCGCGGACTCGCTGTGGAAAGCATTGTACTTGTCATCGTCATTGTCATGGTTGTGGTGGTTGTGGTGGTGGTTGGTGTCCTCGTCTGAGCTGTAGCCCGAGGAGTCCACCTCAACGCCGTTGCCATTGTGGCTGATGCTGCTCTTGTTATTGTTGTTGTTGATGGCAATAACATCAGCATTGCCTTCTCGTATGGGCATAGCGTTGAGTCGTCCATTCTCCAGCATGAGGTGTACCGCCTCTTCCTCCAGCTTGGCATTCCTCGTCTGCAGCATCTCCACCACAGCCTCCAGCTCCTTATATTTGGCATCCTCCTCGACCGCCACATGCTGCATGGCGGCCACCTGCTTGCGGAGGTCATCCGCCTCCTCCCTGGCACGCGCGAGCTCCTCGTCCATGGTGTTAATGTCGGAGGGGGGGAGAATGGAGGGGGAAGGAAGGGCGGAGTTGCGGCTAGCTGCGCGGTGGCTGTTGGAGGAGATGGTGCGCTGATGATCGCCGGCTAAACCGCTGTCGATCAAGGCGACACGAGCCTTTACGGTCATGTTGTCCTGGTTGATCTGCCACAGAGAGGAGCTAGTGTTAGTAGTAGTTTACACGTACACATACTGACACGCTCGCACACGTGTTTATACGAGCATTCACAAGCCCACGCACATGCACACGCAGATCCGATACTCAGATACTAGCCATCACACAGTCTCTCACTTGTTGCAATGCGGCATCTCGTTGCACCGTCACCTTCCTCAACTCCTCCCTCAACTGCGCAATGGTCTTCCCAGCCTCATCCCCTCCTGCCCCTTCCATCTGCGACCCCATGGTCACGTTGCCAAGGAAGGACGATCGGCGGGACTTGAAGCCCCCGGTGGTGGCGGCGTCCTTGGAGGCGTACTCGGACACGCGAGACTTGAGCTTGGCGTTCTCGGACTCGAGGAGGGAGAGGCGGGAGTGGAGGTGGGAGTCGAGGTCAAGCTCGCCTGGCAGGAGAGGAGTCACACATCAGTGACAGGACACAAGTCAGCAGCCAGATGAGATGTCCAGCGTTATGACCACGATTTGCTGTGTGTGTTTGACTGTGAGTGCGTGTGTGTGCTTGTGACTCGCCTGACTCAAGCATGTGGAGGTCACGTTGTGTTTGAGCCAATCGCTCTTCCACCTCCTCTTTCTCCGCCAGCTGCCTCTGAATCTCCTCGCGCTTCTCCGTAAGCCAATCACAGTCCTGCTCAAAGACACACCTCCATCACGCATCTGCTCCACTGCTGCATGCGTGTACACGTGCGCATGTCCCCTTACGTGTTTGAGTCGGGCGACTTCCTCCAGCAGCTCGGTCTGCCTGCCCTCCAGCTCCGCCACCTTGTCCTCGAGAGCCTCCTTCTCGTTCAATGCCTGCTGAGCCTGCTGGTGATGCAAGACTGGAGGCGGCGTGGGAGTCATCTTCTCACCACGCTGCACACACGAAGCAACTTAATTTCGCACAATCATGTAGGGTGTACAAGTGCACTTGGTGTGCTATATGTACTACGTGATGGACGCATCCACACGCACACGCACGCGTGCCTGGTATCTTTCCAGCTGGCGCTGGAGGTCGTTGTTCTCGGCCGCCAGCTGCGCGTACTCCCTCTCTAGCAGCGCCTTGTCTTCAAGGACCTCCGCAGCTAACATTTCAACAACCACACACCGTCAGTACCCGCTTTCAAACAACATTGCCACAACAATATGCACGACACTTGTACTCACTTTCTGGGTGTGCTGTGCGCTTGGCCTTCATCTCCTCCTTGAGCTTATCAATGACACTCTCCTGCTCTTTGACCTTCTGCTCAAGTGCCTTGACTTGCTCACTCGACGCTGATGACGATGCTACTGAAGATGAAGTTGCTCCTCCTGCTGATGTTGATGCTAGCTCTGACCCCCCTCCCTCAGCAAAAATTTTTTCTCTCTGAAACAGCTCCTCTCTCTTCTTGTCATCCACACCATCCACACCAACATGACTCTCATCACTCACTCTACCCAAAGGCATGGGCGTGATCTCATCTTCCCCATCCGAGTCTTCCACAAACACAGCGTTGCGCGTGACGGTGAAGCTCTCTTTGGACGAGAGTGGGGCAGTGTTGTTGGTGTTGTTGTTGGTGTTCATGGTCTTCTGCTTGTGGGTGAAGGATGAGGAGGAGGCGGAGGTGGTGAATGAAGCAGCACGCTCGGTGAAAGAGTTCTTCTTGGTGAGTGGGGATTCGGGTGGGGACTCGTCGCCGGGAGCGGATTTTTGACTCACGGGTGAGAGGGCTGTCATGCCACTGCCGTTGCTGCGAGCCTGTGTGTAATGTGGGTGGGTGGGCGTGTGGGAGTGGGTGTGCAAGAGTGTGTGCGTGTGCGTGTGTGTGGTACCTTCTTGGGCTTGCGGGTGCTGCGGGCGGTGTCGTTGTTGTTTCTGTTGTGGGATTTGTTGTTGTCTTCTTCTTCGTCATCGTCCAGCATGATCTCCTCTGACTCAACGCTGTTGGCGTGCTCGCTGAGAGAGAATGAAAGAATCAGATGGATGGTACAACACTATGCAACAAGCCATTTGACAAGGCCGTCATCAACAAGGCAATGTCGTGCATCATGTGATGCAATAGATAACATCACTTACCCTCCAGTCTCTGCAGCAGGATGCGCAGTCACAAGGAACTGCCAACACATCACCCAGCAACATCAACGACATGTACCACCCCACAACAATAACAACGACATCAAATCACACCACCACACTCACATGTAGCTTGGTGCCATGTTTGCACGCCAGCAGCGGCATCGCCCTCTCCACCGCATTCCCCTTCTCCGCATTGGCAAAGTCCGCGACATTGACAATCACAAACCCCATGACCCTGCTCGTCTCCTTGCCCACTCCGGCATGCACATGTAGATGCACAAGTTTCTGGTCCCACCTCTTCCTCTCCTTACTCCCATTCCCATCACCGTACAGCGTGAAGCGAGCGGTGAGGGGCTCGGAGAAAGTAGCGGTGCCATTGGGCTTGATTAAGGCGTCACGGGAAGAGAAGGAAAGGGAGGAGTGGTTGGAACCGGGACGGGAAGCGGTCACGCGGGCGGAGGAGAAAGAGGGGTCGGAAGGGACCTGGGCAGAGGGGAGGGGAGGGGTTAGATGGGGAGGATTGGCAGGTAAAAATTGCGAAGTATACAACTGGTAGGTGAGATTTGTAAGGTATACAGGTGTGTGCGTGAGTGTGCAAACGGGACACACACACACACACACACACACACACACACACACACAAAGAGAGAGACCACGCACACAATCTAGCAGTCGATTACACACACGCGCGCGCGTGTGTCTGTGAGTGCGTGCTTGTTGATATGTGCGTTTTCGCGTGGGTTGCATCCCACAGTGTGAGCTTAGATCTGCTCGTGTGTGATGCAGCTGATGTTGCACTCTGTGACTATGACACAGAGATATCCTCGGATTTGCATCAGCAGAGTTCAACCATTCACCTTGGATACGTAGAGCTGGAACTCGAAGACATAAGGCGTGGGCTTCTTGCCCTGCGCCTTGCGCTTCAGCGCCTGCACGCCCTTCTTGAACATCTTGGCTGGCGCGTTTGCAGCCGCCACCGCTCCTCCTGGGGGTATCAGCAACCGCTCTGCCCTTGATCCACGTGTCAGCACGCAGCGGCTCCGCCGCCACCGCCGCCGCCTAGCATGCCTGCGTTACGTTCCATCACTAGGGGGTCAAAATAGCCACCAAAAATACTCCCGAACACAAACACCCACTCACCATAACAAGCAACGTGTCTTGTACGCCGCTGCTCACGTGACAAAGCGGGCGTCATGTACGGCGCTGCCAAACGCCACACCGGGTCGAGTGTGACGTCATTCAACTCTGGCAGTCAACCGGTTCGTCAGAACCGGTTTGTAATTAGGTTATAGCGGGCGGCGGCGACGGGGTGGGTGGTGTCGTCGGCGGCGTGCGCGGTGTCAGCCTGGGGCTGTGTGGACACTCGACCATGGAGGGCGTAGGGGCTGCGTCAGCTGTGCGTGCTGTGGCGGCGGTGGCTTCCACGTCAGCCGTGCACGCTGCTCCAGCTGCGGTGCGGCAGCATGCTGGGCTGGGGAGGCAGCAGCAGCAGGCCGTGTCGTCGTCATGGCGTGCCGTGGAGCTGCCACGCGGTCGTCATGCGGCTCGCTTTGTCGCTGGCCGGCAGCAGCAGCAGCAGCAGCGGGGTGCGCAAGTCGTGGTCATGGCCACAGATTCCGCTGGCATTGGCGCCCGCAGGCCCAAGTACGTCCCCAACAGGATAGACGACCCCAACTACGTGCGCATATTTGACACCACGCTGCGGGACGGAGAGCAGAGCCCAGGCGCCACCCTCACATCAAAGGAGAAGCTCGCCATCGCACGCCAGCTGGCCAAGCTCGGCGTCGACATCATTGAGGCAGGCTTCCCCATTGCCTCACCCGATGATCTTGAAGCTGTCCGCACCATCGCTATGGACGTTGGTAAGTGCATCTCAATACTGCACATTCATACACAAGTCATCAAGCTGTTGCATGTTGTGAGTTCTTATGTGGTGTGCGTTGATGAATGGCGTTCATCCTGTGTGGATCAGGTAATAAAGTTGATGAGCATGGGTATGTGCCCGTCATTTGTGGGTTGGCGCGTTGCAACAAGAAGGACATTGATGCTTCTTGGGAGGCTGTGCGGCATGCGCTGCGACCTCGCATTCACGTGTTTATTGCAACCTCCGAGATTCACATGCAGGTACCAATTAGCCGCATAGCCAATCTATGTGCACCATATCATGCAGTTGCTCGTGATGTAAAGCAACTTGCATAGCAGTTATTCAGTAGTAGCTTCTCATCACCTGCCAAGCATTGTCTCTGTCTTGCAGCATAAGCTCAACATGACCCCTGACCAAGTGGTTGAAAAAGCGCGCTCGATGGTCGCGTATGCTCGCAGTCTGGGGTGTGAGGACATTGAGTTCAGCCCCGAGGATGCTGGCCGATCAGACCCCATTTTCTTGTACCGGATCTTGGGAGAGGTGAAGTTTTGGCTTGTCCTACAGGACACTATCTCTTGTTGGCCTTTGCTTAGAGCATTCCATATCAAGCTTGTTGAGAAATGCTAAGGTACATGCTACAACATGTGATTCACGCTGCAGGTTATCAAAGCTGGTGCTACCACACTGAACATTCCTGACACCGTCGGTTACACCATGCCTTCCGAGTTTGGTGCACTTATAGCTGGCATTAAAGCAAACACTCCAGGCGCTGAGAATGTCGTCATTTCGACGCATTGTCAAAACGATCTGGGCCTCGCAACCGCCAACACACTGGCGGTATGTTTGTTTGATCGGTCACAGTCTCTTGTGTATGATTGGCTGGTAGCATGCATGCAGTGTTGCATGTGATTTGTCTCTGTTATCACACTGTCAACTTGCAGGGAGCAGCCTCTGGTGCTAGGCAGTTGGAGTGCACAGTGAATGGCATTGGAGAGCGAGCAGGCAATGCCTCTTTGGAAGAGGTGAGCAAGAATGCACATGCAGGTTTTATGTTTGTTGTGTGTGATGGTGTGTTGGATGGCATCAACCTCGTTTGGCGACCGCAGGTGGTCATGGCTCTCAGGTGCAGAGGTGAAACGCAGTTCAACGGGTTGTACACTGGAGTAGTTACAAAGCACATTGCGCTGGCGTCGAGGATGGTACTGCATGCTGCCCTTTCACTTACTGCCAAGCACGGATGATAACAGTACATTACAAGTACTGCTTGCTTGCAGGTTACAGAATACACTGGCATGTTGTGTCAACCGCATAAGGCTATTGTTGGTGCCAACGCTTTTGCGCACGAGAGTGGCATCCATCAGGTATATTCAACAACGTGTGTATGTCATCATGTTGATGCTAAGGTTTCCCTTATATCACATTACCAACTCTTCTGTGTCTAACAGGATGGCATGTTGAAGAACAAGTCGACTTATGAGATCATGTCCCCCGACGACATCGGTTTGGTGCGCACCGACGATGCCGGCTTGGTGATGGGCAAGCACAGCGGCCGCCACGCGCTCAGAAACCGCTTGCAACAGCTGGGTTACGACCTCACGCAGGCGGAGGTCGATGACGTGTTTGTGCGCTTTAAGGAGGTGGCTGAGAAGAAGAAGGTGAGTGTTGCAGAGAAGCGGAATAGTCGCTGCTTTTGGATGCAGTGACTGATAAATGTGTCCACTGCCTGTATCAGATTGTCACTGACGATGATTTGGAGGCTCTGGTATCGGACCAGGTCTTCCAGCCCCAAGAGCTGTGGCATCTGGCCGACTTGCAGGTATGCTTAGCTAGTCAGTAATCAATACAGCATGCATGCGGTCATGCGCTCATGTGCTCATATCCCTTTCTCTGCACAGGTTGTATGTGGAACGATGGGCTTGCCCACCGCCACCGTGAAGCTGCAGGGACCAGATGGCTTGGAGCGCGTGCACTCTGTGGTTGGCACGGGGCCTGTTGACGCAGCATACAAAGCCATCGATGCCATTGTCAATGTAAGCCCAGACCTGTTCGCATATCAAGCTCTGATGATGCTGGTGGTGCATTCTTTTGCCAACATTGTTATCCTTTAGATTGAGACGAAGCTCTTGGAGTACAGCATGAACGCCGTGACGGAGGGCATGGATGCTCTGGCACATACACGTGTGTTGATCCGAAGTGCTGATGACGCTGCCACAATGTCAACGCATGCACAAACTGGGGTGGCTGTGCAGCGGTCTTTCAGGTATGCTTATGGTTGAATCTGTCAAGTCTGACAGGTTGTTTGTATGTCCGTAGTGTGCATGAGTATGGGCTGATGGTGTATTCTGGTTGCAGTGGAAGCGGTGCATCACCAGATATTGTTGTTGCTAGCGCCCGCGCGTATGTGAGTGCTCTTAACAAAATGATAGGGTTTTCTGCTGCCAACAACGCCACTGGCGCATCAAAGCAAAACAGCAGAGACAATGCCAGTCAAGTAGGTGAGCAAGTCCAGGCAGCCTGAGTTGTGCGCGCGATCATTGACCAGTAGTATAAACGCATGTACATGATAACATTATGGTTTTGTAGTCGGAGGTTGCATTAGTGCGTGCCTAGGCTGTTGACAGTCGAAGAGGCTGTGAACACTGATGCACGCTGATTAAGGCGCTGTACTAGACACTGCAACATTGTGACTGAAATGTTGCTGCGCGACTGGAATGTTTGCGCACATGCAATGCCCTCCCGCAATCAATAGGTGTATGCCGGCATGCCTAAAGGGTGTATGCAACTGTTTTGCCAAGCATAGTGGTACGCAATCCATGCAAGTTATGATTGGTACCACATCACATGGCGTGAGATGGCATCGTGTGATGCAACTTCATTGTGTTAGCACGTCTTGCATTGCGGAAACAGACGGGAACATGTAGGGAGTAGACATGTCGCTAAAACTCGGTCGGACTGTTATGCCAACTGTACAAGGCATGCTGCCTTGTGCGCAAGCACACAAAGCAACAATGAGATAGGTGCACCTGATATTCCTAGCAACCATACTTGTCAGTGAAGTGTGTGATGTTATTCAAGCAAACATACAAGGCCACAACAAAACAGATGTACCCAGTCCTTGCATATGTAGTCAAGACACCTAGCAATTGCACTTGTCAAAGAAGGGTATGATGTCTTCGCTTGTGCTTATGCTCTGCTACTGCCAAGTCATATGCACTAGCACTGAATCAATACAGATATACTCTAGGAGTACACTAATCCAGTAACAATCAATTCCTTACAAACCACTGGACGTAGTAAGCCAATTATACCCACTAAACCAACGCAACAGAAACCTACACCAGCCAACACCCACTACTATTGCTCATCAAGCACCCTCGCCACCGGCACATCCGCATCCATCCCTGCACCATCATTCTCCCCACCACCCAGCTGCACAGCAGCCATGTTCTGTTCACCCTCTTCACCACCATCATCACCATAACCTCCATCCTCATCACCCTCACCATTATCCGCCATCCTATGCGACACGCCTCCATTGTGTATCGGGGGCAAGCGATCACTTCTGTTCTTACTACTACTATTGTATGTCTTCTTGAACCGCAGGCGCGTCTCCCTTTGTAAGTTATCAAGATACCTCGCCTCCTGCTTGGCCTCCTGCTCCCACTTGGCGTTGGAGTACACGGCCTCGCTGGCCTGGATGCGCGCGAGCATGGAGCGGTTGTCGGCCTCGATGCGACGGAGCTCGCGGACGCGACGGGTGCGGTTGAGAGAGGTGGAGGAGGGCGCGGAGGAGGGACCGGAAGGGGCGTAGGCGGATAAGGGAGGGGCAGGAGGAGCAAGGTCGGACCTGCATGTGTGTATGCTTTGTTGGATTGGGTGTCGTTATGAGCGCACACGTGCGTGCTTGCGAATATGCGGGATGGTGTGCTCGTGTATGAGTGTCTGTGAGTTTGTACGTGCATATACACTTGCGTGTGCGCGTGCGTGTGCGTGCACGTGTGTCTGCACACGTGCAAATATGCGCAAGCGTGCGTGCGTGCCACACTGTGTGCAAGCGTCTGTGCCTGCGCGCGCAGCTGTGTGGGTATGAGTGTATACACACACACACACACACACACACACACACACACACATATTGGCGTCCGTGTGCGCTTAAGAGTTGTGACAACTTGCCTGAATGGTGCGGGTGAGGGTAGTGGTTGTGCTCTTGCGTGCATAATCCTTGCCATCTTGTCCAGTAGCATTCTGTTCTCTCTATCAATCTGTTTCGCGCGCAGCGTCTCCGCCTGCTGGCGTTTTGCATCCAGTTTCCCCAGCGTCGCCATGCTGTCCGGCGCGCTCGTGTCGATCATGGGTAGAATGGCACGCAACCTGTCACGGTGACCCTGCTGGCAGTGACCGACCCAACGCTCGTAGCAGATGCGGTTGGAGTGGGTAAGGGAAGCAACACGGCCGCGGTCCGCCATCACACGCGTGTATGTGTATATGTAATTCACAATACCACTCTATCGCCCCAGTCAAACCCTCCTCTTGCCTGAAGTGTAACAAACCCTATCTATGCGTCCACCAACCGTCCCGCCCGGCACTGGCCTGTGTCATCCGTCTCATCAACCACGCTTGTCCACGTCCGCGTGCCATGCTCGCACCCTCTACTCAGTGGGTGAGGACCCTTCTGTTGGGAGCACAACACACGCATATGACCCTTCACGCAGTTGACCACGACAAGTGAAAGGCACAGGTGTTCATTCTGATAACAAGGAGGTGCGATGACAGGTTCTTAGCCTGCAGCAGCACAACAGTGTCCAGTGCAATCAGCAGCCAGACTGTTGACCTCAACAGACAGTGTAGCTGTTGCACTTGCAGAAGTTCACTCACTTGCACCATCTGAGGCAAGTCAATCCAGTCACCATCCAAACCCGCCTTGTTGGTAACTCTGGTAGTGTGCTGGTGGTGATGTGGGTGATGGTGGTGGTGTCAATGTGTGTATGGGCGCACACTACAGCTGGCCTGAGAGACTAGTCAGAGTAGAGTGGAGAGTAGCCAACACTGAGCAAAGGGGAGAGACATGGCTAACTCAGGAGTGGTCCACCATTTCTTTTTGTTCGTACAACTCTTGAAACGGCAGGAGCAGAGACTGTGTTGTACGTATGACCCATCACCAGCGCACTCAACACACAAACGCAGTAATAAAAAATATCAGTCAACATACCAATAATGTCGCGCAACCCCCTCTCAGAGGACGTGTCGCACGCTGCTCGCGGCAGGGCGACCGCGCACCGGGGCACTGAGAGTCTGACCGTCAGAGTCACGTGACCAAGCGCCACATGAGGATCTCAATGACACGGATAACGAAACCCACTTGATTGCTGGCTGGACAGAACTCTAACAACCCATTGTAATTGTCATGAGTTACTTTTGCTACACGGAGCCGCCTTTGGAAGCCCTAACATCGCTTGGCTGGCTCCTTAATGGCACATTCATTCTTGCTTGAGTATGACATGGTCTAGACGTGGTATTGAGCCTATCAGCGCTGGCATGGCGCCCGCTCATTCGCCCGCGCGCATGCCACGTTAGCAGTCGATCAAACCGAACGTTGATCTATGTCAAAATGGCCTCCGCCTAACGTTACTGCCTTCTCCCAGACCAGGCCAGGCCAGGCTAGGCTGGGCCATGGCGGTGGCGGCGGCGGCGACGGCGTTGGCGGGATCAACATGGTGCTGCTCCTGCCCAGTCGCGGTGTCGCGTCATGCAGCCAGGCCTTCAGCAGTGGTTTGGCGTGCGTCTTTGAGGAGTGGCGTAGCAGGTGGTCTCAGACGGCCGCTGCCGGCGCCGGCGCTGCTCACAAGGCGGCGGAGTAGTAGCCACAAGGCAGCCATTGCAACGACGAGCGCCTCCGGCATTGCAGACGTGTGCTTCAACCTTGGGACGGCCGCTGTCATACCCATCTACACGCTCATGATCGCAGCGCCTAGGCGAGTGTTTCTCTTTGTGGCTGACATGCGCATGTGTGCATGTGCCATGCATGCTGACACAGTCAGCGCAATGCGCATACTCATGTTGTTCCCATCACACCAAGGCATTGCATGTCTTCGCTGATCTGTTGCTGCTCTCTCTCACACGGTGTTGACGCATGATCACGCGGTAGAGTTAGCTGGCTGGATTTATTTTGCAGCCACAACGATGACATACACAGATATATTGCACTTTGCATGCACTGCAACGTGCAGGATGAGTTACTAGTTGCATGAGTGTAGCACCGTGCAGTTGTGGCAAGTGGATAAGGACTTGATGTGTAGCAACAATTGTCATCAACGAACACACACAATCATCGCCACGTGCCTGTTGACAAAGATGCGCTCAAATCACCACCTCACCAACCAATACAGGTGGGAGGGCACGCGGCGTGTAGTCGAGTCTCCCATCCTCTACGTTGCCCTTGGTTGCATCTACGCCCTCCTCCTTTACCTCTCCTGGACTCCCATGACTCTCCGCTACATGTTCGCCTCCAAGTACCTCCTCCCCGAGTTGCCCGGCATCGTGTCCATGTTTCGCGGTAGCGCCGAGACCGTTGCTTCCGCGTGGATACATTGCCTCGCACTTGACCTCTTTGCCGCGCGACACGTGTTGCTGGAGTCATTGAGACTCAATGTGGAGTGTAGACACTCGCTAGTATTGTGCATGCTGTTTGGGCCGCTTGGCGTGGCGTGTCACTTGCTCACGCGGGCACTCGCAGCTGCTATGCGCGCGCGAAAGGGGATTGCTGAGGTGGTTGTGGCTATGCCTATTCCAGCTACCACACTGCCTGCTGCAGAGTTGTAGTGTAGGTGGACACGCCGTCGGATTGTGCTTCACTTGTGTGGACTGTTTTTGTTGCGTAGCGCTGTTCTCTAGAATGTAGGTCCCCATTATTTGGGTTTTATCAATTGGTGTCAGCTAGCGTACGTTGCGTATTGGACATCGTTTGCTTTCAGTTGAGTTGTAAATCATAAATGTCAGCAGGCATGGGACCAACTCGTACAGGGGAAGATGTTGGTAGAAACCGCCCAGTCAGTACAGCAGCCACGCACAACCTTGCAACGCCAAATTGACACGTCATGGTTTCCAGGTAATCTATGTGTCCTTACAGTTGTCTCATATGACAGACGCTCTCATCTCTATGATCATTGACACACAAGCGCCCCCCGTCAGTGCTGCCATAACAGACATTGTAGAGCTGCGCAAAGCACACTCTGAGCAATGGGTGTGCTACATACACACGTGCACGTAGGCACGCTCGCTCGCACACACGCATGCAGAGACATATTACAAGTTCTTCCTGCAGCTGCTAGCGCACAACGCCAACAGCAGCAGTAGCGACAACGACAATGACAGCAGCAGCAGCAGCAGCGACGGTGATAGAGGATTTGGTGGCGTATGAAGGCAAGCATGCGGTTTTGTTTCTCCGAGCGGGCATCACTGTGAACACCTACAACAGGCTGAGACTCCTCAGAATTTGGAAGGCGAGCCCTTAACTTACTTCTGCAAGAATGACCTGCACACTCCCCCCCGGCATGTGCGCCATACGAGTTGACGTCAAGCAAGCGGCGCCCTCGGGGAGCTGCTGGCTTGCACTTGGGGAGAGGTCCGACAGCAGGGCCCTCCAGTCGGACCTCTCCCCAAGAAAAGCAACAGTAAAGCCACCACTGTCAACTACAAAGCCAAAACCGCTTGCATGTAGAACACGAGCGCGGTCACAGACAGCAGCGGGTTACAAGCAAGCACTGCTGAGAGCCTGCAAAATCCCAATGTCACAATCAGTGCTGCAACACTTGCCCGTCATCTACACTGCAAATCGTGACCATGACCGTTGCTTGAGGGCCTATGTGTGTAATACAAGCTGTCATACTACTTGTCTGCTTCCTCTATATGGTATCCCCACACACAAACTTCTGCACGCGTATGTGCATCATTTTGCATGCTTGCGCACTCTTGCATTGCCACTGTCAACCTTTCCGCACCCTTCACCGTCCCTCCACCTACGCTGCGAAGGTTAACCATCAGCCACCCCCGGTCGCCTCCGACTCTATCTTCTCCTGTCCAGCTGCCAGCCATCAAGCCCCTCGTTGTAATGGGCGTGCAAGGGTGCGGGTGCGTTGGTTCATGCATGCAGGTGGGTGGGTGCAAGAGATTGATTAAAAGAGATAGTATGCGAGACTGTTGTGTAAACGTGCATGCTAACGCCCGCTGGCGAGTCACATTGCATGTCATATCTGAACGCAGCGAGCTTGACGAAATATCTGTCGCACTTTGTCAATGCTTTCAGCACGTTTGTGTCGCATCTCAACACGCACAGGCCACCACCATGGTACTGGCCGCGGCAGCTCAGCAGGCTGTGCGCGCAAGCCCTCTGCGCATGTTCACGATTGGCAACATGTTGCTCTTGAGGGCATTTGTTGTTACTCAAACACTAATCATATTACCCAAAACACAAGCGTCACATACACGGCGTCCATGCCTAACCAACCGACCAAATACATCAGCGCTTTACGGCTACGCTAGCAACTCAGCGTCCGTGGCGCCCCCGCAATCATCACGACCGCCTCCTCTGTCGGGCTCGCCGCTCGCAGCAGGGTCCAGCGGGCGCAACCGCCACCGCCGCTCCTCTCTCGAGCAACGCCATGCCCTGCGCTCGCTGGAGCGCGCATGCCATGCGCTACCTAAGCAGGGCCACGTACCCACTCAGGCGGGCAAGCGGCAGGCCCCGGGCGCGTATGGCCTAGCGGGCGCACCTCAGCGATCACGGTTCAAGGCGTCGCCCAGCGTGCCTTGCGTCTCCGCCGCCAACGGGAAGAACTCGTCCGCCGGCAGGTGATCCCTGTACTTCCGCCACTTGCTCGGCCTCCCGCGCAGCCACGTGCTCTCCTTGCTTGGGCCCGCAAGCGGTGCTGGTAACGTCGGGTTGCTAGCGGTGATCCCTCCCAGGTTCGGAGGACACCGCCAACCTGCCCTAGCGGCTGGTGCGTATAAAAGGGATATGCTGCTATGCCGGCATGGTGTGAAACAGGCAGGTAAGGCACATGCACAGTCTGAAGCATACCACATCTGCTTTCACCCGTATTACACCACAACCGGGCTACGTCTATCTAGCACTGTGACTCTACAACTACCTGCCTCGTAAGTCATGCATGCATGCATACTTAGGTTAATCACCTGCGCCACGACTGCGGTTAGCGGCCAGTCTCTTCAGCACCAGCAACAGCAGCAACAGTCGCTAAGCCTCCCCCGCCCTCCTCTACAGCCGTCATGCGTGCATGAAACTTTTACGGTCTCGTTGCCATTATAATATTGACTGCGTGGCGGACATGAGCACTTGCACCAGGTGGCAATTGTTCTACTTGGTGGTGCGGGCAATCCGTGCGCCCC
>RHPI01002990.1:174964-189429 GCA_009103225.1 Chlorokybus atmophyticus | reverse complement strand
CCCCTTCTCTCTCTCTCCCCGAGCACCCCTCGAGCAAATTTTACGACGGCTACTACACAATGTACGGGGGCGCTTGCTACCAACAACCTTTGCACAGTCCTCACATCGTCGTGATATAAATACCCTCACCAAACGTCGCGCACACATAGCCTTCCACCACAGTCCATTGAGTGCTGATTGTGCAATTTACGCGCAGCGTCCATGTTTATAGCGATGGCTGCAGGGGTTCTGTAGCCGGTTGGGGCAGAGTTGCCGCTCAAGGCTAGCTCTGCTACGAGCTAGTACTAGTACTAGATGCCTTGGCATGGACAGGATTGAGCGGGTGTACATGGCTGCAGATGTCATTGGCTTTGCTTGGACTCTGCTGCTCAAAGGTAGCGTTGTGCAACATTTCAAGAACAGTATGGCAACCTCACTTGATTGCGCCCGCACTGTTGCCTGCTTTGGAAGGGCTGGAAGCAACCAAAGCGCTCGTCCATTCATCACTATGCAAAGTGTGCACTGATTGGTTTGCTTGCTTGTCGCTGCCAGGGCTGAGCGCACGCATCTCCTTGATGGCGCTGCGTGCGACGGCAGAAAAGGTGAAGACCAGACTGACGCCCAGCCCGAGTGCAAAGAACACATCAATGGCGATCGTGATGCCCCTGCTGGGGTGGAGAAAGACCAGCATGCCCAAGAAGACGAAGTAGGAGGCAGCAGTGTGAGCGAAACCACTCAGTCGTTCAGGGCTCAGTGGCGCGTACGGCTGTGTGTGCCAGTGCAAGAATGTGGCAATAGTCACAATGCCAAAGGCAATGGCATTTTGAGCCTGCCCCCCAGCATTACCCAGCAGCACGGAGTTGATCACAAGCGCAAGCTTAAGAAAGTGCAGCGCACCATCCCACAAGTAGGCTTTGGGCTTGTACATTATGTACTGAAAACCCCAGCAGCGCATCATCCAAGGCTGATCGAGCTTGTTGCGGTTGGAATTCAACACCCAGCAGAGGCATCCTGGGAGTAGCAACACGGATAGAACTAACCCGGGAATGCCGAATCCCAGCGTGTACGCCAGATGCTCGCCCTCGAAGCACTTCACGTTCATGTCGCTCACCCAATGCAAGCCCAGCACCTGCAAGTGAACACCATGTTGCGTAACAGTATGCGTCATACACGGCAGCTGTAGCAACAGCCTTTGAATCTTCAATCCGAGATAGCAGGTGCTAGTCGCAGACATTAAAGTGCAAAGGAAACAGCAGAAGCAACATGCACGCACCTGATCTGAATTGTTGGGAGAGAGAGCGCCAGTGTCCACACGTCGGCAGCTGAAGAGTGCGAGGGAGTTTGCAACGGTGGTGGGCCAAAGGAAGAACACCACGCACAATATGCTCGGCACGATGCATTGCCAGAAGGTTACGCCATACGAAGGTGTTGTCTCATTAGCATGCGCGTCACTTGTGACCTTGTGTCGCCAACCGTGCGACCACCAATGCTGTATACTCCAGAACAGCACGGGAGGCACCATCGCAGCAACAGGCAGAACAGCGTAGATGATTGTCGTCCTGAAAGCCTTGCTGCTGCTTCCAGCAGACATGAAACAGTCCAAAGGCAGTAGCTGGCTCTGAGCAAGAAACACTGTTGCAAGCGCTTCCGTCATGTAGTCTATTGGCGCAGGCCATTCGTGCTGGATGACAAAGGCAAGTGCCACCAACTGAAAGAAATGAATGCTGAGCTTCAGCTGTGAGGGACCGTTCAGCAGCTGCCCCAAGCTCGCACTCCTCATTGGCATGACTGTCAGCGCAATGAGAGCAGAGACTAACGCCACCTCCACCATAATCCAGATCAACATGTACACGGCTTTGACGGCAGTGGATGGGCATTTGCTGCATTGGGTCTTGCCAATAATCCGCGTCATGCCATACTTTTGGCAACAAACGGCGCAGAGGTTGCCAGTGTACCCCTTGGCACACAGCTGCGCACGGTAGTGCACTACGCTTGCGGATTCCCCACGCCAACCTGAGGCATTAAGATCACTCGAACGGTTGGTGTACGTGCACGCCTCTGCGTTTGGACACTGGAGGGTGTCAGTAGAGTAAAAGCTTGAGCGCCAGAAGCCATCTTCCGGCACCACCACAGCACCACCGAAGCAGATGGCATTTGCTTGGCAGCTCGAGCAATTTGCGGACGTGTTAGCCCAGCTAAAGGTTGGAGCGCTGCATAGCTTGCAGCCGCCGTCTGTCAAGGGGGCAAGCAACAGGTGAGACTCGCCACATGCCAAGCTTCGCGCAACTGCAGGCACTCGGTGAAGATATGCCAACTTGCACCAGTGCAAAGATACCATGCACGCATATGTTTGAAGCGTCCCCACATCACGCTGGTACGCTTCAGTTGTGAACATGTACGCACAGATAGCATCAATACAGGGTTTGTGTGCATACCTGCATGCGTCCATACACTTCACTGCGTGAGTGCATGGACGCATTCAGGTACGCACTCTGCACAGTGGTGGCGCATGCAAACATGCTTGAGTGCCTGCATGCACTGCCTCTCATTGCAATAACTTATTACCTGCAGTGGCAATTTCTCCTTGTTGGCAGGCACGAATGCCAACGGAGAGCGGAACATGTAGCACAGGCAGCTGTGCTCCGTCTGTCGACAACTGCAACACGTGGTCACCCACGGTGCCGTTGACAGTGATGTTTAGCATTGCGGATCCATTATATAACGCTGTCGTGACATCCCCTAACAGGTTGCAGCTGCCGTTTGATACCTACCGGCCAACAGTTACACATTGACAACGTCATGACAAAGGGCGCAAGGTGCATGCTTATTCACTCTCGAATCAATACCGGTAAGCTGATGACTGTGCCGTCGTATTGGCCCGAATATACGACTTGCTCAAATCGGTCGACAAGATAGACGCTGACGTTGCTTATTGATTGCTGGCTGGTGTGCGATGCGAAGCTCGAGTTGGACAACCGCAATTCGACAGGTGCAGAGGCGAACACATTGCCATAGCCATTCCCCGCGCTGTTGCCAACCCAGTCAGGGCACCCAACTGAGATGTTCAACAGACTTCCATCCTATGAAGAGAGCAATCATGCGTGAGGCAGCCAGCATGCGTGAGGCAGCCAGCATGCGTGCTACTGCACGGGCAAAGCAAGAGTGAAGCATGCTGGCAGAGGAGCGCATGTGAAGACTGCGCTGTGATCTTAGGGGCTTACAGAGCAGGAGATGTTGGGCACGACGTCGCAATACACGGCTGCCCCGCCGTCACTGGCGTTGTTGTCAGTGAGGGTGCAGCAATCAAGCGTTGGGCAGGTGGTGGCGTTAAAGCAGGTGATGTAGAATGCGCCTCCATTGGTTGCACTATTACTGGTCAGGGTCACGTTGTGAAAGCTCACATTGGCTGCACGCTCGCACAAGGAGGCGTCCAAAGACACCGCACCACCCTTTCCAGCAGAGTTATTGACGAATGTAGAGTCCTGCTCAGCAATAAAATCAGGCGCTGAGTGGGTGGCCTTATATGCATGCGTGCATCACAATGCACAGAGATCATGTGAACCTGTCAAACCTCAGTGCACGCGCACCTTCACAGTTGTGATTGTCGGCCAGAGGTGACAGCCAGTGCTTTGCAGTACCTTGCTTCCGCTATAAAACGCCCCTCCCAACTGATGTGCAAAAGTAATGATGCATTGCACAATGACCAGGCAGTTTTGCTCATCTGTTGGACAGACATACCGATGCAGTGTTGTTGAAGAACCTGGAACCGGTTATGGTTGCTTTGCCAAATTCATTTTGAATGGCCCCTCCTGTGCACGCTCGTCCAACCTGCTGTACCTGGACAGCAGAAGGACAACAACACTCACTACGTGCTGGTCAACAAGGCCAGTCAACACGCACAGCAAGCAAGAGCCTGCATGGGTGGCGAGAAGTGTCTCATTTGGCATACCCTGCAGAAGTTGTTGCAAAAAGTACATTGCGAGACACTCAGCAAGTTGTTTGTGATGTAGCTTACTCCTGTAAATGTCGTCCCCTGTTCCTGCAAGCACAGAAAACTTTCAGCAGCAGCAGCAGCACTGCATCACACAGTAACATGGCGCTGCAACATACATAATACTCCCGGCCAGTGTTGCGAATCGCGCCACCATCCTGCAAGAAGTAAACACTTCAAGAGTAGAAGTCTCTGTACACACAAAAGGTTTCACACCCTGATTACACCGTGAGTCTGCTTAAAGCTTTGTCCGAACGTACCGCTGCTTGATTGCTGTCAAATGTTGAGTTGGTTATCCAAAGTCTATATCCCGATGTAATTGCTCCGCCGCTCAGCTGCAGAAGGCAACGGACGACCATATGAGCACACGGATGACGTGAAGGAGCGGCGCAATGAGCCAACTAGCTCTTCTTACTTGCGCAACATTCCCAACAAAGCGGCACGATATAAGTGTGCGTGGCTTTTGGGCATTGTCCGCCGTGGTTGACCCAACATGTATGGCACCAGAGTCCCTCTAGAACACGGCTGTTGTTGTGTACCGCTGATGACTAACAGCGTATGGTCATTGAAACTGACACTCACTCGAAACAGTTACTTTGGCAAAGACATTGGTGCAAGCCACCAGTTTATGCGTGGGTGCCAGAGGCAATTGTCATGCGCACACATACCTGCTGCAGTCAACTGACATTGGGGAAGGTCAACTTACATTGGAGAAGTTCTTGGTAAAATTGCAGCGAGTTGCCACCAAGGGACAGAGCGAAGAATCTAATGAGGCGAACAACAAGATGGCGCCTCCGTCCTCAATAGTTGCGGAGTTACCCTCAAACAGTGTCTCTTCTATTTGAAGCTCGCTGGCACCATCAGTGCAGCCAATAGCGCCTCCTCTCTACCAGTGCACAGACAGGCAAATTTGACTCTGTGATCAATAACGCAAGAGAACATGAGAAGACACTGCACTTATGCAATGCGCACGGCATACAAGAAGCCCCGAAGGCGCACATGACAAGCTATGCATGAGTACTCTGACGCCCATGACCAAACCTCATGGCCCAATGCATAGATGTCATGCCGTGTGCGACTCACTTGAGCCACATTTCCTGTGAAGTTGGAATTGTACACCTTTGCGGAGGCACTTAAAGTTACAGCCAGTGCGCCAATCTGCAAGAACATTTTTGTCAATGTTGTATGTAAAGCCTAGCACTTTGGTCACTTGAGAGCACTTGCAGAATGGCAGCACACGCAGCCATGCAACACGTCGTGTAGCATAGGTGGGTGCTTCAGTGCTCACCTCGCTATGGCTGTTGACAATGATGCTGTTGTTCATGGTGAGGTTGCCTTCAACGTATAGAGTTCCACCCTCCCTGCCGATGTTGTGGTCGAAATAGCATTCAACTACGGTGAGAACTCTACTTGCAGGTTTGGGGGAAAAGGCCAAGATTGAGAACACCGAAGCAGCTCCACCTTTCTGCAACACAGGTGCAGATTGACCACAATGAATACATGTACGCATGCACGACAAGACAAACACATGACATTCTCCATGAAAGCGTACAGTTGCCTTGTTGTTGATGAAGACGGAGCCTTCTACCCACACCAAGCAATCTCCATAACCGTGATTGAGAGAGATAGCGGCACCGGCATAGGCAGCACCACCAGTGAAGTTGCAGCGCTGAATGTTCAAACTAGCGCCCTTATTCGCAGCTATCGCGCCCCCTCCTAGCTGGATATCATTAGGACCAGCCTGCACAGCAATCGCACACGCATGACTTTTTCTGTATTGCATACCATCAGTTTGCAGAACACCATCGGTCATCAGCTGCGTACCGCGCCTTCAGCTGAGTTGTACTCGAAAGTGCAATTCACTATTGAGCCCTTCCCATGCGAGCTTATGGCACCACCACCGGTCGCTGCAGAGTTGTTTGCAAACTGGCAGCTCTTCAAGGTCAGTCGACCCGCCGCATGATGGATCGCGCCGCCTTCAACCTGTGCATCATGCCAGTGTGTGTCTCCAACCACAGTAGCACCTGCTTTGATGCAATGATGTATGTGACATATAGTATATACCATAGCGCGCCACCTGAAAGCAAGCAAGGGAAAGCTGCACTTCTGCCATGCTTGCATGTACGCCTTAGAGTGTGATGGGCTGGTAATTGCACTGGCCAAACTGGTTGCTACAAGAGGGCATGTATATAGGTATATGAGTTTTGGTAACTTGGTAAATGAGCAGATTGTAAAGCCAAGCAACTGTGGCAGTCACCCTTGAGTTCATTTGCCATGTTATGCAGGGGAATTGTGTTGCTACTATGCTTACAGCGTGGTTGTTGTTGAACACGCAGGCTGTGAGCGTCAATCTGCCCGAACTGTGTATGGCACCGCCTTGGCCCGCAACACGGTTGTCTTTGAATTTGCAATCGACCAAGCTGGCAATGCCTCGAACTTCCACTGCTGAGCCAAGACCCTGGTGAAAGAGACACAGACATCAATAATTAAGTTTGTACACATGCACGCACAACTCTCTCCACATGCGTCCGTGTGTACAGAGCCCACCTCCCTTGACTCGTGACCATAACCGGCGATGACCTCAGACTGCCAACTGCAGCACTCTTAACAACTACTGTACCAATTCTGCGTAAACCAGTGGCACAGCAGCAATACAACACGAGAGGGTGAACACTGCACAGCCTGCACAGCTGCAAAGGCTTGTGGCCATCCTGCTGGCAAACAATAGCTGTCCAAGTCAAACTTATCACATACAAGCTTACTCAGCTTACATGTATCTAGCAGCCAGAGTACTGCAGGCTTGTTGGCGCTCAAGGTGGTGCATGCCGTGCAACCCATGGTTGAGTGGCATCCAGACACCACATTCACACAAGAAATCTCGTCAAGCACCTGACCTGCACGGTTGCTCCGCCTATGCTCACTTTGGACATGAGCAGGTGGCCTGTGGTGTCAACCAGGAGCATGACTCCTGGGACCCGTCTCACCAGACTGGCTGCACCATGGCTTGTAGCCGTAATGGACAGGTTGCGGCTGACGTTGAGTTTGCTGGTCACAGGCAGCACACCGCTCACCACAATCTCGTCGATGGTCTCGTCTTGAACGGCCTTGCTTAGGGCGTCAAACGTGTCGACCAATACTGAACCCGCATACAGCAAGATGTAAGCTGACCTGCCTCACGTTGCGCAGACCACAATGCCAAATGAAGCTGACCAAGACTCAAGCCTGGTCAACGCCTGAGCGAGTGACAGTCCAATTTACTAATCAGGGTAAGTCAAGGTTAGGGTTTGGATTTAGGCACGAACTCTGAGTGCAGCACTGTCACATGGTCGGTGCGTTTATTGGGCACTGCAGGTGACCACCATGTGTTGACAGATATGCTATGATGACACATGCATGCAAGTGTACATGCGATAGCGTTAATACGCTTACAATGTTGTCTGGAAGACAGCGAACCAATGTATACTACCAACTCAATAGCTTCACAACAAGCATGGCATATGTACAGTGCTTGAGGGCACAAAATTAGGAGCTTGCACTGTACAACCAGCAAAGGCGCAAACCGCAAACCACAGCCATGCAGAGGAAACTGCTGCAAAGATATTACTATTGCTCGAAGGCAAGCTGGGTCCCTACCTGACTTTGCGTGCGCCGGCGCCAGCAAGCAGCCGCATGCCACCAGCAGCAGCAGGCATGTTGGCACAGGCTGGGGAAGCCACCCCCGCGGCGCAGCCATGCATGCCCGTCACGTCGGCGGCTGCTGCTTTGCTTGTTTGGCCCGTCCTCCGGAACCCGTGGTGCGGCCAAGCGACGTCGTCAACGAGAACTGTGAACTGGTTAGGTGCATTTCCGACCATCTGATGGTTGGAATATCGCAGACAGCGACATCTTCAGCCATCAGTGGCCCACTGATGGCAGGGGGAGAGCCTGCTCTCAGAGCAGTGCTGGCAGCGGGCCACCTGAGGTCTCTCACTTCCGCTTCGTATACCAGGTAGACGGCCTTGGAACTTCCGGCCTGAAAGGAACATATATATTATAGGGTATCTGCCTCTCGTACCTGAGATCAATCTGACGGCCAGCAGCAGTGATTGCGCGTATTGAACTTGTTTTGTCTCTACTGCCGCGGTGAACCGCAGATGTACTACACAAGTTTGGACCAGATCTGGTGGTTTAGCCCAGATATACCGCACTATGATAATAAGTGTCAAAACTTATTACGGTGCCCTCGCGAGGGTTATGAATAAGATCAATAATAAGAGCGACGCGGTTTGCCTTGCCAAGCCTTGGCAGGTGCTGAGACATAACTCGCAGAGAACGCCCACTCGCGTTAGGTCTTTAGGCAACACCATTGTTTGAACCGGCAAGCGGTCTGGCGCTAGGTAGCAGCCCTTGCCGGTGGAAACGCAGGCGTTTGGCTAAGACCAGTTTACAACGAGCATATCGTCACGCGGGTTCAGTGTGCAGAGCAGGACTGAGCATGCAAAGGCTAGCGGAGGCGGTGTAAGCGGCAGTGGGGTTGGTGTTAGTCGCAGCAGCAGGAGCAATGGCGTCCACAAACAATTCCGTGGCTGCAGGTGCTCCGAGCTCACTGTCGAGTAGCGTGGCCCCGCAAGAGCAGGACAAGGACTTGACATCCCCCGGCCTGCTCGCCGACGCCGTCACTGCTGCCTCCTCCCCTGATAAAGCCACGTGCCTGGAGATGGCTAAGGTAAGTCTTCTTTCTTTAATATTGCACATTCCATTCTCTGGCAGCAGTCACTTAGATGGCGTCATGTGTTTAGACCGCCATCACTAACGTGGGCAAAAGAATTGAGACGAACGATTGGATGGGAGTCACCGCGCAGTGCACGTCGACCGGGAAGTTTCTGGACGGCGTTGACTTTAAACAGCTCATCCATGGCCGCACTGCCCTGTTAAATTACCACAGCAGCATGATAACGCATCTTCAGGCGGTAAGCAAGTATCAGTCGTCTAGTCGTTCTCCCACGGTACAGATTTTGATAAGGGGACCTGACTGTGGTCTGCATCACAGATTGGCATCATCGCTAAGGACAAGGAACCACAGGGTAGTCAGGCTCTGAAGCACTGCGGTCAGGCTTTGTTCGACCTCAATCAGCTCAAGGACAAGCTGAATGATGATGAGCAGGCAACATACACAGTGCGACGCGCCTAGCATTGTGTGCTCTCCCACATTGTTGATTTATTCCCCACCCTGTTGGTCCTTCAAAGTGTTGTTGGAGCTGTCTTTGCATCATGTGGCTTTACAGCTGAACTGTCTCTAAACCAGCATACGGAGTTTGTCTGTTGCTTCTTGCCAGATGGTGTTTGCTCCGTGCTTCATGTCTACACTGCATTGCCTCGGGTGTGTCTCGTGTTGTCCCGTTGTTGTTCTTTGTGCAATATGCTTTGACAGTCGACAACATCTGCGATCAATCCACGGCAATAGTCCTGTAGGTATACATCATAGCATTTGGATACCATTGCAAATGTTCTGACTCTGGACAGGATGTGCGATTGCTTTGGCATTTGGGTCTACTAAGAGTTTTCAATAATGTTGTTGCGCAGTTGGATGAAGAAAAAGGCTATGCGCCCTGCAGCATTTACGCACGCTGTGGCACAGCTTTGCCACCATAATGTGCAGCCTCTGTGTATATGTGCATGCACGCACACTTCGCATGCAAGCATTCATGCATGAGCTTCTGCTGGCACACACATTGACGCACATGCGCGCGCAGGCACGAACACATACCCTTCAAGTTGCAGAGGAGTACGCATGCTTTTGCCTTGCACTTCGGTGTTGCCGCTTTGTGCGCTTGACGTATGCAGTTAATGCATCACATGGCTCTCACAAGCCTTGCACCCTGGCAAGGCACATTAATGCTGGCGACCAGCTGCTTGCATGCTCAATTGACTTACGCAACACTCTTCTCTTTTTGCTTGCGCAGGCTAAGTTGCCTTTTAAGTTATATAGTACCAACATCGCGACAGCCTGTCACATGATACGGTATCGTTTGTCGAATGAGCACATGCAGCAGCGGTGCGCGACCCCCTCAGCTGTATGCAGGCCCAATGATGATTATAATGACGTCTACCTGCATTGCGCCTTGTAGTTGGTGGGTGCAATCGTGCTGTGAGGACAGCCTTCACATCCATACGCAGCGCTGTAGACGCCGCTATCAAATCAGAGTTAAACTCAAGCTCCTAAGCATATCATCAAACAGACCGCCAATGACCTGATCTTGGCATTGGTAATGCACGCTCTGAGACGAAGAGACGAGTCCCGCAGCCTCTTTTATCACCACGTAGATGTGCACGTATGCATAGACACAGATTTGCACCTGACTGCACGCATACGCACACATGCTGCCACCGTACCATACCCCTTATATACATATGTGCATGCATGATGTATACCCTATGCATATACACACATGCGCCGTCACCTTCGGAAGCACCTTCACAAGCACGCCGTCACCTTCACAAGCACCTTCACAAGCACATGTACTGATGCGGTCATGCACACATACATGTATATGCTGATGGCATGAGCTGACTGCGGAAGAAGCGTTGCCGCTCGTTGACGCATCGCACGCAAGTGTCAAACCGCTTGCCCGGTAGATATCCACGCGAGAGACAGGGGACTCAACCTGTCCCACCCACACGCTCATGCACATGCACGCACACGCACACGCACACAAGTGCTTGCAGGCGTAATGTTAAGTCTATTTCGGCCCTTCTTAACTCAAGATGATCAGATCATTTGCGCTAATTGCAAACGCGTCCGGTCCATGGTCAAATGGAAGAACGCCAATCGAAACGTCAACAAACCGCACATCATTTCATGCAGTGTAGATGCTGGTAAAGACAATCATGCGTGTTGATGTGACACCATCACATCAACTCAATGTGTTGCGTTGATCGCATACATTAAACACCAAGATATCCTGCATGCATTAGCTTAAGCACGTTGAGTGGACGCATGCGCAGCTACTGTAACTTCATAAACTAAAGCACGTTGAGTGGGAGGCATGCGCACATAATAGAATTCTAGCAACAATAACAACATAATAGAATTCTAGCAACGTGACTTGCTGCGAGATACCAACTGCTCCTTTGATGTCAGCAATTGAGTAAGTCACTTTAGTACCGGTAAGTTTCTTGAAGTCGTCGCAAATGATGCAAGGCAGATCCATGTTCTCAAGCAGCTCTACATCTATAGACTGCCCTAAGCCTTTGACCTTGCCATATTTGGGCTTTTTGGCTTTTTTGGCGCCTGTGACTTAAGCCTCTGCTTTCTTGCACTCTGCAGCTGCAGGCCTCGCTGCAATCAACTCTCTCTATAGTGGATCGTTCAACTGCACTCCGAAGTACAACCAATCAAGCTGAGCAAAGAGCTCACGGTGCATCGTGTTCAAACGGTCTTGATTGCTGCAAAGTTATCGCCCAAGCCATTTCCAAAAAGTGTCCCCCCTGATCGTGTGACACGTTAGAGACAGATGCACAGTCAGACAGCACATACAGGCAGTAAATGCACGCACAACAAACTATCCGCACATATGCCTCTCGGAGAGAGAGAGAGCGAGGTGCACGCGCAATGGCCAAGTTACCTCCACACACACACACACACACACACACACACACACACAGAATACGCGTTGTGCATGAATCATTAATGCTGGTATACAGCGATCCTAATTAGCTTACATTTGTCTACCACGAGTTCTTATCCATATTAGTGCCGAACATTGATAAATGTCATGTTCAAGCGTATTATGTACATGACTTATGCAAAAAGCAAGGACTTTTTGAAATAAGATGTGCGAAAGCTTTCAAAGTGACTTCAAGGTCTGGGTCGCACCGGGTGTGAACGCAAACTATTGTTATGCTGTCTAACATAATTGTGACAATTGACACAAACCCTCACGTATAATGGAGCTTCTTGAAGTAAGCTGGGGTAGGGGGCATAGTCCCTCCACAAAGGATACAAAATTGAAGGAGGATATACCGTTAACGCCGTCAGTGGATGGAATTGCTGTATGTTGAACGTGATTCTCGAGATGAGCAAGATTGTATACGTGGGTAATCTAGTTTAAAATATGGCATAGGTCATGTGTGCATGCACACGCACAAACTGCACTCAAAAATAATGGGAAGTGCTGTGGTATGCCATACCAGAGCGCAGTGCTTATTAAGCCCCCTCTGTCATCACACGAATGCGCGTGTGCGCGTGTGTGTGTGTGTGTGTGTGTGTGTGTGTGTGTGTGTGTGTGTGTGTGTGTGTGTGTGTGTGTGTGTGTGTGTGTGTGTGTTGGTAAAGAATCCTTCATATCTGTAAGCTTGCTAAGGACTGCTCACAGTGTGCCGCTGGCCCGGCGCCGCTGCTGCGGCGGCGGCAAGGCAGGCCGGGCGGGCGGGCGGATGTACTCTGTACATGCATGCATAGCCAGGGGCAGAGCAGCATGGGAGAAGTGTCAGCCGCATGCAGCACACGGTTTTGGAGTCCGGGTCGGCTGCAATGCACACTCCTGCTGCTCGCAGCGCTAGCCTCGCTGCTGCTGCTGCTGGCCCGCCCCGCCGCCGCCGCCGCCGAGCGAGAGCCACAGCCTGTGCGCGCAACGTCCTTTGCAGACCTCGCCAAAGCTGTGCGCACACAGGGTGCAAGCGAAGTGCATGTGCTGATCGCTGGCAACATCACCGCCGACGCTACACTTGCCATCGCTGCCAATGCCAGGCTCACGGTCAGGGCGGACAGCTCCAGCAGGTGTAGGTGCAGCATAGCCGCCGCCGCTAACTTCAAGGGCGCCCTCTTCACCGTGCCCAAGAGCGCCACCCTTTCCCTGCTGGACCTGGAGTTCACCCGCTTCCACACCTTACAGGTAACAAACCACTTGCTTGTGGTGGCCAACGACACGGTGTCGTTCGCCACCACAAGCAAGCTGTCTCCGTCAACCTTGTCATATGCAGAATGAGGCCGTGGTGGTCAACACGGGCGAGCTCGTAGTCGAACGGTGCGCGTTCAGCGCCAACAGATTCCGCGGGGTGAGCCGGCAGTCATCATTATGCTGGTAATGCTGAGAGCAGGCTGACTCAACCGACTGAACTGTATAATGACTGCAGCCAAAAGGCGCCGCTGCGGTGTACACACAGGGCAATGCGTCATTGAGCCATTGTGAGTTCAACAGCAACTCCGTCAAGGTACAAGTGTAAGCAGCACGCAGGTATTGAGTACTTGAATGCAGCTTGCTCACGTCACGTCTCTGCATTTGCAGAGCGATGAATACGCAGGTGCCATCAGCACCTTTGGTTCAACAATCATAACGCATTGCAAGTTCGTCAATAACGCGGGAGCAGGCGGGTCAGCAATATATAGTAAGCATGGCCATCTGCATGTCGATGCATCATCCTTTCGCAACAACCATGCCATAAAGGTAAGGCCCCGCATAATCAGCCTATGTGCACGTCCTGATTATCATCATCTTGACCATAATAATGGCCCTTTCCTCTGTGCGCGTTTGCAACTGCGCGTGTGCGTGCACAGACTGGATCGGCGATCTCTGTTTACAATGGCTCAGCAGACATCAAGCGCAGCAGTTTTGCAGGCAACTACGCCGGAGGCGAGTATGACAAAAATTTCAATGGCGGCATCATCAGCATGTACGGGAAGCGCAGGGGTGGTAACGCCCCAATCGTGCGCATCCATGATTGCAATTTTCTGGGGAAGCCACTGCTAGTCTTTGGACTGGTGAGCCGCGTGTTCAACACGTTGCTGTTGCGACTGGGTTCAGTCGCTGACACCATCTGTGCGCATGTCATGCAGCTCGGAGGCTGCCTGGGCATCAGTGGCATGACTGTGGAAATTCGTCGTACCAATTTTTCACAGTGTTCTGCGGCAACCAGAGGTGCAGTGTTTTACTCCTTTTTGGATACGGTGCTTGTGATTGAGGACTCGAACTTCATCGACAATGATGCGGTGAGGATGTGAAGAGTGGGGCGCTTATGAGTGCACATCTTCACACCCAATGAGAAACGGAGTGTTGATTACATATGTGGCATGTGCACACTGATGCTGTCCGTTGGTGTTTGAATACCGCCAGGATCAGGGTGGTGTTGGCTTCAATGAAGGAGGCAATGTGACAGTTCGGCGCAGCAATATTGTCGCAACGTCTGCTAGTTTGTCTGGCGGGGCGTTCTACAATACAGGAATTATGCTGATTGACAGCTCTTCCATAACAGGCTCGCAAGCGAGGGTCAGTAAAACAAGCATTTGTGCAATATCATAGGTTTGCGGGCTTTCATTTGACTTTTGATTATCATCAGGGTAGCTGTACGAGCGACAGCGATTGCTTTGCTGCGGCTGCAAGTGGCTCGGGTGGCTGGGGTGGCGCTGTGATAAACTATGTTGGGGGCAATTTAAGTGCCATCAACTCGCAGTTTTCAAATAACACAGCCGTGGTAAGATATGCACATGTTGTCATAGCATCAGCAATGGCGGGGAAGC
>RHPI01002990.1:119566-174712 GCA_009103225.1 Chlorokybus atmophyticus | reverse complement strand
CGCGCGCGCGCGCCCGTTCTCTCTATGCGTCCTATGTGCACACGCACAAACGTAGGCTCGCAAGTACAACTATGCGTGCACGCACAGCTGTTTGCGCCTGCACACTTGCACACCAACATTCATGCGCACACGCGCGCTGACACTAACACACATATACACACAGGTAGGTGGCGCGGTGTACAGTGACAGGGGTAGCTCGTCTGCGACTTTTACCAATTGCTCCTTCATCAACAACACAGCCGCAGTAAGCACTTTTCTATGCTGTTGTTGACTGTGTGTCCAACATGACAACAGGCTGCGATTCTAGTGCGAGGTTGTGCAATGGTGATTGCTGTGGCTGGCAGGTATCTGGTGGCGCTTACTACGGTAGCGACGGGTCTGGGATTACCATTTTTGATGGTGCGCAGACAGAACAGCATGCAGGCAGGCATGTTGCATTCATGTGTGACTGATGAACCAGTATCTGCAGGCTGCAAGTTTATTGGCAACCATGCAGACAGGGATGCAGGAGGGGGCGTACTAACGCAGACACAGATGAACATCACGCATAGCACGTTCAAGCACAACTTCGCACAGGTATAAGCTGGAAGCACATGTGTTGGTGTTTGACACATTAAGCTGAAACTTGGAACTGATGTCTGCATTGCACGTGCAGCGGGGCGGAGGCGCAATTCACAACAATGCTTCAGCATGCCTTCATGATGTCAAGTTCAGTGACAACGCTGCGGTGAGTGGGCTCCCTTGTGCCATCAAGTGCATTCTTGCATTCTTGATTACGCCACGGCCGATATCTAACTTGAACCGGTGCTGCATGAACTCATTCGCTGCCTTGGCTTGCAGAACATCAGTGGTGGGGCGGTGCACAACTTTGGCGTGATGAACGTCTCCAGCAGTGTTTTCAGGCGCAACCATGCGAAGGTGATGTCTGTCCAAAAACAAAGGAGAGACACAGGGTGACGCATGACGCCTTATGTGCTATGTTTCACTCTATCAAACGGTTAACTGCTGGCAGAGATCGTGCGGAGATATTCGTAACGATGCCGTGCGCGAGCTGGTGAGTGCGGCCAGTTCAGTGCTCTCATTTAGCACGAATGATGGTGCGTAGCATCAGGCTGCCTGATCTCTCTCTCTGCGTGTGCGTGTGCGTGCAGGAGTTAATTGACGGTGTACCAGTTCACACATCCTCACGCAACGCACTTACCATCAGCCATTGCGATTTCAAGAACAGCTCTGCAAATGTGATTTAAACAGTTGTAACGCCATTCAAGTCCTTTTCAAGACGACAACCATATTAACGCTTCCCAATCTCCTGCAGGGTGAAGGAGGGTCAGTCTGCAACTTTCTCGGCATTCTCACTCTTTCAGTAAGTAGCCGCCCTCCTCTACATAGATATTCTCTTTACTCACAGGTCAGTCATAATCATTTTACAGGACTCTGTGATCAGCGGCGCACATGCCGACATTGGAGGTGCTGTGTACGTGGGGGGTGACATCGCCATCATCCCCCCTGAAGTGTGCGGAAATATGTCCACCCTCTTGCAAGTAAGTCTGCATGTGCATGTGCAGGCAGGGAGTCAACAGAAAATGCATGCACGATCTGTTACTGTATGCAGAATGTCAACCTCACCGACAACAATGCAAGTGCATCGGGAGGCGGTATCGCTATAGACGCATCGGCATGTGACTCGGCTGCTCGCATCACCTTTGCGAATTCAAATATCATAAGAAATACCGCAGCTTCTGGCGGTGGCGCAACGACAAGTACGCCAGCGCACAGACATGATTACAAGCATGATGAGCACGTCATCGTTCGCAGCATGTTTATTGTTGTTGTAAACCGTCAGGTTGTGGGGCTGCTGGACCTTGCCCGCATATTGTGGCAGTAATGTTCCGTGACAACAAAGCTGAACGGGGAGGTGGAGGGGCGCTGTTCTGTGGGTCGTCTGACCTACCCAACATCACCTGCCCTGATGGCAACAATACAATCAGCCTCCAGGCAAGCGATGTTACAAAGCGTACAACAATGCCACGACGTTAACTTTGCTTTGGTAGTTGCAACTTACTGGAGGTGTGGTGCGACAGGGTTGCGACGCGTGGGAAGGAAATGAGGCCACAGACGGCGGGTACGGCAATGTGATGGCTACCTCAGCTCGTTACTTGCAAGCTTCTCAAACTAACTTCAGGTGGAGGTTCTCGCACACAGCCTGCAAATGCAACGAACCATTTGGCATCAGACTGACACTTGAAGCCTTGCAGCGATGTCGTGTCGGTCTCTGCTCTACCGAACCTCACAGTGAGTGTGCACGACCAGTTCGGCCAGGTGGTTTCCAGTGGGCCGAATGCATCACTCGCGCTGCAGGCCACACTGTTGTCGAACTCATCCCAGCGCGGCGCGCGTTTTGTTTCGCCAGCCGCTACCGTTGCCTCAGGTGACCCAAGTCCAACAGCACTGCATCAACGGGTCCACTTGAATGGATGAAACGGTTGCTGCTTGCTTTGCTATAAGAGCAGTCAGTTGCATGTGAGCATGCACCGAGCATTGCATGATAATGACATGTGTGAAGGAGTCATCCCTTTGTGTATCTTCGTGTTATTGCCTAAACTAGATCACATAGCACACAAATGCATGGTTATGTAGGTGAGTGACTCACGCCTTGAGAAAGCGAAGGCCTGTATTTCTGAGTGAACTACAAAGCAGCTGTGGATGACTGCATTTGTCACGTAGCTCTCTGATATCTGCGCTGTTGCTGTCGCCGAATCTGACCTGCATTCGGAAGGCGGTGTTGCCAAGTTTGCACTGGCGCTGCAGTCCATTCCTGGCATTAACGAGGTTGCCATATCCACCCCTGAAGGGCTGTCAACACGCATCCACGTTGAAATTCGAGCCTGCATACCGGTGATTATGCAAACCTCACGTCTCCCCATCATCAACTCTGGCTGCAGCCCTCTCCCACTTTGTATCTCGTCATGTCTGCCACCGTGCATTGCCTCACTGTGTACCTACAGGGAGAGCACACCAATCCGGAAGGCGATCGGTGCGAGGACTGCACACAGCCCTCGTACAGGTGTGTGTGCGCGCGCTGGCTTTATTATTATGTGGCACTGCATGTTGCGTGGCACTTCATGGCATTGCAAATTGTTGTTATGGTATCCCCGAGATCCTGGCACTGACATTGGCACCGCGTTGTGCGGGTACTGTACCAGCTTCAATCCAAATGCAACGAATTGTACGGCCTGCCCGTCCAATGCTGCTACTTGCTATGGCGGCGCGCAGGCAAGGCTCAGCACTCGTGGCATGGTTATTTTGCGCGCACTGTGTACATATGTGCATGATTGATGTGGCGCTCTCTCCTCACAGGTTGTGGTAAATGACGGCTACTGGCAGTCTGCCTTGCTGGTCGATCAATTTGTGCAGTGCCTCAACGAAAAGGCGTGCTCGTATACCAAACGTAACGATGTGAGTGATTGGAGCCATGCTCGTCGGTGCATTGCTTGTGGTGTCACAGCCTGCCTCCATTGACTCGTGCAGAGTTTGAAGGAGAAGCTTGCAAATCGCACTTGGAAGCCTGATGATCAGTGCGCGCAAGGCTACAACGGCAATCTGTGTGCTGTTTGCCGCGACGGTTACGGCTTGTCCGGGCAGGTGAGCAATGCTCATTGCTGTTTTTGTTCGTTCGGCGCGCGTGCTGATCTGAGCAGCCTTTCGTCAGGGGTTGTTGACTGTTCATGTACGTTGTGATGTTCAGGCGGGAAGCTTAGAGTGCAAACGTTGCGGGATGAAGTCGCTCACAGCATTGGCGCTGACAGGGTTAACACTGATCTCCGTGCTGGCGATCGTGCTGATCATCCGGTCCGCGTCACAGCTGCCCTTTGAAGCGATTGACGAGGAGAGAATGACGTTGGGGATGATGGTCCCCGCAATCGTGAAGCTGCTCGTGTCCTACCTGCAGGTCAACTCCATCGCATTTGGGGTTCAGTTTAGGTGGCCATCCTTCATGTCTCATCTTATAGCAGCCGTTGCGAGCGTGTCAACCATCGGCGGTGAACTACTCTCCCCGAACTGCCTCCTCGGCAATGGCAACCGCTTCGACACCTCGTTCCAGGTCATGATCGTCTTTGCCGCCCTGCCCTTTGTTGCCACCGCCCTCCCCGCCCTCTTTTGGACTGCACGCTGGCACTACCTTCGAGTCAAACAGGTACGACAACACAGGAATGGCATGAGCGTTTGTTGTGTCGAGAAGGTCGTCATCAATGATATGTTGATGCTGTTGCAACATGGCAGTCATTGACCCTGACCCTGAGCATGCGTGGGTTGAGGGCTTCAACTTTCGGGGAGTACTTCCAGCCGCGATTCGCGCTAAGCGTGATTGCGGTGCAGTTCTTCCTGTGGCCAGCAGTCACCACGCGCATTGTGACATTGTTCTCCTGCAGAAACGTCAATACTGCAGGCTCTTACGTTCCAGAATCAGCAGTGGGTTCATTTTGGGAGCGCGCGATGAACCAACGCTGCTATGAGGGGGTGCACATGGCAATGGTCGCCATTGTCGGTATACCGGGCGCCATCATCTTCTGCGTCGGCATCCCCCTCGTCACGTTTATCATACTCTACAGAAAGCGCAAGTTTCTGTATATGCAAGCAACAGCAAAGTACTACGGCTTCCTCTACGCAGGATACAAACGCAAGTTCTTCTACTGGGAGTGCGTCGTGTGCTTGCAGAAGCTTGCTCTCATCCTCGTGCGCGTGTTCATGAGCCAGCTGGGCACAGACTATCAGATCCTTGTGTCTCTCGGCCTCACGTGGGTCTTCACGCTCATGTCACGCGCGGCTGCACCCTTCGCCTCAGAGAAGCTCTGCAACATGCAAACCATTGCATGGGCGTCCAGCTGCGTCCTGCTCTACATGGCATGGCTCTTCTTCCTCCCCCTCTCCGAAGCCCTCCGACTCGTCCTCTCCATCGCCTTTGGTTTCATCTACCTCGGCTCCATCCTCCTTTTCCTCGTGCTGCTCTCCACGGAGATCACCACCGGCATCAGGAAGCAGAAACTCAATGTCGGGCGCAGGGAGCACATTGCCAAAGACGACATCGCGGACGCTCTGCGCGAAGCTGTAGGCCCTGTTGCCGGCGCCGTCCTTGGCACCGGCCTCGTTGCCCTCCACAGCGTTTACAACCTCACCAAACAGCGCTCGCAGCGGTACATGAGTGCACGCCGCCTCTCTCGGCGTGCAACTGGGCTGCAATACGAAAGCAGGTGAGTGTATAGCAGACGTTGAACCAGCCAGCCCGAGACTCTGTGTTCATGCTGTCTTTGCTTGTTTCAGCTGGGAGCGAGCCGATCCGAGTGGCGATGAGACGTGTGCTGCGGAAGCAACAGCACCTGCGGCTGATGTGGTGCTCTCCGGGGTGAGCAACGAGAAGCAGGCAGCAGACTCGCCGCAAGTGGCTCCTATGCTAGAGCACCAAAGTTCATCAGCTGGCACACGGGAGGTAAATAAGGGATGCTGCGAGAAAACCATGCATCGTCGAGTCAGTTCAGACTGGCATTCCCAGAAGAGGCGTCTGCTATTGCATGTTTGCATCTGGTGGGCTTGCATGATGATGATGATGAGCGCGGTGTCGGGTGCCGTATGTTGAAAGGTGCTTTGGATGCATAGATCAAGTCCACAACCACATGCACCCGCTCTGCACGTATGCGCATGTGCACGCACAGTTCCTGGTTTTCGAGTCCTTCTGAACCCTGAACACGCGTGAGCATGCATGCACGCACATTTGTGCACTGCTGGACAGGCGAGACGCTGTAGTATTGATGACGAAGAGACGGAGGGCGTGCAAGCGGAGCAAAACGAGGAGGGTGTAAACAGGCTGTGCTAGCTGCTGGTGTAGGGTGTGAGTGGTGTAGTAGGGTGTGGTATACTGCAGCGAGCGAGACGCGGTGAGGACGTGTACGTCTGTATATAGTAACGTTTGTGTATAGTTTAGTGCTGTTGTTGCCAGGTTATTTCTATAGGTTATTGCCTACCCTAGATGCTGACTAAGCGTGCACTTGATTGTGCTGACTAGCTTGCATAGATGCAGTGTAGCACGGCAGTCTGACACTTCACAGCATACCCCTTTGTACATTGGTGCTCAATGCCGCTTTCTGGTGCAATTGTGTTGGTGCCACTTGGTGCTGAGCGTTGCTTGTGGAGTGTTGGTGTCGCTTGTTCACTGTTTGCAAGCGTAGCACAGCTACTTTGTGGCGGCGCATGGGGCGGAGCTGCACCGGGTGGATGTCTCCCTGCCTGTCTGCCAGCAATGCGTCGCCTGTGCGCTACAGCGGGCGCAGGCGGTGATGAAGCGCGGTGCTGTGACCGTGACGGCCTGGGCGCCAATTAACGACAACAACAGATAGATTACGAAATCTATGTATACACCAATGTGCTGTCGACCACAAAGATTAACTGGTAATCAATGCCGTGCATCAAGAACTGCAAGAACACAAGGGATAATGTTGGTGTGCTTAGTCCAGATGCCAACAACAGACGACATCACAGACAACGCATACGCACACACACTCGCAGACACTTGCACCGACACGCACGCACATGCAGGCACTTGCACACACTCGCGCTCGCACACACACGCAAGCGGAAACCCGACCCTCCCCACTCAACTATTACACTTTGACAACATGCAATGCATAAGCTTGTACGGCACACACATATACATGTGCATAACGTATTTATGTCTACCTCCGTATAAGCGTGTGATATGTTTGAACATATATACATAAGCATCAAGGACACTCATAATGTAAGTGTGGTATACACTTCCGAACGAGCAAATTCTTGTTCAGTATACCTTCTACAAGAACAATATGCTTATAACCAACATGCATGCTTGTAGCAACATGCTTCGGGCAATCATGGCCTTGTATCAAAATATTGGAATCGCGGCCGCCTGACGCACAGGCTTGGCGCAGCAGCAACGTCACGCAACGGATGAGCGTCACGCAGCGACCCTCTGATGTCACGGCTCGAGGCGTCTTCCGGCTCACGCCCCTATGCATACTCCCTGCTAAACTTGCAAGATTTTCCCTTAATACGCTTGATGTTTACAAGCATACTGGTTGTACCCACAACCAATAACATTATTCTTAGGTATCATCGGTTCCCGGCGGTATTATGTTCTAATGTAGCAGATTTACAAAAACGATACCCATAAATAGAATATACAACAGCCATGCGAATTTGCTCATATACATCTTGTTCAACTTGTGTTATAATGCTCATATTATGCACACCTTTGCTCATATCAAAGGTGTGCATAATAGTTGACCTTAAGTTCACGGACCGTGAATGTACTCTTGTTGCTTGCACATTATTTTTCGTCAACGTACACTTCGGTGCACAGTTATAAAGCCCTGCTTAGCACAGCATTGTTGATATTTATGTTGTAACGTCGTATGCAAATATGAATCTCATCGTGATGTATATGGTAAGATACATATGTCATAGATATGTGCGAATTTGCAAGTGTTGCGCGTGAAGCTCGCTAACATAATGCCATTGGCACACGCAGACAACCACTCACAATTGTCCCGCACACAACGCGGCTCATTGCATCGCGAGCATTGCGTCCTCCTCGGTTGCAACGTCCGCAACTGTGCTTCCTAAGGGTCAACGCTTATGTTGATGCAATCCATCTAGCAAAACGCAAATGTTAAGCATTGCAAAATACGACTATGATGTTGCGGTTTTAATGATGAGACCACCAATATAACAGTGGGCTTCGTATTTACAAGTTTCAAGCTGGCACGTGAACGCAATGGCAAGTGCTGCAAATCTTTCAACATATTGCTTTTCCGTTAACAACAGCTTCTTTCATTCCACGCAGCACCCGCCTTTGCAGTGTAATACTCATGACGTCATGACATTCATGCTGCACTTGCATTACACCTTAAGGGCTTGTTAAGCAATTCAACCAGTTAACCTTGAAGCTTAAATACTTGGTATGGCTTTGCCAACTTGGTGAAAGCGTTAACGTAATCTCATCAATTGTAATTGTGTTGCGAGTGCGAAATTTTGCATTGCTGTGTTTATTGGCGTTGTGCATTGTTCCCTTCAAGGCTTGTTGTAGCTTTAATTCTCGTCTTTCTTGCGTCACAGCTTCGTGCTACCCCCATTTCATGAGGATTACATGAGGACAATGACCCCCTAAACAAAGCTGTACCATTATCGTATAGTCAAGAACTAGTGGTGCGGCTGTTTTGTCGGGCCGGCCGGCACATTACACACGTATCCCCACGCGACGAACAGTGCGAAAAGCCCACTGGCCCATCACACATAGGCACCCGCGACTGGCGGGCTGCGCGGCTGTATGCGTCCGCTCATCATGAGCGGCAGCCAATGATTGGCTGCGGTGACTACCAATCTCAAGCCGTTGAATTTTATTATATACATCGGCCATCCAGAGCACATCCCAACATCACAATATTGCTCATGTTTGCTTATAAAACACAATACGAGTACAAACGGTGTGCACATGGACACTGATGGCGGTACATTATGCATATTGTATTTACTCGTTCACAGGGCCCCCCTCCCAACACAGTGCCCCCCCAAAGTTGATAAAACACAGTACGAGGACAAACGGTGTGCACATGGACACTTATGGCGATAAATTATGCAAACCGTATTTACCCGTTCACAGTGCCCCCCTTCCAACACAGTCCCCCCCNCCCCCCCCAAAAAAATATATGGGGGTAATTGTATTTGGGGGCACTCCATTTTAAAGAAGGGCGTTGTACTGGATCGAGATTATGCTGAATGAGCGTAATGGACGATATCCAGCGTAACCGAATGGTCAAAAATGGTGCAATATGGTGCAATACAGCTACCAACCTGCAGTTAAGTGTTACAAAGTATACTTAGTATTCAACGTAACGTTTACGCCACGGTACGTGCAAAGATATTCAGTATGTAATGCCATGCTTACAACCATCAAAATAGTCACGGCCCACTTGACCACAAAAGACTTGGTGCTTTTATGGTCGATTTGTGGTAGTGTAATGTACCTTCCCGTTGCACAAATAATGCTAACCTGAATTACCTTACCGTTAACATATAATTAAGCGAAAGACACGCGAATTGATCAAATGGGATCGCCACGGTAACAACAGCTGTTGCTGAAAAAAGCAGCGAAGTGGCCAATCATTGCAGAGATACATAGAAGATGCTAAAAACTATCTCGACAGCAACTGCTTGCCAACGGCGACCCAAATTCGCTAGCAATTTGGTGCAATTGCAGCACAGTTAGTGATTATTGGCCGCTTTTTTTGGCTGTACCAGGTCGGGGCAGGCCCCATAACCCAAAGACATGCCACCACTACTCACCCTCGTTCCAATTAATCCCGTCTACCATTTAACGCTAAATGATTACACGCTGTAGTTACTACGTCATTAACTAGCGGTGCGGCTGATTGGGCGTGTGATTGGGCCGGCCGGCCGGCCGGCATTAGGGCACAAGACACATCACACGCGCACCACGCACGACGGCCCAGTGACATACGGCACCCGCGACTGCCGGGCTGCGCGGTATGCGCGGCCCGCCTGCCTCTCATTGTCTACGCGGCAATAATTAGCTATCGGCCGTTCGATCTGTCAAAATAAATCTTGACCGTCCAAAGCTCATCCCCATGCCGCGCATACAGAGCAGCCCGCCTGCCTCTCATTGGCTATGCGACGTGTATCAGCTATCGGCCATTCGATTTGTGTTAATCAAATCTCAACCTTCCAAAGCACATCCCCATGTCGTGCAATTGCACAAAGTATGCGAATGAATAAAAGAAATACATTTTAAGCACAACTCGCACGGTGCACATATGCGTCATGTGTACGTTATACAGTCCACCCCCGCAAAAAGACTTTGCTCCAGGAGAATAACCCCGCTTGTAGCATACGTTTTGAGATCACCGACGATGCTACAGGCAAATGTTAGTGCTTCAGAGAATATGACTAACCGCGAAGAGCATATTATATTTTTCATGACATTTTTGCAAATGTAAGTGTGCATATTCTCAACATTGAGGGAGTAGCGCGTGACGGGTTTGTCATCAGGCGTAATGAGTGTGATGGACAAGGCGTGATGGGATACAGTGCAACACGTAATCAGCGTAATGAGCGTGATGGCATAATAGACGTGATGCGCGTGATGAAATGGGCGTGATGAGCGTATTACGCTATTTATCGCCAAGAGCATAACCCCGCTTGGAGCAAACTATCTTTAAAAATAAACAGTACGCTATTAAAAGGGGTAGACTGTACGATAAGTGTTTCAATGTAATTAGACACAACTATGTACCTTAACTGTACAGTCTACCTCCGCTATACAAATGACGTGTATCTTTTAGCTTTCATTCCATCAACGGGGTTATTCTCTTGGCGTTTACAATAATATATACTATTTTATTCTTTACATAATATATATTTTGTTAGCAGGGGCATTGCGAAATAACCGTAAGCCACGTTATTATATTGTAACGTGGCATAAATTAAATTAGCAATAGTCAACAATAAATTGATTACTAATAGTATGTACGTAACTATATATAAGTCTACATATGAGTCTACGTAACTATATATGAGTCTACGTAACTATATATGAGTCTTTTAACATGTTTTTGCTTATAATATTAAAATAAACATGCCATTGACGAGGTATTCCCCCGTAACAAGACTGAGCTCACTCAAAAGATTAACCCTCCGTTGTAGTCTTGTTGCGTACAAAACTATTCCACTAAGCGATGATATTTGCCTGTAAAACCATTAGTCTTTTGCAAATCTATGATCTTAACGGGGTTATTCTCATAAACCGAAGTCTTGTAACGGGGGTAGGCTATATAGTCTGCCCTTTTGTCAGAGCATACTATTATTCTCAAAAATCGTATGCTCTTGGCAGGGTTATGCTCTTAAACGTTAAGAGCATATATGCTATAAGCGCAGATTCATTACGCCCATCACGCCTATTGGTCGGGCCGGCCGGCCTGTCGGCATTCAACCTACATCACACATCACGCGCTAGGGCCATCACACGGCACCCGCGACTGCAGGGCTGCGCGGCAGTATGTGCGGCCCGCCTGCTTCTCATTGGCTAGGCGGCGAGAACAAGCGTTACACCGTTGGATCTGCTCAAACACGACCGTGGCCGTCCAGAGCACATCCAATTTTTTAAGTGCATGCCAATAAATAAATGTAAGATTAAGCAGAGTTCTGCATACATGGCCGCTTATAGCTTCATTTTAATGTGTTACATTTGTAATACTGATAAATATGGTGTAATATGGTGCAACATGGTGCGATATGATTAGCAAATGCTGTTAAGTGCTTCAAAACTTGATAACCAACGTAACGTTCACGCCACGGTACGTGCTGCGATATTCAGTAAATAATACTAAGGTTATGACCATCAAAATAATGCTAACATGAATTACCTTAACGTTAAGATTCAACTAAACGAAAACTTGCATCGTTAGGCCACCATTTGGTCACGCATGAATTTGATTAAATGGGATCGCAACGGTGACAACAGCTAGTTGCTCAAAAAGGCAGCGAAATGGCCAATCATTGCAAAGATGCGTTAAATATGCTGAAACATATCTCAGCGGCAACCGCTTACCAACGGCGACCCAGAATTGCTAGGGATTTGGTGCAATTGCGGCACAGTTAGTGGTTAAAACGGCCGCGTTTTTGGCGGTACGAGGTCGGGGCAGGCCCCATACCCCAAAGACATGCCGCCACTACTCACCCTTGTTCTAACTAATCCACTTTACCCTTTAACGCTAATTGATTACACGCTATAGTTACTGCGTCATCAAACATGGTCAACAGCCAAATTATGGTCAACAGCCGAAAGAACCTTCCTCCATCACGTCAAAGTGTTACGTTAAGCATTTCCCGCTAAGACATAGTTGTACAAGCCCCTACCCAACGACTACCATAACACGAAGGGTGTCACGCGGCTTCACGTTCAAGGACCAGGTATGGTCCTTTGACGAACCCCGCGGGCCAAGACTGTTCCTGGTCCGTTCGCGGCCCCGAGTCTGGTGCGCAGTCACGCACCATGTCTTCGTGCCGCACCATACAGTCTACCCCCGCTAAGACTTCGCTCCAAGAGAATAACCCCGCTAATAGTATAAAAAATGAGATTATCAAACGGAATACAGGCATATATTGGTGCCTAAGAGAACATGACTAACCGCAACGAGCATATTTCAATTTCATATAATTCTCGCAAGTTTTTGTGAGCGATACTCCAAAATCGGGGGGGTAGTGCGTGACGGGTGTGGCATAACGCGTAACGCGCGTATTGAATAGGGCGTGATGGTTGAGGTGTGACGCACAGTTAGCGTGACGGGCGTGATGGCGCGACGGGCGTGGCGTGATGGGCGTGATGAAACCGCGCTTAAATCATATTTATGCTCTTGACATTCAAGAGCATAGTATGCTCTTGGACATCAAGAGAATTACCCCGCCAAGAGCATAAGATAGCGGAGGATAAACGGTATGCTCTGAAAAGGGGTAGACTGTACATGGTGCGGCACGGACCAGTCAGTGACGCTGGTTCTTTGATGCGGACCAGATACGGTCCCGCGGCCCTGCGGTCCTGCTGTCGCGCACCGTACCCGGTCCGTCCTAACCTTGCATGGTGCGGCAAGGACCAGTGACTGTGCTGGTCCGTGTTACAAATTAAAAGTACGTACGCCGCACCCTGCCGCTACCATGAGTAGTACCTACCTAAGATGCATAGAATGGTTGCACAACTATAACTCTGACCTAATTGACAGGCCGCCCGGACTGTCGAAGGATGCTCACCGATAGATGGACAGCCGCAAATAGTCGGCGGTTAAATGACAGCCGGGCTGTCAATTAAGTTGTGAGGGGCTGCCTGTGCAATTATTATAACTACCATGATTGCATGTGCACGACGTTGCTAATCTGTTGTTATTAACATGTTCTTTATACATTCTTGCATTGATGTGTACATATACATATACATTATGTACAGTTATCTATTATACCATAAAATGACATACTCTGTACACATAGTATTGACGTGCGTATTATTATACTGCTGTTTTGCGCAAGTGTTGAACGTTCACATGCGCTATACATTGTATATATTACAGTATCTTGTTAAACTTGCACTTTATCAAAGACAAGCAGCTGCTAAAAGGCTATGATAGTGTAGGGGACTACAAACTTGTAATAGCACTTAACAAGCCGTAGCCGTATATATACCGGTATGTATATGTGTATGTATGTTTGTGGTTATATCACACGAGCTATCATTGAGAGCTTCCAAGAAAATTGCCGGCACATTTAGAATGGCCCCTCGACTAATGGTGTAATACAAGAACCCTAGCAGCCGCTAAGTTGCGGCTGTCCATTTTCGAATTTGCATAAAGTGATACTGGTACAGCCTATGCATGTTTACAGCATGCACTGCATGAGCTCGGCTTATGCATGGGCATATCGATTAACAATCGCAAAGCGGCTGTCGGTATGTTGCAAACTATATGATTCAACGAATTTGCCGTGCCCACCGGTACGTGCACTTGTGGCTTAGTGGTTAGGGCGTCGTTTCATAGCTAGAGGTCGTAGGTTCAAATTTTTGTGAATGCTTGTAATTTTAATGAATCATTTCAAAAAGGCCGCGACCTCGTGCGCTGTAGCCTACGGCCCGTAGGGGCTTGGTACCGTAAACACAAGATCAGGCCACTATTGAGGCATTTACTCTCAATTGGTATTCGTAAAAGTTTCGATTCATTGTCCGTTGGCCAAATTAGGGATGATTAAATTTTCATGATTTTATGATTTGGTCCCTGGTCTGCTGCCCGGTCGCTACCTGGTCCTGACACGAACAACTTGGCCGGGCCATACATGGTGCAAGCGCTCCGCAACCCTCACAGAGAATAGACTCGCAATAGCCTTAGGAACATGCAGGACGTTACGTAACAACACCTTGCGTAGTGTGTTACCAAGTGCGGAGCGCTTAGGCGCGGAGATCCTATTTTGGAAGGGTGGCTGCATAGTCATCCTTGATGGGGTCGTGCACATGGTTGGAATCGCTGATTCGGGAGGGCTCTACCACGTGGAGCAGCACCCTAAGGACATTGACATTCAAGCCATAGTGGTGAAGGACAAGGAGTCGCCAACATTGTGGCATCGAAGGTTCGGGCATCTCGGCTACGTCAACCTCACTCGCCTTGTCGCTGAGAAGATGGTCAAGAGCATCCATCTCAGCACAGAAGAACTCAAGAATGCATCAGGTGCACTTTGTGAACCATGCCTGGTTGCAAAGCAGCATGCTATGCCATTCCCATCATCCTCTTCTAGCAGTCAGCATCCTTGCGAGCTTGTGCACATGGATGTCTGTGGCCCTATGCGCATTGTGGCGAAGGGAGGGGTCAGGTACTTTGCTGCATTCCTCAACGACTACAGCAAGCTGTTTATCATCTTCCCAATAACGCTCAAGTCAGAAGTTGCTAGAGCTGGGCGCACCGTTGTGGCCTTGTTGGAGACGCAGTCTAGCAACAAGATGAAGGCAATGAGGAGTGACCGAGGAGGGGAGTACATCAACAAGGAGTTGAAGGAGTTTTTCGCCAGCAAGGGCATACGCCACGAGACAACGGCACCCTACACCCCGCAGCAGAATGGAGCAGCTGAACGCCTCAACAGGACACTCTTGGAGCGTGTTCGAGCCATGCTCAACGACACAAGGATGGAAGACAGTCTGTGGAAGGAGGCGGTACTCACTGCCAACTACATCCGTAACAGGTCTCCGGTGAGCTCAGAGCAGAAGACTCCGTGGGAGCACTTCTATGGAGCCACACCAGATGTGAGTGGTATGCGTGTGTTTGGATGCACGGCATATGCACTAGTGCCTAAACATCTCAGACACAAGCTGGAGCCGGTCAGCAAGAAGGGCATCTTCGTTGGCTATGAACCGGGTTCCAAAGCTTACAGGATCTTGCTCGAGGACACTCAGAAGATCATCTTGAGCAGAGAGGTGGTTTTCCACAAGGGATTATTACAACCAGAAGCAGGCTTCTTTCCTCGAGATGAAGATGAAGCACAGCCGGAGGAACTTCCTACGAAAGAGGGAGTTGCAGGCAAGGCCATCATCGACATTAAGGGTGAGCAGGACTCAGCTGTAGCAGGCCAGGAGGAGCCGCACCTGCTGCAGGAGCACGCAGCTCGGAGATACCCAATGAGGAGAGAAAGGCACCTGACTTTTTACACAAGGCACACGTCGCCAGTGTGCACAATGAGGAGCCAAGCACCTACGAGGAGGCATTGTTAGCACCGGATGCGGAGCAATGGCAGCGTGCTATGGACGAGGAGATTGCGTCACTCCATGCCAACAACACTTGGTCACTGGAGCAGTTATCGCAAGGAGTGAAGACCATTCCAGTGAAATGGGTCTTCAAGGTGAAGCGTGATGGTCAGGGCAACATTGAGCGCTACAAGGCAAGACTGGTGGCAAAGGGCTTCTTGCAGCAGGAAGGTGTGGACTTAAACAAAGTGTTCGCACCTGCAAGTAAGCATACCACCTTCCGTGCACTGCTAGCTGTGGTTGCTGCTGAGGACCTCAAGCTGCATCACCTCGACGTGAAGACCGCCTTCCTCTACGGAGAGCTGGAGGAGGAGACCTTCATCGAGCAACCAGCTGGATATGAGGAAGGGGAGAGAGGCACAGGTTGCAAGCTGATCAAGGCACTGTACGGGCTGCGACAGGCACCGCGTATGTGGCACATCAAGCTCACCAAGGAGCTGGAGGCACTTGGCTTCACCGCATCCTCTGCAGACCCTGGGCTCTTCATCCATGCAGACAACAAGGTCTGGCTGCTCGTGTATGTTGATGATATCATCATCACCGCTAGGCAGGTGCACCACCTGCAGGAGACGAAACTTGCTCTACAGCAAGCATTCTCAGTTCGTGATCTTGGATAGGCCAAGTGGTTCCTTGGCATGGTAATTGAGCACGACAGGGCTGCACGCACAATCAAGATCAGTCAGGAGCAAATGGTGAGAAGACTCGTCACCAAGTTTGGGCTCACTGAAGCGAAGATCAAGACCACACCGTTGGCACTTGGCACTGCCTTCATGAACGCAAAGGATGAGGAGGTACTCGACAAGGCTCGGGATCCATATGGTGAGCTGGTAGGCAGCATGCTCTATCTGGCAGTGTGCACACGTCCCGATGTTGCACATGCTGTGGGAGTACTTGCTCGCTACATGTCTGCACCGAGCATGGAGCACTGGAGAGCAGCAAAGGGAGTACTACGCTATGTTGCTGGGAGCGCAACAGTTGGCATCAAGTTTGGGAGCGGGAGCACTAAGTTTGAGGGCTAATGCGACTCGGACTTTGCTGGTGACCTCAACAGCAGGAGGTCCACTACAGGCTACGTCTTCAAGCTGAATGGAGGCGTGGTGAGCTGGAACAGCAGGCTGCAGCCAACAACAGCAGCATCTACATCAGTGGCTGAGTACATGGCAGCGGCAGCAGCAGTGAAGGAGGCACTCTGGCTTCGCAAGCTCATGGCAGACTGGGAGCACCCCATGGCGTGCATCGTCATCAACTGTGACAACCAAGGAGCCATCAAGTTGTTGAAGCACCCTATCGCCTCGGCAAGGACGAAGCACATTGATGTCATGCATCACTTTGTGCGTGCTAGAGTCACAAGGAAGGAGGTGGAGTTCGAGTACTGCAACACTGAGGGCATGCTGGCGGACTTCATGACAAAGCCATTGTCACCGCTCAAGTTCAAGACTTGTTGCGCAGGACTTGGCATCTATGTTTGACTACAGGAGCAAGCGTTGGAGGTCAAGCTGCTCGCGTGGGAGTGTTGAGAGTCATTCCTACATACGATCAGCATCGACCCTCCACACAGGAGTAGAAGGTCGTAAGGACGAGCACTAGGTCCGGACTTAGCAAGATGGTGTCGTCGGACCAGACTCCGGACTCCAGACTGGAGCCTTACTAACTGCTTCGTATCTCCGCGTATACTTACTCATATTAGGCGTGTAAGAGCTTGTTGGAAAGCTCTTGTTGTAAGAAAGACAACGCAACTTAGAGCGCGTTAAAAGGCTGATTATAGCTTACGCAGTACTTGCAAACGTAGACGTGTGTGTAACTGGCTGGTATAAGAACCAGCGGACAACTTGTAATAGATAAATGTGATGTGACTTGTGTATGCTTTGGTGGCGGTAGCTCTGTCTCTGTGTGTCTATGCTTGCCTCAACTACATGTGCATACTAGTCCTTCAACACACTCCTCGGCATAGAGCTTCCCCACTCTCGTTTGATAGTGACGACTGCGAGATGGAGTCTTCCAGCTCAACCACGTCCCTGAGCTTCTCCGGACGTGCTGGCACTACCTCTCTGGACGACTTCATCATTAAGTTCCACTCCGAGATGCGACGGCAGGCTCCGAAGAACAAAGACTGGTCAGATGACATCTCTTTTCACATTGCTGCTCAGTATCTGGACCATGAAGCCCATGATGTCTGGAAGTGTGTTGCTGAACTGCATCGAGTTGATGGGTATGGCGAGCTCGCCAGTACCATAGCACCTGCATCACTGCACAGTCCAGCGATCGTCTTTCCACCTGCCACTCCCGCTGCAGTTATCGGGTTGTCAATAGCGGCAGCCATTGACAGAGCAGAGGAGGAGGAACCGGAGTTGGTGATCGTTTACCTGACCCCTGCAGAGATTGAGATCAAGACGGCCGCGCGACGGGTGCGGATCCTGGACCATTCTGCTGCCATCCTTGAAGAACAACGAACTGCATCCGTTGAGGTGGGCACGCCCCTACCTATGGCAACACCTGGCTCTCGTGCGAGAGGCAGTGCTTTTACCCTCGGGTCAATTGCACTGCGCGCACCAGCCATCACTGTAGGTGCTGCCATCTCTGACTCTCCACTCAAAGATCTGTACGCTGCACTTCGTTGCACCTTCCCACCGCAGCCCATTAGCAAAGTGGAGGTGTTGAGGCGGTTCCGGCGCAAGCCCAATGGAACCCCCTACGCCTGTACTCCAGACTGGAAAGTCTGTTGAAGGACACTGACTACAAGATTGTCAGTGACGAGGCTGCTGCAGTTATATATGTCAATGAGTTTGATGCTACTCTAAGCGAGTCGACGCGCCTGACCCTGAACTACAGCAAACCCCTTGGCTACACGCTCAAGGAAGCTTTTAAGACCGCACAAGCCATCCATAAGCGCTTGGTGTATGAGAAGGCAGTGCTAGACACCAACCGCAGCGCCTCACGGCCTGTAGCCAGCACAATTGTCCAGCCACCTCGCCGCGCACGCGGCCGGGACACTCCACCAGCACGCGATAAAGAGAAATTGTCAGCGCATACTGCTTTGCCTGCCCCTGTGCTGTGTCATCACTGAGGACGGCATGGGCACTATAAAAAGGAGTGCAGTGAAGAGTACTCAATTCAGATCTGCGACTACTGTCACAAGACAGGCCACTTGGTCTCAGTCTGCTGGCTCAAGTTCCCTGAGTTGAGACCCGTTAACATCTACAACGGCAACAACTTGGGTGGCTACAACAGCAACAACATTGGAGGCCACAACGGCAACGACTCTAGTGGCTACAACAGCAATCACACCGGAGGCCATCATGGCCTCCGGTGTGATTGCTGTGATTGGTGTTGTTATGATAACAACACCACTAACTACGCCAACGCTCGCAAGGAAGAGCAAGGCTACAGGGGGAAGAATCGCTCTCCTCAGCGTAAGGGACTGGAAGAACGTCCGCGCGCTGCTGCTGTTGCCGCCAAGGCTCCAGCCAACACGCCAGCTGTTGCCCATATGGCTGCCCTCGTGGCGCGTATGGCACGCTTGGAGGAAGACAAGGAGCAGGACTACCGCGCCTGTTACTCTGCCCGGTGGGCACTGATGGCTCCAAAGCGCACGAGAGACACCAGCACTCCGTCGCGTATGCAACCATACCGACGAGTTCGAGGGGAAGCCGCAACATCGTCAGCAGCCACCTCCTCTAAAGCCATTAGTGGTACTGCACCAGCAGCAACAGTTACACCGGCTATGACGTCGACTCCGTCAACGTCAGCAGCAACTGCTCCAATCTCACCAGAAGGTGGTATACCAGTGAGCACCGTAACGCCCACACTGGTGAACACGCAGGCCGCGGCCACTACTGTCACCGACCCTGCAGCAGTAGGTCGCGCCTGTCCCGCTCCAATGGCAAAGCCACCTGTGTCAGCAAGCATTGAGACCACTCTCGCGCCGTTGAGCGGCACTTTCCCCACCAATGGCAGTGCCATCGTTGAGCTTGCTGCCACCGCAGCAACACGCGCAGCTACATTGCCCGCCCTCGACGTCACTGAAGCTGTCCCGCGAGGTCAGCAAGCTGAGTGTGCTTGGGAGACCATCATGCGTGGGGCAGATCCCACTACCATTGCTTTTGGGCGCGGAGGGGAGCGCACAACACGCGTTGAACGCAGTGACCGAGTCTTCCCTCTGCCTAAATATCACACTTGTTAGAACAGACTCAGCGACAGCTGGAGGATGAATTCCTCGCCGGCACGGCACCTCCCAAGCAAGACCGTGTCTTCTTTGTCAGACGCCTGTTGTACTGGAGCTGGCACTGCAGTGGTTTTGGACTCTGCATAACGATATGCAGACGGCGCCACACAAACCCGCACCAATCCGTCATGAACCCTTTAAGCCCAGCCACAAGACACGTATTGGGACCGGCAACCCAACGTACAGCAGCATATTGCTGATATAGCCGACATGCCTGTGGGTGACAACGAAGCACTGAGGCCCCTGAATACCGTTCGACTTCATGAGCGCTACACCGCACTGGAACACGCGTTCACCTGGCGACATGATCAAGCAGCGGCAATCAACGCAAGAGCGCGCGCCCTTGCCAATGCTCACGCTGGCGTTCTTCAACCCACAAGCGCTGGCCCATCATCCAGTACAACACCTCTCGTCGGTGGGCCCGACATTGACCAGACGAGGGCGCTGACCCAACAAACTAGGGGGGTGATCGCCCCGCTGCTACCCGCCTTGTTAGAAGACTTGCCTAAAGATCAACGGGATCCAGGGAGAGGCTACCTCACACCGCAAGGGTGGACACAACGAGATGGAGCAGGTTTAATCGGAAAAAAGCAACTTCGCACTGCTTTGTTGCGACAGGCAACCATGCTGCACCTACGAGAAGGCATCGGCCTAAGACGGATGTTGGGGATACGAGAAGGTGGTAATGCAGCTCGAGTAAGACTAGTGACTTGGCTAATTACCAATCACCCCGCAGTTCCCCTGTTCGCATTCGGCACCAGGTTGTTCTAATTGGTCGTCTTCTTCCGCTCGCTACGGCAAGCCTATAACGAGATTGCCTCGGCAGCCACTGACACCTTAGAAGGAGCACAAGAGGCCATACTGAGGTTGCCAGGGGTAGAAGCAGCGCGGCAACGCAGACGCATCGCAGCTGCCTACGAGCAGCATGCCCAACAGCCAGAGATTTACCTCACTGTGCGGGCGCGAGCAACAACGATGTTGGAGGTGGGAGTGGTCAATGGCAGATGGGATGCCTATATGGCAGAGATCTTAAGGGTCCCCATTATCACCCACAACATAAAAGCGCGGCTTCTGCGCGCAGTGTAACTCCAGCCCATGCCTCACAATCATCGCTGGAGTGACGCGATCAACAACCCAACAGCCACATGGGAAGGTACACTGGTCAGGGAGGCAACTCATGCAGTACGCTGAACTTATGTGGAAGAACAAGCTGCACGGGAGGCGGGCCCACAAACACCCCGTCCTCCAGGGTTTCCCCAACAGCCACTGGCTACGCGGCCAGGAATGACCCCGGCCACATAGAGACGCAATCCCCCTGTGCCGCAACCAGGGCAGCCGCAGGCAGCACCGCTAGCACCCAGGCCACAGCGTGTTTATCAACACCCAAAACAAGGACGGTTCGGGCCAGGCCGCGTTCAAGGAGGTGCTTAAGAACCAGCTGGTCGAGGGGCGCTTACCGCACTGCGCTCGACACCACCGGAGGAGACTGCAGCAGCAGACACCCCACGCACACGCTACCGACGATTCAAGCGGCTGCGCATCCACGCCAACGCGACCATGATCGCCAACCAAGGCAAGCATGTCACGATTAATGAGCGAGCACCCAAGCGGGTGATGCTGGACTCTGGAGCCCTGACATCATCGGACGTTACCTCGCACGTGACCTTGGCATCACCAGCGCTGAGCTGATGCCGTGCCCATACGTGCTCGACACCGCAATCGGCAGCCGTGACAAGGTGATCGGTATCACCAAGCAAGCCCTCTGCATTCGCTTGACAGGAGTGGACCCGTCCCACAGCACTGAGGTCATACAGAAGTTGTGGTCACCGACGCAGGATCCTTCGACCTGTTGTTGGGACAGAACTTCAACTTCCCTGTTGGCATGGGGCTGGACTGCTGGACAGAAAAGGCCTGGTTTCGTCCTTATTGGGATGAGGAGGACGGAGAGGTTCAAGGATATCTGCCTCTCGAGCTGGTGGCTCGCACTCGTTCCCACCGGAGGTCAGCTGCAACAGCCACCTACAGGTCGTTGTCGGCAACCACTAATAGGTCAGCTGCGACAGCCACCCATGTGTCGGGTTTGACAACCACTGATAGATCATCTGCGGTGGTCACCCACAACTCGGACTAAGACTCTTCTATCCCATACGACAAGTCTCAGAAAGATGCCACTGAAGAAGTGGCCCACTTGAAACCAGCGGAACGCCGCTGGCGTGCACAGGTGGTTGCACATCTACTACTGACCAGACCACGGCTCACTTTACAGTGCCCTCTCTACAAGGACCAAGCTGCGGTCCAGGAACAACACCAGGTGGCCACTGGAGTAGTGGAATTTCACGTATTCCGTCGCCAACAAGGCATCACCGTGCTGGAACTATTTGGAGGAATAGGTAGTGACCTCGCCGCTGTCCTCAACACCGGCGCGACGCTCACCAAGTACTTCTACTGTGACACTAATCCACAAGCACAGATTGCCCTAGGCCACCACCTGCGCCACCTACACAAATGCTACCCGCAGCGACTGCCGCTATCGGCACTGCAAGGCAGTCTGAAGGCACTGCCACAGGACATCCATTTAATCACTGTGGATCACCTCCTTTTGGTGGGCAACATCGACCTGCTGATAGCAGGATGGGAGTGTCAAGGACATTCCAGAGCAGGCAGCGACCAAGGGCTCGCTGATCCTCGGTTACAAGTGTTCTGGGAACTAATGCGGGTCATCAAAATTCTGCAGAGCAACCAGCTGTCCAGGCCTCCAGGATACATCATTGAGAATGTGCACTTTAAGGACGCTAAGCGCCATCACGTGGCCAACAGCTTTCGACGGGTGTGTTCCTTACTGAGGCATCCTCACAGAATTAACGCAGCGCGGCATGGCTCCCGTGCTCATCGTGTCTGCGCGCTAAGTGGATCAACCTGGCAACAGTCGAAGATCTCTTTGCTGCTGAATATCTGCACAGCAGTCGTTCACGCGATCTAACCGTCGACGCTATTGTGAACTCTGGGCGCACAGCACAACCAGTCACCCGACACGATCACCAGCACTTCTACCAGTGCAACCAGCCTGGTCAACCACGTCGTGCGCTCCCCACTCTGGTGTCTTACCCGGGATCATACGCCTTCCGCAACCACGGCGCATGCATGGTGTTGGATTCCAACACAGGCCAGCTAGAGGAACCCAACGCACGTGAGCGCGAACGCGCCATGGGCTTCTCTCAAGGCAGTATCACAGGTTCCACGCTGACCGACAATCGGCAATGCCAATGGTTGGGACGCACCATGTATCAGAACAGCATGGTATGGGTTTTGAAAGTGTGCTTTGCTCTTCAAGACTGCCATGTGTTCTTCCAGGAGCTTGAACACCTGGCAGGGGGGTGGGCCGATCGCGTGCAAGAGACCAAAGCGGCACACACCGCCCTCGAAAACGCCCATATGGAGGAGCAGGCAGCAGTCACTGTGGAGGACATCCCAGTGGTCGCCAACGCTACCTCTTGGTCCCATGCCATTGGACCACTGACTATTGGCCGGACGCGAGAGCAACTGGAGGCTCTCCTCAACAAGTGGAGAAGTCAGTTCAGTTTCAGCGTAAGGGAATCGGGCATGGTCACATGGTACACAGTACGCGTTTAGTACGTGAGCGGTGGTGTACGCGTACATACATGTACCCATTTATGCCAGTACGTGGCAGTACGCTACAGTGGCAGTTTTGTCGTGTTGCTTCACGAGCATCAAGCATGCTACTTGCGTACATGTGCACAACAGTAAACAATGAGCAGAGAACACTATGTTACAGCGAAGCATGTGTGCAGACATAGCCCATCACATGTGTCTGCCTAGTTACACCGAGTAATCATCAGACTCGCCCCCCTCATCATCATTACTAAACAACACGTCCACATCAGAGTCTGCCTCCCACTCAACAAACTCCTGCACATAATGTGGGTTGTGGATCTTCTTCAGCTGCCTCAAGTTGGTGAAGACAAACACCAACTTCTCTGCCCTGCGTGCTTGCAGCCGATTCCTTCTCTTTGAGTGGATGAAGTCGTACGTGCTCCAGGATCTCTCACAGCTACAAGCTGATGATGGTTGAGCCAACACGCGCATCGCTAGCTGCTGCAACTCGGGTACACTACCACCATACATGTGCCACCAAGCATGCGCGGGCATTGTGAGAGCCGCTCGTTGCACTGCCTCTTTGCCGAACAGCCCCATCTTACTTCGGTACATGTGTAGCTGTTGCAACGCCAAGTCAACCTTGTCATGGGACTGCAGGACCCTCTCCACCATCGTTGCAAAGCCTTCCATAACTTCCTCATTGGTGTGCTGCTCATGACCCCAATATTCGGGATCCAGCACATAGCCTGCTGCATGCATGTCACTATGCAGCATGATCCACCTGTCCCTCCAACAGGCGCGCACATCAAGTCGTTGTTGTTCAGTCATGCCCTTCAGATGCTTGAGCTGGTCGCCAACACGAAACATCTTGGCGTACACTTTGCCTATGGTGGGCAAGTTCCCATCAACCAAACGCAGCAGATCCACGATGGGGGCCGACACCGCATTCACTAATGCCACTTGTGACCAGAAATCTGGTGCCAAGATCAACGCTCTGACTGCAGCAGCTTCTTGCTTATGCACACCCTTGTCGGCCCAAGCCTTCCAGTCCCTGCTCACCACCACCTCGTCGAGAGCGTCTTTGACCTCGACTAGCCTTGCAAGAGTTATGAATGACGTTGCGAAGCGAGTATCTCCTGCACAACAAGTAGCTATGAGCAAACAAGCACGCGCATGACATGAGCATGCATGCATGCGCGGGCAATCAGCTGCAATTTCACATGGTTGCTGTCTACCATTAATCTTGCGCTTGTACTAAGTTGATCTCTAACTACACACATGCACGCATGCTATTTCACCTGGCTTGAGCAGCTCTAGCTTGGCTTTGGAGCGGAAGATGGCCAAGGAACGATGGTGGTTGGTAATGAACTTCACTATGCGTTTGCCATCAGCCACCACGCTTTTAACCCACTCCAACTTGCCTATATCCTCAAGCAATAAGTCCAAGCAATGCGCGGTGCACGGCGTCCATGTGATGTGCGGGTATTCGCTAGTGATCAGACGTGCAGCAGCTACGCACACGCTTGCATTGTCCATGACAACTTGTATCACATTCGCGGACCCCACCTGCAAGTTACACACATAAGTACTTGTGTTGTGTGCGTGTATGAGCATGCGTGTGTGATGCATGTGCTCACAAAGTGCTGCCAGTCAGTGCGTGCATGTGTCACACGCATAAGTACTTGTGTTGTGTGCGAGCATGAGCATGCGCGTGTAATGCATGTGCTCACAAAGTGCTGCCAGTCAGTGCATGCATGTGTCACACGCATGCGTACTTGTGTCGGGTGCGAGCATGAGCATGCGCGTGTGATGCATGTGCTCATAAAGTGCTGCCAGTCAGTGCTTGCATGTCTTACTTAGCATGGTTGTGTACACAATCTATAATGGCAATGAACGAGTGCACCACTTACTTCATCAATGGTGGAGATCAGCTGCTCGGATACATACTCCGCCGTCTTCTCCTTCCCTTCCGTGTTGATTGCTTGAAGAAAAACTTCTCCTTTAGGACTCACCATGAGCACATTCAACAATGGACGGTTGGACGTGTCCGACCATCCATCGCTAGCAATTGTGCATGAGGTTTCTCGTGTTGAGTCCTTGATGACTGCAAGTTCGCCATTCACCCTAGCATACTCCTTTTCCAACAAGGTTGTGCGAAGCGCCTCGGATGAGGGAGGGGTATATGAAGCGCCAAACTTGCCAACCGCTTTCATTGCTGCGATAAAGTAAGGGGACCTTGCCACGTTGAAGGGGATGCCATTGCTGAAGAAAAACCGAGCAATGGCTTCATCCACATGCGCTTTATCCCCACGCTTGAAAGTTGCATCAAGAGTTTGTTGTTGACTAGAAGGAACGGTGGCGCTTGAATCTATAGCACAATGTGATTGATTTGATGCGTGATGAGCAGCACCACTGCTTGCCAAGCTTCAATGCATGCACGCATGCATTCAAGTACCTGCACCAGCATCCCCAATGGCGGATGTGAGTTGATCTAGCAAGTCCAACCTCCTCCTCTTCTCACCCTCTTTCTCCTTGTCTTTCTTGGCTTGTGTAAGTTGCAAGACGATCTCCTCGGGAGGGGTTGTGCACTTGGTGACTCCACGTTCACCACTCAGATGGGCACCAATACGTGAAACACTTCCTGTCCACTCGTGCTCGCAATAAACACACCTCACACGAAAGTTGCCATGAGGCTTTCTCTCTATTATGTCGACGTGCTTCCACAGCGCACTTTGCGTCATTCTAACATAAACAAACACTATTATGAACACATGCAAATCACATATAGCACGTTGATGGTATGACTTGCAGGCTGCATGATGTATGATGGGCGCATAGCCAAGCATGCGGGCAACCAGTGCATACCCACGCACACACCTTGTAGCTAATGGCTATCAGGCGCAGCTACAGTAGCTTGAGAGATGAAGCTTGCAGCTAAAGGAGCGCCGTTCCCACCTGCCTGCCGCCGCTAACGCCGCCGCTGCCGCCAACTATGTTGCCTGCACCGCCGCCTAGTTACACTAGACTAACCAGTTACGGTTGAGATACAGTGCTAAGCTGTATCTCAGCGTAACTGGAGCGTAACCCAGTTACACTGGCGTACAGACTGCGTACAGACTGCGTATTAGGTACGCGGGGTCTCTGTACGCGTCCAAACGCGTACTATTGGTCTAAAAGTCGCGTACCTTGTGACCATGGAATCGGGTGTTTGCTCAGTTTACCACATGGACATCGAGTTGGTGGACACCGAACCGGTGTTTCGACGACAGTACCGACTCTTCAAGTTGAAAGAAGACTTGGTGGAGCAGAGGTGCAAAGCTCTGCTAGGTGCAGGCCTGATTGAGGAGTCCATATCGGACTTCGGCCGCGACCGTCATGCCCCTGAAGAAGAATTCAGCAGGCAATTGGACAGACCAGCGCATGTGCGGCGACTATCGCCCCGTCAACAACAAGACCAAACAAGACAAGTATCCAATGCCTACTGCAGAGGGTATCTTTCATGATGTAGGAGACTGCATCGTCTTCAGCATCTTGGATATGCGACAAGGGTACAACCAGATCGCCAAGGAGGAGGACAAGCACAAGACCTCTTTCTGGGGCAACCGGCAGCTGTACCCGTGGAAGGTCATGCCCTTCGGACTGAAGAACGCTCCTGCCAAATTCCAGCGCGTCATGGACAAAGCCTTGGAGGGGCTGGACTTCGCGCGATGCTACATTGACGACATTCTCATCTTCAGTCGCAGTAACGACGAGCACCTGCAGCACATCAAGGAAGTGCTGGAAAGACTTAAGGGGGTGGGGATGAAAGTGCACCCGACAAGTGCACCTTCTTCACTCGCAAGGTACCCTACCTAGAGCACATAATTGTGCCCCACGGTGTGTACGTACAACAGGCAAAGGTGGAGGCTTTGGCGGCTATCCCTGCTCCCACAAACCTTACGCGTCTGCGTGCCTTTTTGGGCCTTGCCAACTACTATTGCCGGTTCGTGAAGGAGTTTGCAAAGATCGCGCGACCCCTCAACGAGCTACTGAAGAAGTAGGTGGAGTTTGCGTGGAAGGAGCCACAACAGCAGGCGTTTGACGAGCTAAAGGGCAGGCTCACCACCGCTCCCATCCTGCAACGTCCTGACTACAACAAGCCCTTCATCCTCCACACCGACTGGAGCAAGCTTGGGATGGGGGCTGTGCTGGTACAGCACGATGAGAATAAGAAGGAGCGGGTGGTGTCGTACGCCAGCCGAAGCAACAACAGCGCTGAGGCCAACTACAGCAGCTACGAGGGGGAGTTCCTCGCTGCAGTATGGGCTATCTCCTTCTCAGACCTTTCCTCTTTGGTCGACAATTCCAGCTGATCACCGATCATCAGCCACTCAAGTGGTTGATGACCAACCAACATTTGACAGGGAAACTTGTTCGCTGGGCTCTGTTGCTGCAGGAGTATGACTTCGAGATTGACAACCGCGCCGGCCTCACTAACCAGGACGCTGATGGCCTTAGTTGCAACCCTCACCGCAGCACCAACGATGCAACTGGAGCTTGGCATGAGCTCGGCCCCGCAGCAGCAGCTCCCACCGTGGCCATGTTTGCTGTTGCCGCATTACAGTCAGGGCGCCGGATCAACACCACCTCAACGACAGAGGAGATTCCTGCTCTTAAGTCTACCCACCCCACAATGACCACACCCCTAGGGGAGGTCCACGCTGTCGACATCGAAGTCGATGACACCGAGCTGGCACCCACCGACACCAGGCAGGACATATGGCCATAGTCACACAGAACGCAGTATGCAAAATACGCGTACTTTTTCGTACATGTTTGTCAGTACGTAGGCCAGTACGTAAGCATGAGCTTGCTTCTATGCCATGTTAGGCCAACATTGTTAGCAACTTGTAGTAGCATGCACAAGGATGTGGTATGCATGCTAACACGAGAACCATCCCATCATTAGAGGTCAACAAGCTGCCAAGTCTGTTATTACACTACACCCTTGCTAGTACTCACTACCCTTGCTAAAACTCACTCATCCTCCTGCTCTGACTTTACAGATACATCACTATCCGACTCCCACTGCACAAACTGCTCCTCATATGCAGGGTTCTGAATCTTCTTCAACAGCCGCAGGCTTGTGAAGACGTTCACGAACTTCTCCGCGCGTGAAGGGTGCAAGCGATTGCGCTTCTTCGTGTGAACGAAGTCATAAGAACTCCGGTTCCGCTCGCAGCTACATGCTGAAGAGACCTGTGCAAGCACACGCACCGCAATAAATTGCAGCTCCGGAACACTTCCTCCATACATTCTCCACCATGCATGTGCTGACATGTTTGTTGCAGCTCTTTGCACTGCCTCCCTCCCAAACAGCCCATCCTTATTCGTGTAAGCATGCATATGTACACTTAGGTACATGTATCGGGCAACACTGCAAGACTTGAAGTAGCATAGCATTGTGAGCATACATGTGTCATGGCCGCATCCACCTTGTCATCGTCCTCAAGCAATTTGTGGAGCATATTGCACAAGCCATGCATTACTTTGTCGTTGGTTTGCTGCTCGTGGTGCCTTTACTTGGGGTCAAGTAAGTAGCCAGTAGCATGCATGTCACTGTGTTGCATCGCCCACCGCGACTTCCAGCACTCCACCACACTCTTCTTTTGTGTGGCAGTCAGCCCCGTCATGGCTTTCAACTCCTCTCCAGCCATGAACGCATAAACTTTGCCGCTGGTCGGAGAGGGGCCGTTTACCAAGCGTAGCAGACGCACAATGGGCTCAACCATGGTGGTGACGAGGCCTATGCTGCACCAGAATGTTGGGGAGAGCACCAAGGCACGCACTTCCTCGGCCTCGTCGCCATGAGTGGACTTGTCTGCCCATGTTGACCACTCCCTTGAAGCCACACACTCTGTTAATGCATCCTGCACTTCACTCACGCGCTGCAATGTTATGAACGATGTTGCAAATCGTGTGTCTCCCGGCTTGAGCAGCTTCAACTCTGACTTAGATCTGAAGATAGCAAGACTCCGATGATGGTTCGTGACAAACTTGACCACGCGCTTGCCATTGGTTACAACATCCGAAACCAGTAACAAGCGGCCGAAGTGTTCAAGCAACAAGTCCAGGCAGTGCGCAGTGCAGCCCGTCCAAGTAATGTGCGGGTATTTGGCCACCACCAAGCGCGCAGCAGCTACGCAACTTGAAGCATTGTCCGTCACATTCTGCACAACCTTCTTGCATCCAACCTACATGTATACAAGCACAACTAAGTAACTCTTTCCGACTGCTCAAGAAGCATGTGCATCCTGCAGATGACGCATGCTACATATGCTCACACACGCGCAAGCATCAGCACATGCCAGTGCTGCTTGACCACAACTGCACAGTCACATGCACTGACCTCTTCAATTGCCGTTATCAACTGCGCGGCAATGTAAGAAGCATTCTTCTCTTCCCCCTCAGTGTTGACAGCCCTCACAAACACCTCTCCTTTTGGCGACATCACCAGAACATTGAGCAATGGATGGTTGCGTGCGTCGGACCAACCATCACTCGTAATTGTGCAGCCTGTAGCCTCCCATGATGAGCGCACATCACTCAGTCGAGTGTTGACTGTAGTCCACTCGCTCTCCAACAACTTCTTATGCAGCATCTCCGAGGATGGCGGAATGTATGAGGGCCCAAAAGCCGCAGCAGCCTTGAATGCTTCCGTGTAGTATGGTGAACGCGCGATGTTGAATGACATGCCATTACTATAGAAGAAACGAGCAATGCCTGCATCAACATGGCCTTTGTCACCACGGGCATAGCTCTTTCTTAGTGTAGGTTGCGTGCTGTCTAAGACCACAGTTGAGCAACTAGCACCACCAGAACTGGCACTGTTAAAAGCAGTCAGTTGATCAAGCAATTTCAACTTGCGTTTCCTGTCAACTGCCTTCTCTTTCTCCTTGACAACAATGGAGAGTTTAGCAACTACAGCGTCAGGAGGACTTGCACTTGGAGACGCCTGCTTGGCCCAAAAGGTGAGCTCGAATGCGAGCAACACCTCCACACCAAGTGTGCTCACAGTACACGCATTCAACCTCGCGATCGCGGTGCTGTTTTTGCTCAAGAATCTTCACATGCTTCCACTCAGGCCCCTTCATTTTGGCCTGTCATGCAAGCCACACGTAGCTCACTACTGTTTGTCAAGTGCTTTGAGTGTTTCATTCACAGTGCACGCAACATTAATGTGCTTACAACATGTGTGTGCATGCTCAGAATTGCTTGTTGATGCGTGCCACACTAAACTTACTTGTTTAATGTTGCGTCCAAGTGCACTAGCAGATGACCAGCCCCTTCCATTGAGGATCACGCCGCTGTTGACGACAATATGGTCGCCACAACCACCGCCGTAGCTGACGCCGCAGCTGACGCCCTGCCAGACAAACCCTAATTTCTTTAGGTAGTGAGTCAAGCCGCCTTAACTAGCTTAACTTCTGCTCGTAAGACGTTAAGTACCTTAACATAGCAGAAAACATCATATATATTATAATTAACGTACGATTGACCGTACTTTCAACGTACTTTGGACAACCGCTGCATATACGCGTATTTTTACGTACTTTTTGGCTAAAAGTCGCTTACTATGTGACTGTGCATACGGCTGGACAAGCCATTACTCTTCTTCCTTCAAAGTGGCCAGCTTCCCTCCAATATGAGTGCACGAGAGAAAGATTGTGTCAGTCAGCGCACCCGCCACTATCGGTGGGCGGATGACAAGGTGTACCGCCACGTCCAGGACGAGGACAAAGAGGTGCCAACACCAGCCACACGCGAGGGCATCATTGCTGCCCTCCACAATGAGCTTGGACACTTCAGTGTCAAGCGTACCGTTAGCCTGGTAAGGGCGCAATATTGGTGGTATAGACTGTCCAAACAGGTGCAGGGGTTCGTCAGTCGCTGCCAGCAGTGTGACATGATACGCGCCAGCCTCAACACACACAGCGCCACCTTGCACCCTCTCCCCAGCTCTGGGCTGTTCTATCGCTGGGGACTCGACATCTTGGGAGACTTGGCACCCTCGGCACAGGGCAACCGCTACATCCTGGTNGGGGGGGGGGGGGGGGGGGGGGGGGGGGGGGGGGGGGGGGGGGGGGGGGGGAGGGGGGGGTCTCAAGCCTTCCTCTCCCATGTCCTCAGCCTGTTCGGCAGCTGCGCTGAGGTCATCACCGACCAGGGCACTAAGTTCAGAGGGGAGTTCGACACCCTGCTGAACAGATGCTACATCGATCATCGCCGTACTTTGCTTGACCACCCTCAAGCCGACCGTCTCGCCGAGCGGACAGTACAGACTATAAAAAAGGCACTCCGCAAGTACGTGCTGGAGTATGAGAAGAACACCTGGGACGACCACCTTCCATGGGTGGCTCTGGGTTACCGATTGTCAAAGCAGGCGGCTCTGCGCGAGTACAGCCCTGCTGTTTGGACGTCCGCCGTTGCTTCCTTTTCGTGCACAGCAGGAAGTAGACCGTGTAAACAACCTCGACGATCCCGCCTGGATGCACGACGACATTACCACACGCGCCACGCTGTTCGAGCACACCGTCCTGATGGCCTTCAACATCCTGCGCATCGCACAGCACCGCGACACCCTGCGCTACGAGCGCTTGCGGAGCGGCTTCTACAAGGAGCGCCAACGGCAATTTTAAGCAGGGGACTTTGCCTATTGCATGGCGGCCACCAAGGACACGCTCGACACCTCCGTGGGCCACACCGTCTACAAGGTACTCAAGGTGTACCCCACAGGAGTGCTGGACCTCCTTGGTCAGAATGGCGAGAGGTTGAAAGACAACATGGTGAACTGCGTGCCATGTCACCTCCCTTACATAGCGGGCTTCGCGCGCATTCAGCACCCTCGCCCCGCCCGTAGCACACGTTGTGAGCGCTGAGGCAGTGCCGGCGACGACGCACTCATGATGCTCTGCGATGTGTGCAACAAGGGCCTGCATTGCTACTGGATGGAGCCCCCATTGGACGCAATACCCATGGAGGAGTACTGGTGCGACGATTGCCGCACCAACGGTCCTCCTCACCTGCGTTAATAGCTGAGCTCTGGAGCTGGAACCTCCCCAGAAGCTCAGGGGGGGTGGCTTGTTGACTATGTGTCCTACAGCACAGCATGTACATTAAGGAGGACACCGCCTCCACATGTCCGTGTGACTCATCGGCAGCGGAACAGCTCCACCAAGCACTCCTCGCCATATGAGCTGGGTTATCTTTTACTGTTGCTACATGTTATAACATGTTGCAGCGACAGGGCTAGCAAGCATGTCTCTTCCTGTAGCGGCCCGAGACAGTGTGACCGTCGACTCCCCTCGACCCGACAGCTGTCATGTCTACTGCCCATGCATACCAGCCTTCATCGAGCATGGCTACATCAAAACCATCGCCCGGCCTACCAGCATACCAGCGCGCGCGCGTCGCGGCCTAGTAGCTAGGCCATGACTTCAGAGTAGCTCACGAACATAGCCTACATAGGCATCGCGCGTAGCTGCTCAGTTGTGAGTTCACTTATAAGTTGTGTTCTATATCGAGTGACAATCGCTGTGGAAATAGCCTCGATATGACCGTTAGCTTATGTTCTCAGTCAGTCATGACTTGACTTGTATAAGTAGTCATAGTGTTCACCGGATCAGCTGGTGACACTGTGAGTGAGAAAGCTAAGAGCTTGTGAAACGACTTGAACTGCGAACACGCCATCCCGATTACCAAGAACCCCCTCACTGTGTGAGAGCATGTGCATGCTGGTGTGTGCATCATGCTCGTCATCACTGTGAGCTTGGTGTGCCTGGTTACAGTGTGTTTGTTGGCATCCGTCAGAGCATAGTATCCACGTGTTGCTTGCTCATTCACCTCACTTAACAGTGTGACACATGTTCCGCTCATGCAAAGAACTGTGTAAAGAGCACTACCTATAGTAGTGGCTTGTTGACTATGTGTCCTACAGCACAGCATGTACACTAAGGAGGACACCGCCTCCGCATGTCCATGTGACCCAGCGGCAGCGGAACAGCTCCACCAAGCACTCCTCGTCATACGAGCTGAGTTATCTTTTACTGTTGCAACATGTTATAACATGTTGCAGCGACAGGGCTAGCCAGCATGTCTCTTCTTGTAGCGGCCCGAGACAGTGTGACCCTTGACTCCCCTCGACCCGACAGTATGCGTACAAGCGGAAGCTAAGAACTTGGGACTTGTATGACTTCCCGAAAATTTCTCGACTCAAACGCTCTCACTTATGGCCGCGGACTCCAATGATCGCAAGGGAATTTTATGTTTCCACTAACAGCATCAAATTAATTGATAACTACTCAGCCCTAATGCTCACTAATTGATTCACTTTTGATCAACGTATAATGCAATATAATTTTGCGCCCTTATAATTATACCAAAGCCCAATCTTTCGGGGAATCCTTCGCTCCTTCTAACAATTCCGCACCATGAAAGCTTGCAACAACCGTGCTGGTCAGCTTGCACACATGAGCTATGCTTGGAGGAGCGCGCCCGCACAAATGTGGTAATGAGTTTTACCTGATGCATTGTTCTAAACACCTCCAGCACCGTCCTCACAACCGAATGATGACTCATCACTTAATTCAATCACATTGTTACCATCTTGGATTGGTCCCTACTTACAATTGGAAATGCTCGAATCATGACAGTGAAGTGGGCCAAGGAGAGCTTATGATCAATTCGTCCAAGGCTTCACTGGAATGAAACCTCACGTCTCTTTCTCTTAGCTGCTTTCCTCATGGTAGGCACTTGGGTTCAAACCACCTTTTTGTAAGTGACATCACAGCAGGTTGGTCCCACATTACAAACTAGTTTCTGCCAACATATTTGCCATAGTGCGATCAGAACTCTCACGCATTATGTCACCATGGACAGTCGCTGGTACCTTATATCACTCACAACACTTGCAACTTCACCAGCACATAACCCCGTAATTATTGACCTAATAATCATCAGCACCATCGGTCAACCTATTGGTTTACTTTCTATAAAGTGCATACACCTTAGAACTAGCTTTGTGACGGATGTTACGGTTTGATAAATATGCCTAATTTTTCATAACAATTCAAGACGCTGAATGACAAGGAGCTTGTAAGCGACCGAGTAGAACTTATGTTCTTCCCACTCAATGTGAGCAATACGACGCGCTTCTGACTATTGGAACACTCAATGCTGCAATATTTTTAACAGTTTAATTATTTTAATTAGGCTATACAAATGCTGCAAATGACCTTGCATAACCGTATGCATAAGTGTATATTATACTATACGGACTGATACTATATTGAGTATTTTGGATCAATGCTTACCAAATTGCAATTGCATTCATGTACTGAGTCAATTGACTTACAATCTTGCACATTTGTTGCTTATATCGGTTTACAAGAATACTAAGCGTCAGCCTCATATGTATATATATATATATAATGTTGTTGTTGTTTTTTTGTTGATTGTGCACTTGGGGTGGACAATTGAGGACGACTCTAAATAATTTTAAGCTCATGCTGCCATATAGTTTTTACACCTGCGCACGTACGCACTGGTAAGTGTTGTGAATCTTTCAACCCATTGCTCGTTCATAAAGAACAGCTTTTCTCCCATCCTTTCAACACACTTGAAGTATACTACCAATAAAATCGTGACATTTATGCAGCACTTGCGTCATACGTAGGGCTTTTCAAGCAACTCAAGTGGTTAACTTTGAAGCATAAGAAGCTGATATGGCTTTGCTAACTTAGTGAAAACGTTAAAGTAAATTCAACAATTGTCAAACTTGGATTGCAAATGCGAAACTTTGCATTGCTGAGTTCTTAAATGTTGTGCATTATTCCCTTCAAGGCTTGGTGTAGCTTCAATTCTCGCCTTCTCTTCCGTCACAGCTCCATGCTAGCACCATTAGGAGGTGAGGACAATGACCCTTGAACAAAGATTTATTTCTAATGTAGCATTTAAGAAAGGACCTTCCTCCACCATGTCAAACTCCAACATTAAGCATTTTCCATCAGCACATGGCCTAGCGCTAGGCCATGTGAGCAGAAGGCAATTACATGTGGAGGTTTTGATGAGGTTTATAGTTTTCCAAGCCCCCACCCATGGGCAATAACACAAAGGGTGTACTGAGTATAAAAACCGTTTCCTCGCAATTTGTCATTGACTTGTTGAGGCAATTTGCATCAATACACACACGTTTTTAATTGCCGTATCATCTCTTAGCTTGGCCAACTATATAATGTAATCCATCATATTAATCGCTTATAAAAAGTCATAGTTTGATGTCAATAGCGCGGTATTGTTCACAACTCGGCATGCATTTGTATTGTCATTAGACATGAGGTATCACGATTTTTTCCATCAGATGCGCACATGAAAATTCTGAACTTGTTGACGGCACTTGAGCCATCATCATCGTCATGGTCAGCCAGTTGCGGACTATACCATCAGTATTGCTGAAGCTCGGCACCATCTTCAAGTGGATGGCATGCCGCTGCTTGACCTATTATCTACCCATTGCAACAACCCTGCTGCTGCTTAAGGCCGCATGGCAACCAACTTGCATGAATTAAATGTTATTAATCATATGTGTGTGTGTGTGCGTGCGTGCGTGCGTGCGTGCTTACTCTTACTTCAGATTGTATCACATGAGCTCTCCCTCCCCACAGCAATCCCACACTACCCCCTCCTCTCCCCGTGCACGCCTCCCTCGCGCACAACGTCTTGCTCTCACCCCAACGACTCCCCCCTCTTCAACAGGTGGTGAGGAGTCCTCCCCAGCACACCCGTCTTGTAGCTATGCTCTATTGTTGGAGACAAGGCACATGGTGGTTGGGCGCGTCTCGCAGCTCCTCCTTTCACTTACAAATACCAATGGTGACTCTGGTGCGGAGTCCCCCCTCAACACAAATTGCTGAAGAACTTACAGTCCGCTCCCTTGACCTTGAGCCAGACAATCCATCTGACATGCAAAGCTTGGACGCGCTTAGCTTTACACACGGCACGAATTCTGGTGGCAATTTATGTCCGTAGTTGGAATCTGTTCAGTTCGGAAGAGGAGGCAGTCACCCCCGTAAATGTGGCCGACACTGCTGACATACTGTGGCTGAACACCGCTCTCATCGCTGGGGTGAGAGGAGGCCCACGTACACTTCTCCATCAAGCGACGGTGGATGTTATTTAGCGGGTGGAGAGAGCAGCTAACATGGCCACCACTCCCGCAGCGCCCTCAGCTGACGCATGGCTTTTCCAGCACAATCAAGACATTCCCGGTGAGCCATACTCTTGGGGGGTAGTGCTTGGCTAGAAATGAAGCTCCCCTCCCTCTCTCTGGACATCCATACGTAGTCGTGAACTATTCGGGGATTAGGAAGCAACCACACCTCCGCGGGTCCATCATGCAAGGATGTCGTCTTCTTGAGGTTGAGGGCACTCCTCCTCAAGGGGGAAGGTGTGTTCATGCTTCAAGAAACCAAACTTGGTCTCACACATACGAACTCCTGGTCGGTGCAACGCTGTAACGGTGCTCGTGCCTTGTCACCTGTGAGTTGGTCCAATCGATAACCCTCTCACCAAGGCACGGTATTCACACCGGAACCTTGCCCCCTTTGCCAAGCACACACGCGCGCCCCGCCACTCGCGTACGCACACGCACGTGCTCGAAGCTACACACCGACTTGTGTAACGCCTTGGATTGTCATACAAGCAAGCACACACCAGTAGACACACGCTAGCAACCCCTGCTAACCACCACCAGGCTTGTACCCAAAAAACTAGGGAGCTAAAGGTTGTATTGCACATGGTAGAATGTCGCATTTATACCTACCAGTCTGCACATGCGACTGTGTAGACGATTCCCGTGCTACACAAAACCAGATGCTAAGATGTTATTGCAGAACCTTGTTGTACTTCTAGACCTTTCTTACGCACCAAAATCTCCTGATCAGGTGCTCATATGGTCAAGTTATACTACTTGGCGCCAGGTCCTTCTAGAAGTCTGGTCGAGCCCTTTTCGACTGGCCCTCCGTTTTCTGGCACCTTCCGGACTGGTCCTGGGGCCCCGGTTGATATCCGCGGCAGACTCATAACTCGCCGATATCTGCCACAAGTCACAAAAACGTGGTGCCTCACCAGGATTAGGGTTACATGAATGGGCCCACAAAGGTCTTAAAATCATGAAACTTGGCCTCGACTGTTGCACTCCCCCCTAGGTGAGCTTCGTCCCCGAAGCTCTCGAGGATGCTCTGGTCGTCGTTGCTCGATAAATGGGCCAAAAAAGGTCATAAAGTCATAAAACTTGGCCTCAACTGTTGCACTCCCCCCTAGGTGAGCTTCGTCCTCGAAGCTCTCGAGGATTCTCTGATCGTTGTTGCAAATACTGTTGCAGGATATGTTGTGCATTGGCTAAGTGCTCCTCCGGTTCCCAAGTGGCTTCATGCACCGGTTAGCCTTTCCACTTCTCCAAATATATCTGCGCACGTTGCGCCATCTTCTCACCCAATATGTCCTCCACTTCATGCTCCATATGACCTTCCGTAGCCAACTCAGGCGGTGGACGCAATGGTGGGTCTCCTCGATATGATTTCAGCAGGGATATGTGAAAGACACCGTGGATGTGCATAGAGTCGGGCAATTGCAACTTGTACGCCATGTCCAAAATCACTTTGATGACTTAAAATGGCCCAAGCTAGCGCTCAATTAACTTGCGAACTCCAGCACACACCTGTAAGTTCCTCGCAAAAAGCAATACCGTGTCGCCAGGTCGAAATGTGACGTGTCGGCGATGCGCATACTGTTTTTGTTTATCTTGTGCCACCAATAGCGCCTCTCTCGCTGCCTTGTTAATTTCCACACACGTTGTAGGAAAATCGCTTACTGCTTCCACATTAACATCACTGCATCGCGGGGTCCACGCCGTCAGCGGGTGTTGGTTGTAGTCTATGAAAAAGGGGGTGACACCCGTGCTTGCACTGATGTGGTTGTTGATGGCAAATTCCACCACTTCCAGCAACTCCGCGCAATTGTCTTGCCGTGCATTCACGTAGCAACGCAACATATCTTCAATCACACGGTTGGCTCGCTCCGTTTGGCCATCAACTTGCGGGTGGAAAGCCATGCTAAACTTTAAGGTAATACACGATGCAATATGCAGCGCCTCCCGAAACTTTCGTGTAAAGAAGGGGACACGATCGCTTACGCTGCTTTGTGGTAGAGTCCGTGGGAACGAAAGACATGCTTCATAAACAAGCTTGCTGCCTCTGGTGCCGTGCAAGACTCACAACACGGTGCCAAGCGTACCATTTTGCTGATTTTGTCTACAACCACGAGTATTGCATCATACCCTTCTGCTGTCTTCAGCCCCGTCATAAAGTCCATAGTAACATGTTCCCACTTGGACAATGGCACGGAAAGAGGTTGCAGCAACCCACCTGGCTTTTGGTTGCTTGCTTTCACCCTTTGACATGCGTCGCACGACGCCACATAGTCGCGTACATCACAATGCATCTCCCGCCAATAAAAGCGTTGCTCAAGCTTACCAACGTCCTCTCCACTCCTTGATGGCCAGCAATGGGTACGTCATGAGCTTCTTTCAAAAGTTGAACGCGTACATGTGCAACATTGGGGATGTACAAGCGGCCATCATGCCATAGTAGGCCGTCTTGCTTTGCCCAATGTCCACTTGTGTCAGTTGCTGTGCTCTCCATGTCCCGCAAGACTCTCCTACCTTTTGTGTCGCAAAGCACTTGTCGGATCTGGTCGGCCTACTCCGGTCGCACTTGAGCGAGTGCTTTAATCGCATTCAACCGGCTTAGCGCGTCGGCCACACTATGAGACGTACCGGGTCTTGTACTTGATCTCAAAATTAAAAAGTAGAAAGGACTCCAACCGCCGGGCTTATCTCCGGCTCAGATATGGTTGTGCCTGTAAGTACCTCAATGGGGAATGGTCCGCCTCCAGCCGAACCTTTTGCCTTCAAGAAAGCATCGCCATTGTCGCAGCGCCATTATTTGCGCCAATAGCTCCTTCGCGTGCACAGGGTAGTTCAGCTCAGCTCCACTCATTTTTTGACTAAAGATCGCTACAGGTGGGAGCTGTGTTACAGCAAGACCCATGCCTTGGTCTTGCTGTAACACAGCTCCCACAGCTGTGTCGGATGCGTCACAAGTTAAAATGAAGGGTTTGTCCATGTCGGGGTGAGCCAAGACGGGTGCCTCCGTCAACGCCTTCTTTAACGCAACAAATGCATGCTCTTCCTTTGTAGACCAGCTCTAAGACTTCCCTTTCTTGAGTAGGGTGGTCACAGGGGACTAACTTGGCTGGATGTAACCTCTCTTTAGAAGATCCGCTATCTGCTTCTCGGCCTCCTTCAACTCCAGAGGTGTCAACTTATATACAGGCCTGTAGGGTGGCTTGTGCACGCCCTCAATCAACTCCACACGGTGATCAACGCTGCGTTAGGGTGGCAGACCAGCTGGAGCGTCCACCATGATATCTTCGTAACCCTTGACAAGTTTGCACACCTCGGGGTCCATCATAGCAGTCTCAGTGCAGTCACTCAGCTTCGGTGTAAACTTTAATGTGCTCTAACGCACCACGCACAACCATGCAGCCTTCGCATTTTGTGGGAATAGCAGCCTCCTCAATTGCACATAGGGAGCTTGAGCAATGCTAATCCCACCGGATTGCGCGTGACGTGCCTTTCCGGTGCTTGTATCCCCCCTGCAGGTGCTCAACAGACGTGCGCATACTTGCCTTAGCGACGTCCAACGCAGCTATGACAAAGTCCTTCTTGCTTGCCTCGCAAGAGTGGTCGTCCACTTCGAAGGAGCATGCGCGTAGACCTTGAATGGACTCTTCATCGTTTCCCTTGATGGTGAGTACACGCTTTCTCTAATCGATAGATGGGTTATATTGCCACAGCCACGGAAGTCCCCACATTCCATCAAACACGTTCCGTAGGGTGATGCAGCAGAAACGCATATTCTCCTTCAACTTCCCCATGTGAACACAAAACTCCTTGGTTGTAAACGCAGCACCGGTACCTTAAGAGGGTGGTTCCCCATCAGCGAGTTTCACTTCTCCTCCTTGTAATAGTAAAAGCCAACCATAGCGCCGTGCAACCTCCTCACTTATGAAGTTGCTGTTTGCTCCACTATCAACCATAAGGTTACACGCCCTCCATTGTCCTCGGTCATCGCAAATGCGTGCTAGAAGCCCAACGTACTTTGTTGCCTCCTCACTTGCATAACTTACCACCATGGGCGTGTTCATAGCCACCTCCAATTTTTCCTCAATTGCGATGACACACTCTTCGTTTGTGCGTGAGGCTCCCCCTCGTCCTCAGCAGTAGCCTCCTTACCTACTGGGGGAGTTGTTTCTCTGATCCTCCACGTCATCTTCCTCCATTGCGTTGATGCATCGCGCGCGATATGTGTTGCCAGCTGCATGCGGACGTTTGCGTGCGCCGCTTCAAGCAGTTGAACGCCAAATGTTCGGTCGAACCGCACATGTCACATTTGCACGCCACCACCTGCCTCACCACGTCCACCGTGCTTTGCCACGCCATTACGCGTGTGTATGGCACCCACCTCCATTGGTGATGGTCCAAAATCAGCTCCACCTTCTTTCGCAAGTTGTGAACTTGGTTCCCTTCGTGTCCATGCATGTTGAAAGCTTCCCCTAGGCTGATCACCCCGCTCTTGCTTGCTCCCACGCCTCCAGTCAGCGTTTGTTGCAGGAGACTTGAAGTATAACGCGTCGAGACGCTCCGCGATGCGTATATAGCTTCCGCCAAAGTTTTAGGGTCCCGTAGCTCCACTTCTTTGCGTCCCAAACGTTTTAAACCACGTGTGTACCTGTCCAACTACTCTTCCTCGGTCATGTTGGGTATGGACATCACCAACCGCTGAAACGTAGCCGTGTACGCCGTCACCGACCCCGCTTGCACAAGGGCTGCAATTTCATCGCGTTCGGCATGTATACTCTCCACGGGAACAAACTGATGCCTGATCTCCAGAGCCAACTCTTCTATGGTGGTCAATTGTAGCGCCAACCCACTTGCAACACGCGTAACAATATCTCCACTATACAAGTGCTGCACCTTCTAGCAATGTCGCTGCAACCTCCACGTGCAGATACATGGGCACCTCCGTGAGCTTTAATCAAGACGATGCTTGCAAATTCCATTGGTCTACTGCATCTCCATCACGTTGACCCTTGAATGGCTTGGGCTTTGGCACCTTCACATGCTCGCGCGAGCTTGATGCCATGGGAACTTGTACACGCGCCATCGCATGCTCATACGCTTCGCGCTGTGCTTGTGCCGCCGCTTGAGTGTGATGAAGCTCTTCCCTGAATGCTAAGATGGCAGCTTGAAGCTCTTCCACGCGAGCATCCTCCATCTCCAGTAACACACTACATTCTGCTTCCGAATGAAAAGTGTAAACGCCCACACACTTCCTCTCTCACCTTCGTCAACCGAGCTCCGATACCAGCTGTGACGGTGCTCGAGCCTTGTCACCTGTGAGTTGGTCCAATCCACAACCCTCTCACCAAAACACGGTATTCACACCGGAACCTCGCCCCCTCTGCCAAGCACACACGCGCGCTCGCCACTCGCGTACGCACGCGCATGCGCTCGAAGCTACACACCGTCTTGTGTAGCGCCTTGGATCGTCACATAAGCAAGCACACACCGTGGACACACGCTAGCAACCCCTGCTAACCACCACCAAGCTTGCACACAAGAAACTAGGGAGCTAAAGGTTGTATTGCACATGGTAGAATGTTGCTTGTCGCTTTTATACCTACCACTCTGCACATGCTACTGTGTAGACGTTTCTCGAGCTAGACGAAATCAAAAGATATTCTTGTAAAACCTTTGTAGTACACTTTTAGACCTTTCCTACGCACCAAGGATCTCCTCAAAAGATGCCCACATGGCAAAGTTGTACTATTTGGCGCCAGGCCCTTCCAGAAATCTGGTCGAGTCCTTCTCGACTGGCCCTCCGTTTTCTGGCGTCTTTTAGACTAGTCTGGGGGCCGGTCGATACCTGCGCCAGACTCACAACTTGCTGATATCCGTCACAAGTCATGAAAACGTGGTGTTCAATAAATGGGCAAAAAAAGGTCTTAACGTCATGAAACTTGGCCTCGATTGTTACAATGCGGCTCTCAGAGCACGGATGAACGAAATTCACGTGATGCTGAAGGGTAGGGAAGAGGAGTACCACGCGTGTCACACAGCAAGGTAGATAGCAATGGGAGTGAAGTTTACAGAAGTCTTTCCGCCAACTCGCATACAACCACCACGACGTGCTCGAGAGGACGCCGACCCATCCACGACAAGTGGCGCAACTGGTTCTGCTGGCCAACCGGCGACAATAGCAGCAACAACAACGGCTTCATCATCTGCCACTGCTGATGCCTCGGAGTTGCATTTTGCGTCGGTGGAAGCTTTTGCCGACCCCACAATAGTTGCTGCAACACAAGCAGCAACGACAGCAGCTGCAGCCGCCATCACTGAAAGTCTTGCGGCACCATCGCTGCGACCTCAACTGTCCTCGCTGCCGAGTTTGCTGCAGCAACCTCATCGGCAGCAAACATCGCCGCTAATGACACTACAGCTTAGCCATCACGCGCTGTAGCTACCACCCAAGCCAGCACGCCTGCCTTGGAAACCACCATGGCCAAACCATCCACGACTACCATGGCTACCATAGGAGCAGGGCCCTCCTCGTCCACAACCGCCGCAGCCGAGGTGCCAGCAACTTCTTTCCCCTTGGCTTAGATATGAGCCAATACGTCCACCACACACATGCCCATCACACCTGCGCACATTGGGGGGGACCGGTTTATGTAGCGTTGATGAGAATGCCATTCTACATGGTGTAAACAATGCCCTCTCCACCGCCAGGAGCTGGGCCACGACTGCCGCACCCTTCGCATCATCGACGAGACCCTCACCATGTTTTGGGACCTGTTAAATCGTCATCGGTTGGCTCCATAGCATCCCCCAATGCTGCCCTCACCCGATCAAGAGCCATCTAACCTGGATCACTTCGACGGCCTAGACTTGGAGATGGTTCAACTGTTAAGAGCATTTGCTGCTGGTTCGCTGGGCAGCGATCCAAAATTGGCTACGTGCTCATGGCGTGAGCAGTGTCGCCGCTTCTACGCGCTAGATCAGGCTCGTCACTTTCATTAACAGCAAGAATACGTGGTCCGCCGCCGCGAGCAAAACTAAGAAGATCTGCAGCGGGACATCGAGAAAGCGCCACCTAGTGTTGTCATCAATGACGCCCGCGCTGAAGCTTATGGCAACATTTGAGTGAACAGACCACAGCACCCAACCGACGAGGACTGGGAGCGCAGCATGCTTCCTCAAACGAAGGCGTTGAGCAGATTTTTCAAGGGGGAAATCGCTGCCCTCGGCGTCAATATGACCAATAACTGGCCAGCAAACCAGCGCCAACTATGGAAGGGGTATCTTGAACAAGGAGCACACCCTCAGTGGCCTGGTCAGCAAACGCATGGGGAGCAGCGGTTGCACACACGCCTGATGCACAATGCCTTTGAAAGAATGTTGCAATAACAAGGTTTCGAAGGCGCCACACTCAAAGGGATGCTGCGACCACATCGCAGCCCCGGGAATGGGCTCAAGTACTCACATGGTTGATCAACAACCACCATGCAATCTCACTATTTGCATTTTAGACGACTACGAGAATGTTCCTATTGCAGAACAATTTACCGTCGCCACCAGAGTCGTGGACTTTGGTGCAGCGCGACGCCAACAAGGCATCACCTTGCTGAAGCTGCTCGGCGGGATTGAAAGCGGCTTGGAGGCCCTTTGCAACACCGGTGGCAAGGTAACACATTATTACTATTGTAACCTTTATCCACATGCTCACATTGCAGTTTGCCATCATCTTCGTCAGCCGCATTCGCGTTCTTTGCACATCCTGCCTGTCATGCCTAGTGCCCACACATACCAGCCTTCATCGGGCATGTCTACATCGAAACCGTCGCCCGGCCTACCAGCATACCAACGCGCGCGCGTCACGGACTAGTAGCTAGGCCATGACTTTAGAGTAGCTCACGAACAAAGCCTACATAGGCACCGTGCGTAGCTGTTCAGTTGTGATTTCTTTTATAAGTTGTGTTCTATATCGAGTGACAATCGCTGTGGAAATAGCCTCGATATGACCATTAGCTTATGTTCTCAGTCAGTCATGACTTGACTTGTATAAGTAGTCATAGTGTTCACCGGATCAGCTGGTGACACTGTGAGTGAGAAAGCTAAGAGCTTGTGAAACGACTTGAACTGCGAACACGCCATCCCGGTTACCAAGAACCCCCTCACTGTGTGAGAGCATGTGCATGCTGGTGTGTGCATCGTGCTCGTCATCACTGTGAGCTTGGTGTGCCTGGTTACAGTGTGTTTGTTGGCATCCGTCAGAGCATAGTATCCACGTGTTGCTTGCTCATTCACCTCACTTAACAGTGTGACACATGTTCCGCTCATGCAAAGAACTGTGTAAACAGCACTACCTATAGTAGTGGCTTGTTGACTATGTGTCCTACAGCACAGCATGTACACTAAGGAGGGCACCGCCTCCACATGTCCATGTGACCCAGCGGCAGCGGAACAGCTCCACCAAGCACTCCTCGTCATACGAGCTGGGTTATCTTTTACTGTTGCAACATATTATAACATGTTGCAGCGACAGGGCTAGCCAGCATGTCTCTTCTTGTAGCGGCCCGAGACAGTGTGACCCTCGACTCCCCTCGACCCGACAGTATGCGTACAAGCGGAAGCTAAGAACTTGGGACTTTTATGACTTCCCGAAAATTTCTCGACTCAAACGCTCTCACTTATGGCCGCGGACTCCAATGATCGCAAGGGAATTTTATGTTTCCACTAACAGCATCAAAGTAATTGATAACTACTCGGCCCTAATGCTCATTAATTGATTCACTTTCGATCAACGTATGATGCAATATAATTTTGCGCCCTTATAATTATACCAAAGCCCAATCTTTCGGGGAATCCTTCGCTCCTTCTAACAATTCCGCACCATGAAAGCTTGCAACAACCGTGCTGGTCAGCTTGCACACATGAGCTATGCTTGGAAGAGCGCGCCTGCACAAATGTGGTAATGAGTTTTACCTGATGCATTGTTCTAAACACCTCCAGCACCGTCCTCACAACCGAATGATGACTCATCACTTAATCCAATCGCATTGTTACCATCTTGGATTGGTCCCTACTTACAATTGAAAATGCTCGAATCATGACAGTGAAGTGGGCCAAGGAGAGCTTATAATCAATTCCAAGGCTTCACTGGAATGAAACCTCACGTCTCTTTCTCTTAGCTGCTTTCCTCATGGTAGGCACTTGGGTTCAAACCACCTTTTCGTAAGTGACATCATAGCAGGTTGGTCCCACATTACAAACTAGTTTTGCCAACATATTTGCCATAGTGCGATCAGAACTCTCACGCATTATGTCACCATGGACAGTCGCTGGTACCTTATATCACTCACAACACTTGCAACTTCACCAGCACATAACCCCGTAATTATTGACCTAATAATCATCAGCACCATCGGTCAACCTATTGGTTTACTTTTTATAAAGTGCATACACCTTTGATCTAGCTTTGTGATAGATGTTACGGTTTGATAAATATGCCTTATTTTTCATAACAATTCAAGACGCTGAATGACAAGGAGCTTGTAAGCGACCGAGTAGAACTTATGTTCTTCCCACTCAATGTGAGCAATACGACGCGCTTCTGACTATTGGAACACTCAATGCTGCAATATTTTTAACAGTTTAACTATTTTAATTAGGCTATACAAATGCTGTAAATGACCTTGCATAACCGTATGCATAAGTGTATATTATACTATACGGACTGATACTATATTGAGTATTTTGGATCAATGCTTACCAAATTGCAACTTCATGTACTGAGTCAATGGACTTACAATTTTGCACATTTGTTGCTTATATCGGTTTACAAGAATACTAAGCGTCAGCCTCATATGTATATATATATATAATGTTGTTGTTGTTTATTTTGTCGATTGTGCACTTGGGGTGGACAATTGAGGACGACTCTAAATGATTTTAAGCTCATGCTGCCATATAGTTTTTACACTTGCGCGCGTACGCACTGGTAAGTGTTGTGAATCTTTCAACCCATTGCTCGTTCATAAAGAACAGCTTTTCTCCCATCCTTTCAACACACTTGAAGTATACTACTAATAAAATCGTGACATTTATGCAGCACTTGCGTCATACGTAGGGCTTTTCAAGCAACTCAAGTGGTTAACTTTGAAGCATAAGAAGCTGATATGGCTTTGCTAACTTAGTGAAAACGTTAAAGTAAATTCAACAATTGTCAAACTTGGATTGCAAATGCGAAACTTTGCATTGCTGAGTTCTTAAATGTTGTGCATTATTCCCTTCAAGGCTTGGTGTAGCTTCAATTCTCGCCTTTTCTTCCGTCACAGCTCCATGCTAGCACCATTAGGAGGTGAGGACAATGACCCTTGAACAAAGATTTATTTCTAATGTAGCATTTAAGAAAGGACCTTCCTCCACCATGTCAAACTCCAACATTAAGCATTTTCCATCAGCACATGGCCTAGCACTAGGCCATGTGAGCAGAAGGCAATTACATGTGGAGGTTTTGATGAGGTTTATAGTTTTCCAAGCCCCCACCCATGGGCAATAACACAAAGGGTGTACTGAGTATAAAAACCGTTTCCTCGCAATTTGTCATTGACTTGTTGAGGCAATTTGCATCAATACACACACGTTTTTAATTGCCGTATCATCTCTTAGCTTGGCCAACTATATAATGTAATCCATCATATTAATCGCTTATAAAAAGTCATAGTTTGATGTCAATAGCGCGGTATTGTTCACAACTCGGCATGCATTTGTATTGTCATTAGACATGAGGTATCACGATTTTTTCCATCAGATGCGCACATGAAAATTCTGAACTTATTGACGGCACTTGAGCCATCATCATCGTCATGGTCAGCCAGTTGCGGACTATACCATCAGTATCGCTGAAGCTCGGCACCATCTTCAAGTGGATGGCATGCCGCTGCTCGACCTAGTATCTACCCATTGCAACAACCCTGCTGCTGCTTAAGGCCGCATGGCAACCAACTTGCATGAATTAAACATTATTAATCATATGTGTGTGTGTGTGTGTGCGTGCGTGCGTGCGTGCGTGCTTACTCTTACTTCAGATTGTATCAATCTTTGCTTATAGGCATGCTAGGTATGCTAGCGTGCATGCATGGTTTTGATACTCTGCAAGTGGGCACTCGCACACCTTGCCAAGTTTGGCTCCACACCACCATAGACACTCAATAAGGTGCGGCACCTCTTTGAATATGCATATGATGAATAGAACTAAACAGTTTGTAAGACCGTCTAAACTTTTACTTTGTGCTATCATATGCGCGCATGCAATGAGCATACCTGCGCACAGTGCTTTACTAGTACTGCTCAAACTGCAGACTACAGACACATAGCGTACATGCGCACGGTGCGCTAACAGCTGGTTGCGTGGTGGGTCTTTGTAGCCATTTTACAGTGCTTGGGTTCGGTTTTATCTTAAAACTCGAGTTCAGGTCCTCGTGGATGTGATGCGCCATCACGTTATCTATGCGTGTACGAAAGATGGGTAATGGAGGTGTATATGCAAGCATGTATCAACATGCAAGTCATCCACCACAGCCACAACTCATCGACTTCCACCGTGCCAAGTCATGCGCGTGGATGCTACTTAAAAACTACTTCTACAACCTTACCATGACGACAACTGCCCCTTAGAAGGCATGCACGCAAAACTCGAGTCGCGGCGGCGGTGACTGTAAGGAGAGGGGGTGCTCCCTCCTCCCTTTAATCCCCTACCCCAACACCACCATCAGCCACGTCGCCCACGCCGCCGCCAGGGGCAACTGCCGAAGCAGAAGATCCCCTGGCTATGGCGGCCGCTGCGTTAGCAGCGTCGCCATGCGGCTGATATTGCCATGAGACATGAGTCTCATGTTGATATCGGTGTTATAGATAAGTAACACTACATTAGGGCCTTAACATAAGTTAACGGCCCTAATATGGCTTAATAGGCTGTATGATCCCGTTGGGACCCTTATGTAATCTTAAATAAGGGCGGGGAACCTTTATGGAGGTAGCACACCGTTACATTCCCCCCCACTTAAGTTTCAATGTCCTCATTGAAGGGTTAGCAAAGCCCCCCCACGAGCAAAGGAACGAAAGTAGTAAGAGAATCATGGCCGAAGCGGTAAAGATGTCTGCCAGCACCCTTTTACCGTCCGCGTGTGGACACAGTACTCCAGTACCCCCGAAGAACTCCTGGCAGTTGGTAAGATTCCTTTCGGGCTCCCATAAATTGTACTCAACACCATACCCTTTCCATTTCACCAAGTAAGACGGCGCGCGTCCGCGTCGAGGCTTACGATGACTCAGGATTGCTTCCACCTCATACTCAAAAGTATCGTCGCCATCCACTGCAACGGGGGGTGGAGGAGGTTGAACCCGACCGTCAGAACGCTACGATTTCAGTACTCACATGAAACACATTGTGAATGCGTATCGATTTTGACAAGTCCAAACGATACGCGTGAGTGCCGACCCGATCAATCACTTTAAACGAGCCTATCCAGCGAGGAAAAAACTTGCGGGTACCCACTTCCTTAATGGATATGTTTTTGGTGCTGAGAAGCACCGAACAGCCCACATCGTAGTCGGCCTCTCTACGATGCGCATCAGCATGGGCTTTTTGTCTGTCTTGCGCTGCGCGCAAACAGTCCTTTGCCAACGCTAACCTATCCTGCATGGCCGAAGCCATCTCGCGTGCTGCAGGTACGCGAGTTATGTCGGTAGCGGGCAACTTAATGTTTGCAGGACTCAGTGGATGCACTCTATAATTCAAGAAGAACGGAGTTTCCTGCACACTCTCTTGCCATGCATTGTTAATCGCGAACTCAGCTATTGGGAGATAAACATCCCAATCTGATTGGTTCGGATTCACATAATGCCGGATGGTTTCCTCAATCACTTGATTGGCGCGCTCTGTCTGACCATCCGTCTGTGGATGGTAAGCTGTGCTCATGTTCTGTTGAATATGTAAAAAGTTGCATAGCGTCTTCCAGAACTGAGCTACAAAGTCGCGGATCGCGATCAGACACGAAGTTACGAGGCAAGCCATGTAACTTAAACACAGAGGCGACAAAAACCATCGCTTACTCACGGGAGCCTATTTTCGTGCGGCAAGGAACAATGTGAACCATTTTTGTTAAACGGTCCACAAAAACTGCAACCGCAGTGTGCCCTAATGCTGTCTCCGGGAGCTCAGTAATTAGGTTCATACTCACACTTTCCCACTTGCCATTAGGAACAGGCAAAGGTCGCAGCAACCCAGCGGGTTTCTAACGTAACGGCTTGTCACGCTGACATTTGTCACACGTGTCAACATAATGCTTCACGTCAACAGGCAACGATGGCCACCAGTACAACTGTCGCGCTGCCTTAGTAGTCTTGCGACCCCTAAAGTGCCCAGCATACGGTGGATTGTGTACTTCAGCTATGCATTTTATGCGCAACCCAGCATGGTCAGGTATCACCATGCTGGCGCTCATATAATACAAGTTGTCTCTTTTGTCAAGCTTTTGTACATTCTCTTGTATAGAGAGCCATGGGTCTAATGCATACCCCTATAAAACAACTTGCACAAACTCATCAGGAGGAGGCAATGTACCCTGCGTTGCAAGCAACTGCGCACGCATAACTGCCAACAATGACGGACAGCGACTCAGAGGATCTGCCACGTGGGTTCTGCCCGGCCGGTATACCCATTCAAAGGTAAATCGCGACAGGAATATATTTCAGCAAGCTTGCCTACGCGACAAGTTTAGCTGTGTTAAGAAGTACACCAACGGGTTGTGATCAGTCACTACTGTGAACTGAACTCCCTCCAAGTAACATCGCCATGTTTCAAGAGCATGCACTATACCAAGCAATTCCTGCTCAGTGGTAGTGTGGTTCACCTCTGCTGGGATGAATTTCCTACTCTCATAAGCACATGGTCGGCCATCCTGTAGCAATACTGCACCACACCCAAGGGTGGAGGCATCGCTAATCACAGTGAAGTGTTTATCCCAATTTGGCAATGCCAATACTAGTGCCGAAGTCAAAGCCAGCTTCACTTGTTGCATAGCAGCTTCTTGTGCCGCTGTCCAAGAGAATGGGGCATCCTTTCGCAACAGTTTTGTCAAAGGCACCACAACTGTAGAGTACCCCATCATAAACTTGCGAAAGTAGGTTGCCAACCCCAAGAATGATCGCAACTGATGGATATTCTTAGGTTGAGGCCAATCTTTTACCACTTGCACTTTGCGAGGGTCAGGTTTGACACCCGCACCACAATATGCCCTAAGAATGGCAACTCTGTCTTGCAAAAGTCACACTTTGACAAGTTGGCAAACAAGCGATGTGTACGTAGCAAGACAAACACCGCTTCCAAGTGCTGCTTATGCTCTTCCTTAGTTTTATTAAAGACAATGATGTCATCTAAGTAAACCATAACATACTTGCCAAGTATGCCACCAAAAATCTTATTCATTTCCTTCTGAAACACTGCGGGCGCATTAGTCAATCCAAAAGGTAACACTTTGTATTGATAATGGCGCGAAGGTGTTCTGAATGCTGTCTTGTAAACATCAGAAGGATGAATCCGGATTTGATGATACCCACTTGTCAAGTCCAACGTACTAAAGTACGCATTTCCCGACAGTTTATCAAACACATCATCCATCCAGGGCAACGGGTATCGATTCTTTACCGTAATCTTGTTCAGAGCACGGTAATCCACTTACATGCGCAGCTTTCCATTCTTTTTCATCACGAACAAGATGGGCGCGCCAAAGGGTGAAGAACTCGGTTCAATCAACCCCTTTTCCAATAACTCTTAGATTTGAGTTTTCATTTCCCCCCTCTCTCGGGGGCTCAGCCTATATATAGGCCGAAACGGAGGCTCACTATCATGAATGAGTGGTATTGTGTGTCCGACACCTCGATCAGGGGGTAAACCTGGCAACTCATCTGAGAACACATCTTGATATTTCTCAATGATGTATGCAACACCTTCTGTACTTCCCGGCACAAAGTCGTTCGACGACGTCAAGTGTACCAGAAAAGCCGGTGTGTTTTTGCGCAACGCACGTTTCACTTGCAGTGCAGTAAGTAGCGCAGGGTCGGGCTACTTGTGGTCCAAGCTATGTGACCCTTTCACACACAATGTTACACGCTTACAACCTTTTTTTACTGTGCACAAGCGTGCGCCAGTATCTAATGTCATTTTGACATTCTCTTGCCATTCCTGTCCTAATACCACATCAACACCTGATATGTCGATGGATACCACTATGAAAGTAAGCGTGGCATGATAATTATCAATCTTTATTTTCATTTCTATTTCCCCTTTCACTGGCAACGCACCCCCCGCACCGGCAGCTGAAAATGCAGAGGGTTTACACGCTATCTTATCGCACAACCCATTGTTCCTCCAAATTGTGTGTTGCAACAGTGTCAATCAAGAATGAACCGTTTACACCTTGCATTGTGCCACTAAATGTCCACAACAGAGGTACTACCCGTCCTTGAAATGTAGCCAAGAGTCCGTGACTAATGCGAGGGTTGAGTAAAATTGCTGACAATCGTACTGTCCCTGTTGATTTCACGCTTGTTGAATTGCTTCAAAACAGTTCCCCCTCGAGTGTGTTTCAACCATGGGCCATGATATTTAGGCACCATTACTACCACACTTAAGGTTCTGTGCTTACTTTGCAACTCGGTCAACGTGTGCAACACATCGGTAAGCATGTTAAACTCCACATGTACCAACACACAAGCATTCTCTTCCACCTTTTCAACATCAAAAAGTGGCAACTTGCTATGTGCTTGCCATGCATGTGTCATTACATGCACTTGGAACAGCTCATCAAACCAGTTTGCTACTAATACAAGCAACTGGTTATCAACCACTTCTACATCAGCCACGGCGTAGTCCTATTCGACCTTCTTGGCCTTGCCCTTCCCCTTGGTTGGGCAGTTCTTTGCGATGTGGCCAGGGTGATGACAGACGTACAACAGGTGCGAGCCGCAGCAGGCATGGCACCACCAGCAGGTGCGCCACTGGTAGAAGCACCAAATGTCTTCGCCTTCTTTGCCGGGTGTGCACTCGGATGAGAGAAACGCTTTCCTCCCACCCCCGGCGGCTTGGCCGAAACTGCCACATGTGACTTGTCCTGCACCGTTGTGTCATCATTGTACAGGTACACGCTCAGTTTCTGCACCTTAGCCAAGTCCTCTGGAACCCAAGGAAGTCCCGTTGCCGTGTTGTACTGCAGCTGATCACGCACACGCGCATCCAAGCCGCGCTTGTACAACTCAAACTGCTCGGCCTTGCCCATAAGCATGAGGCCGCTGTTTGCACGACCCACCAATGCCTAAAACTCCTGCAGATAGGTTGAGGCCGCCCGACCATTCTGGCGCAACTTGCTGAGCTTGTTGCGAGCCTGAATAGCCGGGTCCATGCCACCATAGCGTGCCATCAAGAACTGAAAAAGTGCCTCCACTGTCTTGGCAGCACCATCTTTTGTCTGCCTCGCCCATTCGGCGAGAGCATCAGATGGCATGAGCAACTCAGCAACAGCAATGTGCTCATTAACCGGGCGCTTGAGTGCCGTCAAGTAGTGCTCGACAGTGACCACCCAGTCGTAAATGCTGACGCTGCCGTTAGGCTTGAACTTCTCAGGCTTGTTCAACGCTGTCACCGGCAGACCTGCTGAAGTAGCACCCGCCACCAGTTGGCGCAGCGCCACCAACTCAGACTGCATAGCATCGAGGCGTGCCGTCAACTGCACTCGGCCAGTCAACTTATCTTCCAAGTTAGGTCCCAAGTACCAGAACACATCCTTGCAACGCGGTGAGGTTTCCACTCCCAAGTTAGCCAAAGCCTCAAACGCCATCCGCTTGCCTTGGTAAGGGAGAGGCTTATAATATACGGTCATGATAGCAGCCACCTTTGGATCATCTCGCACGAGTGGCGGGATGTTGTTCGTCAGCTCATGTTCGAGCATGCGGATCACCATCTCTCCTTGCTTGCACGAGGAAGTGTGGCAAAGTCTGTCATAGCCATCACGAACCGTCTGCGCCCATGCATCCCACGTTTCCTGACGAAGCAGAGGGTGGGCAGCAAGTGGAGCTTTACGCTCTGAGGCATACTTCTCAATGGCCCCGCCAATGACACTCTGTGTATCCACTGCAGCTGGTCCACTTTGAGAAGACTGGTTGGGAGAAGCTTCGCTGTCTTGCTTAGCTCATTCCTTCTCACCGTCCGTGAGCTTATAGCTTTCACTCATGTTAAAGTAGTTCACTTCCTCTTCACTCGATGGCTTATATGATGTGGACTTCTCCACATCATCCCCTCCTTGGCTAGACATCTGCCCAAGAATAGAAGCCGTCAATAGTAGAAGTGTGCAAGTGCACAAAACACACAAGTTGTGCACTGCAAAAGTGTCAAAATCTATAGATTTTGTCTCGTCAAGTTTCAAGTGCTTTACGTGGAGTATTTAGCTCAAACAAGAACTCTCCACACATCTTTCAACTAGACACTCACTTTGAAACAAACCGCACGCGAATCCACGCGGCGGTTCACAAGTTACAACTTGTTAAAGTTTTTACTTTGTACAACTCAGCTCAACCCACAATTGTAATTGACACACAGGGTGCCAAAATTTCGCTGAATCAACCCTACAGGCTGATATCAGCGAGTTGTGAGTTGTGAGTTTGATATCGGCCGCACACAGTGACTCTGGCGGCCTCACCGCACTGACTGGCGGTAAAGGCAGCCGATGTTGCCACCGGACTGCCTCAATTGTTAAATCTCGGCCGCACAAAGTGACTCTGACGGCCTCACCGCACTGACTTGCGGTAACGGCAGCCGATGTTGCCACCGGACTGCCTCACAAGGGTTGGTTTTGTGAATACAATTTCACACCCTTCACACCACCACGAATCCACGTGGTGGCAAGCACACAAGCACAAGCACAGTTTTGTTATCACAATAATGTGATTACAAGTGATGTGCTGGGCATGCAATGCTTGGGGGGCTGCCTGAGTGGCCGCCTCCCCTTCACGCAAGCTAACAAGCCTGGCTAAGCAAGGCAGGGCAAGGCAAGCAAACTAGGCTAAGCTAGGTTAAGCACCAGCATCAACTATAACTACCATAACAACAACAACAACAACAACTAGCTAACAACCGCCACTACCCACCCTAGTGGGTAGCGGCTGCTAGTTGCCGCCGCCGCTGCAGTCGCTGCCGCCTGCCACCTGCCGCCGCCCCTCCCACAGGCCCCTCGCCGCCAGCGCTCCGATACCAATGTAAGGAGAGGGGGTGCTCACTCCTCCCTTTAATCCCCTACCCCAACACCACCACCAGCCAGGTCACCCACGCCGCCGCCGCTAGGGGCAACTGCCGAAGCAGAAGATCCCCTGGCTATGGCGGCCGCTGCGTTAGCAGCGTCGCCATGCGGCTGATATCCACATGAGACTCATGTCTCATGTCGATATCAGTGTTACAGACAAGTAACACTTCGTTAGGGCCTTAACATAGGTTAACGGCCCTAATATGGCTTAATAGGCTGTATATTCCCGTTGGGACCCTTATTTAATCATAAATAAGGGCGGGGAACCTCCATGAAGGTAGCACACCGTTACAGTGACAGCCTCTTGATACACGTAATTGGCGTCGGCAATGACGGGTGCGCGGGGGATTGATCCCCCCCC
>RHPI01002990.1:47033-119450 GCA_009103225.1 Chlorokybus atmophyticus | reverse complement strand
CCCCCCCTGTCAGGCCCCACCCCCCCCCCCCCCCACCACTCTCCCCCCTTGCACAACCCCCTCCCAAACACCCATCCCTCTCATCCCTTCCAATCTACCTCCAACAGCAACACGTCCCCCAGCGGCGACTGCGCCCATTCTACGCTCATCTCTCCCCCCATCGACATGGGCACAAGCAGTCAGACCCTCCCCTCCCTATTCTTTTCTTTAAGCTAAGTCAGTAATCATGCTAGCTCTGCCAATCTTCTTTCCTTTTCCTCTACATATTCCACTCTGGTACAGTCATTCAGCGAGGCAGCAGACATTATTGACGTGGTGTCGGATACATCCATCTTTCTCAGACTGGCAGCGTGTACTAGAGGACTGTGCATTGACATTTCAATTCACCTTTGTAGAATCTTAGACACTCCTCATGAGATTGACACACATAGCATCCGTTTGTGTGGAGTTATCTCGTGATTATGGCACTGTCTCCACACACTATCCCCGTAAGGGGAAGATCCAAGTGATCCTTTCTGCATCAGATGCTGATGAGATAGTCATTGCAAGTGCTCGGGCAGGGAAACTGCCCAGGCTCGGTGACAAAGCTGTACGCGTCTCCCCATGGTCCGACTCCGGAGTGAACGAGACATGGATTGCCTTCCATGGAGACCACCCCCGCATCTTACCTGCTCGCTCTCTCTCTCTCTCTCTCTCTCTCTNCTCTCTCTCTCTCTCTCTCTCTCTCTCTCTCTCTCTCTCTCTCTCTCTCTCTCTCTCTCTCTCTCTCTCTCTCTCTCTCTCTCTCTCACGCGCGCGCGCGCGCGCGCTCGTGATTGATGGAGAGATTGGCCCCCCCCTCTTCACCGCAATTTCTTCACTTCCACAAGATATCGCTTCACACTCAAAGAGAACGCACCTAAGCTCCCCTCCACCCTTAACATCACATGCAATTACTAAAGACAAACCACAACAACATGTGTCCGCAGTCTTACCCGCCCTTCTGCTACAGATGCAACACCTTTGACCACTATCGAAGCAAGTGTTCACAAGGCATGCAACATGCTGCCTTCACCGCCCCCACCACGCTCTGCCCCAGCTGTACCCCCATCTTCACAGCCTCCCACCACCGCTGTACCCCCCACTACTGCAACACACCGCACCATTCAATCGAACCCTTCTCTCTCATCTCCAGCTCCCCCATAGTCTTCAACCACCCGTACACCATCAAAGCTGTGGTTTGACCAGCTGAAAGAAGCGGATGCTTAGAAAAGAAGAGCATGCTTGGACGGACGAAGAAGCGGACATCATTCTCCCCCCACCAACCCGGCGTCTCCATCAGCCTCGGCGTCACTTTGTCCCTCGCTGGATCTAAAGACCATCACAGCAACGTTGGGTCACAGCGCTTCACGGAGCATGAGAGTCAGCCCACCTAATGCCGATGATCATGTCCTAAGCAACGGAAAACATCCCCCCCAATTGTGTACTGCTTACGGACATTACGAAAACACGTACCCAGCTAGCATTCGGCTCCCTTAACCCAACCCCTTCCGCTCAGTCGTCGCCTATTACACACGCCGCAGCTGTCTTTCGCGCAACTTTGCAACAAGCGAGAGTGGATGATGCAGAGACGCTGGGGATGAAGCTAGAGTTTATACTCCTCTGCGCAACTCCAGTCATCAACAGTAAAAGCAATCACCTCGTGCTGCTTTTGGACTGCTCGCTCATCGTTGAACACCAGGCGATGATTTGCGCAAGGCCCAAGAATGGACGACATTAAACTAGTGGTTCGACAGTGCAGGTGCTATGACACGACAAACAAACAAAGTTAATCCTAGGCCACATCACCAGGGGTCAGCTCGCGCAAGCTGCCAATGGGTGGGTGGAAGAACACTGGCATGCACAAATTTCCTCGCCATCACATGCTCCGCAAGGGCACCAACAACACACAGAGAATGAGCAACTGCAAGAGGAGGCAATGGAGACCGTAGAAAAGGGCACCGCTATGGGGTGTCAGGGTTAGCGCTCTCCTCTGCTGCCAGAGCGCTAACCCTGACACACACATGAGCTCTCCCTCCCCACAGCAATCCCACACTGCCCCCTCCTCTCCCCGTGCACGCCTCCCTCGTGCACAACGTCTTGCTCTCACCCCAACGACTCCCCCCTCTTCAACAGGTGGCGAGGAGTCCTCCCCAGCACACCCGTCTTGTAGCTATGCTCTATTGTTGGAGACAAGGCACATGGTGGTTGGGCGCGTCTCGCAGCTCCTCCTTTCACTTACAAATACCAATGGTGACTCTGGTGCGGAGTCCCCCCTCAACACAAACTGCTGAAGAACTTACAGTCCGCTCCCTTGACCTTGAGCCAGACAATCCATCTGACATGCAAAGCTTGGACGCGCTTAGCTTTACACACGGCACGAATTCTGGTGGCACAATCTATGTCCGTAGTTGGAATCTGTTCAGTTCGGAAGAGGAGGCAGTCACCCCCGTAAATGTGGCCGACACTGCTGACATACTGTGGCTGAACACCGCTCTCATCGCTGGGGTGAGAGGAGGCCCACGTACACTTCTCCATCAAGCGATGATTGATGTTATTTAGCGGGTGGAGAGAGCACCTAACATGGCCACCACTCCCGCCGTGCCCTCAGCTGACGCATGGCTTTTTCAGCACAATCAAGACATTCCCGGTGAGCCATACTCTTGGGGGGTAGTGCTTGGCTAGAAATGAAGCTCCCCTCCCTCTCTCTGGACATCCATACGTAGTCATAAACGGTTCGGGGATTAGGAAGCGACCACACCTCCGCGGGTCCATCATGCAAGGATGTCGTCTTCTTGAGGTTGAGGGCACTCCTCCTCAAGGGGGAAGGTGTGTTCATGCTTCAAGACACCAAACTTGGTCTCACACATACGAGCTCCTGGTTGGTGCAACGCTGTAACGGTGCTCGTGCCTTGTCGCCTGTGAGTTGGTCCAATCGACAACCCTCTTACCAAGGCACGGTATTCACACCGGAACCTTGCCCCCTTTGCCAAGCACACACGCGCGCCCCGCCACTCGCGTACGCACACGCACGCGCTCGAAGCTACACACCGACTTGTGTAACGCCTTGGATTGTCATACAAGCAAGCACACATCAATGGACACACGCTAGCAACCCCTGCTAACCACCACCAGGCTTGTACCCAAGAAACTAGGGAGCTAAAGGTTGTATTGCACATAGTAGAATGTCGCTTTTATACCTACCAGTCTGCACATGCTACTGTGTAGACGATTCCCGTGCTACACAAAACTAGATGCTAACATATTATTGCAGAACCTTGTTGTACTTCTAGACCTTTCTTACGCATTAAAGATCTCCTGATCAGGTGCTCATATGGTCAAGGTATACTACTTGGCGCCAGGTCCTTCTAGAAGTCTGGTCGAGCCCTTTTCGACTTGCCCTCCGTTTTCTGGCACCTTCCGGACTGGTCCTGGGGCTCCGGTTGATATCCGCGGCAGACTCATAACTCGCCGATATCTGCCACAAGTCATAAAAACGTGGTGCCTCACCAGGATTAGGGTTACATGAATGGGCCCACAAAGGTCTTAAAATCATGAAACTTGGCCTCGACTGTTGCACTCCCCCCTAGGTGAGCTTCGTTCTCGAAGCTCTCGAGGATGCTCTGGTCGTCGTTGCTCGATAAATGGGCCAAAAAAGGTCATAAAGTCATAAAACTTGGCCTCGACTGTTGCACTCCCCCCTAGGTGAGCTTCGTCCTCGAAGCTCTCGAGGATTCTCGGGTCGTTGTTGCAAATACTGTTGCAGGATATGTTGTGCATTGGCTAAGTGCTCCTCCGGTTCCCAAGTGGCCTCATGCACCGGTTAGCCTTTCCACTTCTCCAAATATATTTGCGCACGTTGCGCACCATCTTCTCACCAAATATGTCCTCCACTTCATATTCCAAATGACCTTCCGTAGCCAACTCAGGCAGTGGACGCAATGGTGGGTCTCCTCGATATGATTTCAGCAGGGATATGTGAAAGACACCGTGGATGTGCATAGAGTCGGGCAATTGCAACTTGTACGCCATGTCCAAAACCACTTTGATGACTTAAATGGCCCAAGCTAGCGCTCAATTAACTTGCGAACTCCAGCACGCACCTGTAAGTTCCTCGCAAAAAGCAATACCGTGTCGCCTTCTCGAAATGTGACGTGTCGGCGATGCGCATACTATTTTTGTTTATTTTGTGCCACCAATAGCGCCTCTCTCGCTGCCTTGTTAATTTCCACACACGTTGTAGGAAAATCGCTTACTGCTTCCACATTAACATCGCTGCATCGCGGGGTCCACGCCGTCAGCGGGTGTTGGTTGTAGTCTATGAAAAAGGGGGTGACACCCGTGCTTGCACTGATGTGGTTGTTGATGGCAAATTCCACCACTTCCAGCAACTCCGTGCAATTGTCTTGCCGTGCATTCACGTAGCAACGCAACATATCTTCAATCACACGGTTCGCTCGCTCCGTTTGGCCATCAACTTGCGGGTGGAAAGCCATGCTAAACTTTAAGGTAATACACGATACACTATGCAGCGCCTCCCGAAACTTACTTGTAAAGAAAGGAACACGATCGCTTACGCTGCTTTGTGGTAGTCCGTGGGAACGAAAGACATGCTTCATAAACAAGCTTGCTGCCTCTGGTGCCGTGCAAGACTCACAACAGGGTGCCAAGCGTACCATTTTGCTGATTTTGTCTACAACCACGAGTATTGCATCATACCCTTCTGTTGTCTTCAGCCCCGTCATAAAGTCCATAGTAACATGCTCCCACTTGGACAATGGCACGGAAAGAGGTTGCAGCAACCCACCTGGCTTTTGGTTGCTTGCTTTCACCCTTTGACATGCGTCGCACAACGCCACATAGTCGCGTACATCACAATGCATCTCCCGCCAGTAAAAGCGTTGCTCAAGCTTACCAACGTCCTCTCCACTCCTTGATGGCCAGCAATGGGTACGTCATGAGCTTCTTTCAAAAGTTGAACGCGTACATGTGCAACATTGGGGATGTACAAGCGGCCATCATGCCATAGTAGGCCGTCTTGCTTTGCCCAATGTCCACTTGTGTCCGTTGCTGTGCTCTCCATGTCCCGCAAGACTCACCTGCCTTTTGTGTCGCAAAGCACTTGTCGGATCTGGTCGGCCTACTCCGGTCGCACTTAAGCGAGTGCTTTAATCGCATTCAACGGCTTAGCGCGTCGGCCACACTATTAGACGTACCGGGTCTTGTACTTGATCTCAAAATTAAAAAGGACTCCAACCGCCGGGCTTATCTCCGGCTCAGATATGGTTGTGCCTGTAAGTACCTCAATGGGGAATGGTCCGCCTCCAGCCGAACCTTTTGCCTTCAAGAAAGCATCGCCATTGTTGCAGCGCCATTATTTGCGCCAATAGCTCCTTCGCGTGCACAGGGTAGTTCAGCTCAGCTCCACTCAATTTTTTACTAAAGATCGCTACAGGTTGAAGACCCATGCCTTGGTCTTGCTATAACACAGCTCCCATAGCTGTGCTGAATGCGTCACAAGTTAAAATGAAGGATTTGTCCATGTCGGGGTGAGCCAAGACGGGTGCCTCCGTCAACGCCTTTTTTAACGCAACAAATGCATGCTCTTCCTTTGTAGACCAGCTCTAAGACTTCCCTTTCTTGAGTAGGGTGGTCACAGGGGACTAACTTGGCCGGATGTAACCTCTCTTTAGAAGATCCGCTATCTGCTTCTCGGCCTCCTTCAATTCCAGAGGTGTCATCTTATATAAAGGGCTGTAGGGTGGCTTGTGCACGCCCTCAATCAACTCCACACGGTGATCAACGCTCCGTTAGGGTGGCAGACCAGCTGGACCATCAACCATGATATCTTCGTAACCCTTGACAAGTTTGCACACCTCGGGGTCCATCATGGCAATCTCAGTGCAGTCACTCAGCTTCAGTGTAAACTTTAATGTGCTCTAACGCACCACGCACAACCATGCAGCCTTCGCTTTTTGTGGGAAAAGCAGCCTCCTCAATTGCACATAGGGAGCTTGAGCAATGCTAATCCCACCGGATTGCACGTGACGTGCCTTTCCGGTGCTTGTATCCCCCTGCAGGTGCTCAACAGACGTGCGCATACTTGCCTTAGCAACGTCCAACGCAGCTATGACAAAGTCCTTCTTGCTTGCCTCGCAAGAGTGGTCGTCCACTTCGATGGAGCATGCGCGTAGACCTTGAATGGACTCTTCATCGTTTCCCTTGATGATGAGCACACGCTTTCTCTAATCGATAGATAGGTTATGTTGCCACAGCGACGGAAGTCCCAAAATTCCATCAAACACGTTCCGTAGGGTGATGCAGCAGAAACGCATATTCTCCTCCACCTTCCCCATGTGAACACAAACTCCTTGGTTGTAAACGCAGCACCGGTGTAACAGTCAAGGCCAAATTTTATGATTTTCATGGCCGTTTTAGGCCTTATTTGTAAGGTACATGTTTTTATGACTTGTGGCGGATATCGGCAAGTTATGAGTCTGCCGCGGATATCGACCGGGGCCCCAAGACCAGTCCGGAAGGTGCCAGAAAACGGAGGGCCAGTCGAGAAGGGCTCGACCAGATTTCTGGAAGGGCCTGGCGCCAAGTATAACTTGACCATATGAGCAGCAAATCAAGAGATCTTTGGTGCGTTGGAAAGGTCTAGAAGTGTACTACAAGATTCTGCAATTATATCTTAGCTTCTAGTTCCGTCTAGCGCTAGAATCGTCTAGACAGTAGCATGTGCAGACTGGTAGGTATAAAAGTGACATTCTACAATTTGCAATACAACCTTTAGCTCCCTAGTTTCTTGTGTGCAAGCTTGGTGGTGGCTATAAGGGGTTGCTAGCGTGTGTCCACTGGTGTGTGCTTGCTTATGTGACGATCCAAGGCGCTACACAAGTCGGTGTGTAGCTTCGAGCGCATGCGCGTGCGTACGCGAGTGGCGGGGCGCGCGTGTGTGCTTGGCAGAGGGGGCAAGGTTCCGGTGTGAATACCGTGTCTTGGTGAGAGGGTTGTGGATTGGACCAACTCACAGGTGACAAGGCACGAGCACCGTCACAACTGGTATCGGAGCGCGGTTTACGAAGGTGAGAGAGGAAGTGTGTGGGCGTTTACACTTTTCATTCGGAAGCGGAGTGTAGTGTGTTAGTGGAGATGGAGGATGCTCGCATGGAAGAGCTTCAAGCTGCCATCTTAGCATTAAGAGAAGAGCTTCATCACACGCAAGCGGCGGCACAAGCACAACGCGAGGCGTATGAGCATGCGATGGCGCGTGTACAAATTCCCATGGTATCAAGCTCGCGCGTGCATGTGAAGGTGCCAAAGCCCAAGCCATTCAGGGGTCAACGTGATGGAGATGCAGTGGATGAATGGATTTTTCAAGTATCGTCTTGGTTGAAGCTCACGGAGGTGCCCACGCATCTGCACGTGGAGGTTGCAGCGACATTGCTTGAAGGTGCAGCACTTGTGTGGTGGAGGCATCGGTGTACGCGTGTTGCAAACGGGTTGGCGCTACCATTGACCACCATGGAAGAGTTGGCACTGGAGGTCAGGCATCAATTTGTTCCCGTCGAGAGCGTAAAGGCCGCACGCGACAAAGTTGCAGCCCTTGTGCAAATGGGGTCGGTGATGGCGTACATGGCCGCGTTTCAGCGATTGGTGATGTCCATACCCAATATAACCGAGGAGGAGCAGCTGGACAGGTATACACGTGGGTTAAAACTTTTGGGGCGTAAAGAAGTGGAGCTACGGGACCCGAAGACACTCGCGGAGGCTATACGCATCGCGGAGCGTCTCGACGCGTTGTACTTCAAGTCCACCACAAGAAACACTGACTGGAGGCAAAGGCATGGTGATCAGCCCCGGGGAGGCTTTCAACATGCATGGAGACGAGGAGAACCAAGTTCAGCACTTGCCAATGGAGGTGGAGCTGACTCTGGGCCTGCACCAATGGAGGTGGGTGCCATACACACGCATGGAAGTGAGGCGAAGCACGGCGGACGTGGTGAAAGAGGTAAAGGTGTGCGCAAGTGTTATGCGTGTGGGTCGACGGAGCATTTGACGTACGGATGCTCCAAACGAAGCACGCAAAGGCCAACACCGGATGGCAACCCTCGCCGTGATCGTCGCGTCAACACCATGGAGCAAAATGGCGTGGAGCAGGAAAACGACTTCCCCCAGTAGGTGAGGAGGCTACTGCTGGGGATAGGAAGGAGCCTCATGCACGGACGGATGCTGTGACATTTCCATTAAAGAAGCAAGAAGAGATGGCTTTGAACGCGCCAATGGTGGTGAGTTATGCAAACGAGGAGACAACAAAGTACTTCGGGCTTCGAGCACACATTTGCGATGACCAAGGACGATGGAGAGAGTGTAAGCTCATGATTGATAGCGGTGCCAACAGCAACTTTATGAGTATTGATATTGCGCGGCGTTACGGTTGGCTTTCGTCATTACGAGGAGGTGAAGTGAAGCTCGCTGATGGAGAGCCACCCTCTGGAGGTGATGGCGCTGCGTTTATGACCAAAGAGTTGTGCGTTCGCATTGGGAAGATGAAGGAGAGCATGCGATTTTGCTGCATCACCCTACGGAACGGGTTTGATGGGATTTTGGGACTACCGTGGCTATGGCAACATAATCCAGCCATCAATTGGAGGAAGCGCGTGCTCACCATCGAGCGAAACGGTGGAGAGTCCATTCAAGCTGCATCGGACGTCATCGAGGCGCGGCACGCACAATTAGGTGGTACGACAATTGCCCAGATCTCTTATGTGCAATTGAGGAAGTTATTGTCTCCACGGAAGGCAAAGGCTGCATGGTTGTGCGTGGTGCGCGAAAACACTGCAAAGTCAGCACCGGAGCTGAGTGACGATGTTCAGACGGCTACTATGGACCCCGAGGTGTGTAAACTTGTTAAAGAATACCAAGATATCATGGTGGACGGACTTCCATCTGGTCTACCACCTCCACGGAGCGTAGACCACCGTGTGGAGCTGATTGAGGGCGTGCACAAGCCACCGTATCGACCCGTATACAAGTTGTCACCTTTGGAACTGGAAGAGGCCGAGAGGCAGGTGGCGGACTTGCTGGAAAGAGGCTACATCAGGCCTAGTAAGTCCCCCTATGGTGCACCTATTTTGTTTGTACGAAAGAAGAACGGGAGCTTGCGCATGTGCGTCGACTACCGAGCTCTCAACAACATCACGAAGAGGAATTGCTTTCCACTCCCACGTATCGACGAGTTGCTGGAGCAATTGCAAGGTGCGCAGTACTTCACAACATCTGATCTTGCTGGAGGTTATCACCAAATTCGCATCGCGCCCGAGGATGTGGAGAAAACAGCTTTTAACACACGTTATGGGCACTACGAGTGGTTGGTCATGTCCTTCGGACTTACGAACGCACCGGCAACATTTCAAACGCTGATGAACAGCGTTTTTGCTGACTTGATTGGTAAGGGAATCCTCGTGTACCTCGACGACATTTTGGTGTACGCGAAAACCAAGGAGGAGCACGTGGCACTTCTACGGCGCGTGTTGCAGCGTTTGCGCGAACACAAGTTGTACGCCCAGCTATAAAAGTGCAAATTCTTGCTTCGAGAGGTGGAGTACCTAGGCCACATCGTGTCGCATGAAGGCATCAAGCCGGACCCCAACAAAGTGCAGGTGGTGCGCGAGTGGGCTTCCCCAACCAACGAAAAGGAGGTGATGTCCTTTTTAGGCCTTGCGGGGTACTATCGCAAGTTTATCATGGGGTTTTCGCGCATAGCTGCTCCCTTGACTGCCCTACTCAAGAAGGGAAAGCCTTGGAGCTGGTCAGCAACAGAGGAACATGCATTTGCTGCGTTGAAGAAGGCGCTAACGGAGGCACCAGTCCTGGCTCACCCCCACATGGAAAAGACATTTATTTTGGCTTGCGACGCGTCCGACACAGCCGTATGAGCTGTTTTGCAGCAAGACCATGGCAACGGCCTTCAACCAGTAGCATTCTTCAGCAAGAAGATGAGTGGTGCGGAGCTGAATTACCCCGTGCACGAGAAGGAACTTTTAGCGCAAGTCATGGCGCTACGACAATGGCATTGTTTGTTGGGGCAAAAAGTTCGTGCTTGAGACGGATCACTCTCCACTGAGGTACTTACAAACACAACCTCATCTAAGTCGCAGACAAGCTCGATGGCTTGAGTTCTTTCAACTTTTTGACTTCGATATCAAGTACAAGCCCGGTACGTCAAATGGTGTTGCTGACGCGCTGAGCCGGCTTAATGCAATTGAGGCCCTGGCTCAAGTGCAGCCCGAGTGGACCGACCAGATTCGGCAAGTGCTTCGTGAAGACACGGAGGGTATAAAAGTGTTGCAAGAGCTGAAAAATGCAGCTACGGACACAAGTGGGCATTGGTCAATGCGCGACGGGCTGCTTTGGCACCACGGGCGCTTGTATATCCCCAACGTCGCGCATATCCGTGTGAAGTTGCTGAAGGAAGCTCATGACGTGCCCATTGCTGGTCACCGTTGGAGGTCACTTTGGTAAGCTTGAAGCAGCGTTTTTACTGGCGAGAGATGCATCGCGATGTGCGTGACTACGTGGCGTTGTGCGACGCATGCCAAAGGGTGAAGGCAAGCAACCAAAAGCCAGGTGGGTTGCTGCAACCTCTCCCTGTGCCATTGTCCAAGTGGGAGCAAGTTACCATGGACTTTATCACGGGGCTACCAAAGACAAAAGAAGGGTACGACGCTATACTTGTGTTCGTCGATAAAACCAGCAAAATGGTACGCTTGGCACCGTGTAGTGAGTCTTGCACGGCACCGGAGGCAGCACGCTTGTTCGTGAAGCATGTATTTCGTTCTCATGGATTACCACGAAGCATTGTGAGTGATCGCGACCCGCGCTTTACAAGTAAGTTTTGGGAGGCGCTGCATAGTGCACTGGGTACCACACTGAAGTTTAGCACGGCATTCCACCCGCAAACTGATGGGCAAACGGAGCGGGCCAACCGTGTGATCGAGGACATGCTGCGTTGCTACGTTAACGCGCGACAAGACAATTGGGAGGAGCTGCTTGAGTTGGTTGAGTTTGCGATCAACAACCACCACAATGCAAGCACAGGTGTCACTCCCTTCCTTATGAACTACGGGCAACATCCATTGACACCGTTGACGGCATGGACACCGCGACGACATGACGTGCGTGTGGAGGCAACCAATGACTTCCTTACAAAGTGCGCGGACATTAATAAGGCAGCTAGGGAGGCGCTATTGGTGGCACAAAATCGGCAGAAGCAGTACGCGGACGCGCATCCCCGACACCTCACGTTTAAGGAATGCGACATTGTGTTACTCTCTGCGAAGCACGTACACGTGCGTACGGGAGTTTGCAAGCTGAATGAACGCTGGTTGGGACCATTTAAGATCAGCAAAGTTGTCTCGGACGTGGCGTACAAGTTGGAGCTACCCGACACCATGCGTGTGCACCCCGTTTTTCACGTCTCCCTTCTGAAAGCATATCGAGGACAACCGCCAGAAAGGCCACCCCCCGAAGTTGGCACGGACGGTGAACCCGAGTGGGAGGTAGAAGACATCCTTGGTGAGAAGTTTGTGCATGGCGTACGCAAGTTCTTAGTGAAATGGAAGGGCTATCCGTTGCATGAAGCATCCTGGGAGCCAGAGGCACACTTGACTAATGCTCAAGATGTTGTGCGTGCCTATCTTGCTCGACGACAACCTCGCGAGCTTCGAGGACGAAGCTCACCTGGGAGGGGGGAGGAGTGTAACAGTCAAGGCCAAATTTTGTGATTTTCATGGCCGTTTTAGGCCTTATTTGTAAGGTACATGTTTTTAATGACTTGTGGCGGATATCGGCGAGTTATGAGTCTGCCGCGGATATCGACCGGGGCCCCAAGACCAGTCCGGAAGGTGCCAGAAAACGGAGGGCCAGTCGAGAAGGGCTCGACCAGATTTCTGGAAGGGCCTGGCGCCAAGTAGTATAACTTGACCATATGAGCAGCAAATTAGGAGATCTTGGTGCGTTGGAAAGGTCTAGAAGTGTACTACAAGATTCTGCAATTGTATCTTAGCTTCTAGTTCCGTCTAGCGCTAGAATCGTCTAGACAGTAGCATGTGCAGACTGGTAGGTATAAAAGTGACATTCTACAATTTGCAATACAACCTTTAGCTCCCTAGTTTCTTGTGTGCAAGCTTGGTGGTGGCTATAAGGGGTTGCTAGCGTGTGTCCACTGGTGTGTGCTTGCTTGTGTGACGATCCAAGGCTCTACACAAGTCGGTGTGTAGCTTCGAGTGCATGCGCGTGCGTACGCGAGTGGCGGGGCGCGCGTGTGTGCTTGGCAAAGGGGGCAAGGTTCCGGTGTGAATAGCGTGTCTTGGTGAGAGGGTTGTGGATGGGACCAACTCACAGGTGACAAGGCACGAGCACCGTCGCAACCGGTACCTCAAGAGGGTGGTTCCCCATCAGCGAGTTTCACTTCTCCTCCTTGTAATAGTAAAAGCCAACCGTAGCGCCGTGCAACCTCCTCACTCATGAAGTTGCTGTTTGCTCCACTATCAACCATAAGGTTACACGCCCTCCTTTGTCCTCGGTCATCGCAAATGCGTTTTAGAAGCCCAACGTACTTTGTTGCCTCCACACTTGCATAACTTACCACCATGGGCGTGTTCATAGCCACCTCCAATTTTTTCCTCAATTGCGATGACACACTCTTCGTTTGTGCGTGAGGCTCCCCCTCGTCCTCAGCAGTAGCCTCCTTACCTACTGGGGGAGTCGTTTCTCTGATCCTCCACGTCGTCTTCCTCCATTGCGTTGATGCATCGCGCGCGATATGTGTTGCCAGCTGCATGCGGACGTTTGCGTGCGCCGCTTCAAGCAATTGAACGCCAAATGTTCGGTCGAACCGCACACGTAACACTTGCACGCCGCCACCTGCCTTACCACGTCCACCGTGCTTTGCCACGCCATTACGCGTGTGTATGGCACCCACCTCCATTGGTGATGGTCCAAAATCAGCTCCACCTTCTTTTGCAAGTTGTGAACTTGGTTCCCTTCGTGTCCATGCATGTTGAAAGCTTCCCCTAGGCTGATCACCCCGCTCTTGCTTGCTCCCACGCCTCCAGTCAGCGTTTGTTGCAGGAGACTTGAAGTACAACGCGTCGAGACGCTCCGCGATGCGTATAGCTTCCGCCAAAGTTTTAGGGTCCCGGACCTCCACTTCTTTGCGTCCCAAAGGTTTTAAACCACGTGTGTACCTGTCCAACTGCTCTTCCTCGGTCATGTTGGGTATGGACATCACCAACCGCTGAAACGTAGCCGTGTACGCCGTCACCGACCCCGCTTGCACAAGGGCTGCAATTTTATCGCGTTCGGCATGTATACTCTGCACGGGAACAAACTGATGCCTGATCTCCAGAGCCAACTCTTCTATGGTGGTCAACTGTAGCGCCAACCCACTTGCAACACGCGTAACAATATCTCCACTATACAAGTGCTGCACCTTCTAGCAATGTCGCTGCAACCTCCACGTGCAGATACATGGGCACCTCCGTGAGCTTTAATCAAGACGATACTTGCAAAATCCATTCATCCACTGCATCTCCATCACGTTGACCCTTGAATGGCTTGGGCTTTGGCACCTTCACATGCTCGCGAGAGCTTGATGCCATGGGAACTTGTACACGCGCCATCGCATGCTCATACGCTTCGCGCTGTGCTTGTGCCGCCGCTTGAGTGTGATGAAGCTCTTCCCTGAATGCTAAGATGGCAGCTTGAAGCTCTTCCACGCGAGCATCCTCCATCTCCAGTAACACACTACATTCTGCTTCCGAATGAAAAGTGTAAACGCCCACACACTTCCTCTCTCACCTTCGTCAACCGAGCTCCGATACCAGCTGTGACGGTGCTCGAGCCTTGTCACCTGTGAGTTGGTCCAATCCACAACCCTCTCACCAAAACACGGTATTCACACCGGAACCTCGCCCCCTATGCCGCTCGCCACTCGTGTGCACACGCGCATGCGCTCGAAGCTACACACCGTCTTGTGTAGCGCCTTGGATCGTCACATAAGCAAGCACACACCATGGACACACGCTAGCAACCCCTGCTAACCACCACCAAGCTTGCACACAAGAAACCAGGGAGCTAAAGGTTGTATTGCACATGGTCGAATGTCCCTTGTCGCTTTTATACCTACCACTCTGCACATGCTACTGTGTAGACGTTTTTCGAGCTAGACGAAATCAAAAGATATTCTTGTAAAACCTTTGTAGTACACTTTTAGACCTTTCCTACGCACCAAGGAACTCCACCAAAGATGCCCACATGGCAAAGTTGTACTATTTGGCGCCAGGCCCTTCCAAAAATCTGGTCGAGTCCTTCTCGACTGGCCCTCCGTTTTCTGGCGTCTTCTAGACTAGTCCTGGGGCCGGTCGATACCTGCGCCAGACTCACAACTTGCTGATATCCGTCACAAGTCATGAAAACGTGGTGCTCAATAAATGGACCAAAAAAGGTCCTAAGATCATGAAACTTGGCCTCGATTGTTACATTGCGGCTCTCAGAGCACGGATGGACGAGATTCACGCGATGCTGAAGGGCAGCGAAGAGGAGTACCACGCGTGTCACACATCAAGGTAGATAGCGATGGGAGTGAAGTTTAAAGAAGTCTTCCCGCCTACTCGCATACAACCACCACGACGTGCTCAAGAGGACGCCGACCCATTCACGACAAGTGGCGCACCTGGTTCTGCTGGCCAACCGGCGACAATAACAGCAACAACAACGGCTTCATCATCTGCCACTGCTGATGCCTCAGAGTTGCATTTTGCGTCGGTGGAAGCTCTTGCCGACCCCACAATAGTTGCTGCAACACAAGCAGCAACGACAGCAGCTGCAGCCGCCATCACTGAAATTCTTGCGGCACCATCGCTGCGACCTCAGCTGTCCTCGCTGCCGAGTTTGCTGCAGCAACCTCATCGGCAGCAAACATCGCCGCCAATGACACTACAGCTTAGCCATCACGCGCTGTAGCTACCACCCAAGCCAGCACGCCTGCCTTGGAAACCACCATGGCCAAACCATCCACGACTACCATGGCTACCATAGGAGCAGGGCCCTCCTCGTCCACAACCGCCGCAGCCGAGGTGCCAGCAACTTCTTTCCCCTTAGCTTAGATATGAGCCAATACGTCCACCACACGCATGCCCATCACACCTGCGCACATTGGGGGGGACCGGTTTATGTGGCATTGATAAGAATGCCATTCTACATGGTGCAAACGCCCTCTCCACCGCCAGGAGTTGGGCCACGACTGCCGCACCCTTGGCATCATCGACGTGACCCTCACCATGTTTTTGGACCTGTAAAATCGTCATCCGTTGGCTTCATAGCATCCCCCAATGCTGCCCTCACCCGATCAAGAGTCATCTAACCTGGATCACTTCGACCACCTAGACTTGCAGATGGTTGAACTGTTAAGAGCATTTGCTGCTGGCGCAGCGAGCTTTTTGGTTCGCTGGGCAGCGATCCAAAATTGGCTACGTGCTCATGGCGTGAGCAGTGTCGCCGCTTCTACGCGTTAGATCAGGCTCGTCACTTTCATTAACAGCAAGAATACGTGGTCCGCCGCCGCGAGCAAAACAAAGATCTGCAGCGGGACATCGAGAAAGCGCCACCTAGTGTTGTCATCAATGACGCCCGCGCTGAAGCTTATGGCAACATTTGAGTGAATAGACCGCGGCACCCAACCGACGAAGACTAGGAGCGCAGCATGCTTCCTCAAACGAGGGCGTTGAGCAGATTTTTCAAGGGGGAAATCGCTGCCCTCGGCGTCAATATGACCAATAACTGGCCAGCAAACTAGCGCCAACTATGGAAGGGGTATCTTGAACAAGGAGCACACCCTCAGTGCCCTGGTCAGCAAACGCATGGGGAGCAGCGGTTGCACACACGCCTGATGCACAATGCCTTTGAAAGAATGTTGCAACAACAAGGTTTCGAAGGCGCCACACTCAGAGGGATGCTGCGACCACATCGCAGCCCCGGGAATGGGCTCAAGTACTCACATGGTTGATCAACAACCACCATGCAATCCCACTATATGCATTTCAGACGACCACGAGAATGTTCCTGTTGCAGAACAATGTACCGTCGCCACCAGAGTCGTGGACTTTGGTGCAGCGCGACGCCAACAAGGCATCACCTTGCTGAAGCTGCTCGGCGGGATTGAAAGTGGCTTGGAGGCCCTTTGCAACACCGGTGGCAAGGTAACACATTATTACTACTGTAACCTTTATCCACATGCTCAGATTGCAGTTTGCCATCATCTTCGTCAGCCGCATTTGCGTTCTTTGCACATCCTGCCTGTCATGCCTAGTGCCCACACATACCAGCCTTCATCGGGCATGTCTACATCGAAACCGTCGCCCGGCCTACCAGCATACCAGCGCGCGCGCGTCACGGACCAGTAGCTAGGGCATGACTTCATGGTAGCTCACGAACATAGCCTACATAGGTACCGCGCGTAGCTGTTCAGTTGTGATTTCTTTTATAAGTTGTGTTCTATATCGAGTGACAATCGCTGTGGAAATAGCCTCAATATGACCGTTAGCTTATGTTCTCAGTCAGTCATGACTTGACTTGTATAAGTAGTCATAGTGTTCACCGGATCAGCTGGTGACACTGTGAGTGAGAAAGCTAAGAGCTTGTGAAACGACTTGAACTGCGAACACGCCATCCCGGTTACCAAGAACCTCCTCACTGTGTGAGAGCATGTGCATGCTCGTGTGTGCATCGTGCTCGTCATCACTGTGAGCTTGGTGTGGCTGGTTAAAGTGTGGTTGTTGGCATCAGTCGGAGCATAGTATCCACGTGTTGCTTGCTCATTCACCTCACTCAACAGTGTAACACATTTTCCGCTTATGCAAAGAACTGTGTAAACAGCACTACCTATAATAGTGGCTTGTTGACTCACAGTGTCACCCTCTTTGCTCAAGTGAGTGCGTTGCATTCTGCATCAGATAGTGCAGTCTGTATCTAGGGATACATCCCTGTGCATTTGTTATCATTGTCAGTACATAGTGCGCACACAAGCACTAGTGTGGTAAGTGGTAGCGGCAGCAAGACAGGCAGTACATCGCAAACACTCTACCCTGCATACACTTTTACCTTTGGACTAGCTGTATGAGCAGGCCCACCCCGTTCTCTCCAATAGACGAGGGTGACCTCAGCAGCTGGAGCCCAACCTCCAACCTCACATACGAGCGGACCAGCGACGGAGCAACGCTCGTAGTAGCAGAGGGTCGCGTTCTGTCTCCGACTTCACTCCGTTCCTGTCCACTCCACGGCATCGAGCTTCCCCACTCTCGTCCGACTCCGACTGTGACGAGACGACTACGAGATGGAGTCTTCCAGCTCAACACGTCTCTGCACTTCTCCGGACGTGCTGGCACTACCTCGCTAGACGAATTCATTATTAAGTTCCACTGCAAGATGCAACAGCAGGCTCTGAAAAACAAAGACTGGTCAGATGACATCTCTTTTCACATTCCCGCTCAGTATCTGGATCATGAAGCACATGATGTCTGAAAGTCTGTTGCTGAACTGCATCGAATTAATGGCTATGGCGAGCTCGCCAGTACCATAGCATCTGCGTCACTGCACAGTCCAACAGCCGTCTTTCCACTTGCCACTCCCGCGGCAATCATCGGGTTGTCCATAGCGGCAGCCATTGACAGAGCAGCGGAGGAGGAACCTGAGTTGGTGATCGTCAACCTGACCCCTGCAGAGATTGAGATCAAGACGGCCGCACGACGGGCCCGGATCCTGGACCGTTCTGTTGTCATCCTTGAGGAACAACGAACAGCAGCAGCTGAGGTGGGCCCACCCCTACCTTTGGCAACACCTGGCTCTCGTGCGGGAGGCAGTGCTTTCACCCTCGGGTCAGTTGTACTGCGCGCACCAGCCATCATTGTAGGTGCTGCCATCTCTGACTTTCCACTCAAGGATCTATACGCTGCACTTAGTCGCACCTTCCCACCGCAGACCACGAGCAAAGTGGAGGAGTTGAGGCGGTTCCGACGCAAGCCCAATGAGGACCCTCAACGCTTGTACTCAAGATTGGAAAGTCTGTTGAAGGACACTGACTACAAGATTGTCAATGACGAGGCGGTTGCAGTGGTGTATGTCAATGAGTCGGATGCCACCCTGAGCGAGTCGACGCCTAACCCTGAACTACAGCAGGCCCCTTGGCTACACGCTCAAGGAAGCTTTCGAGACTGCACAGACCCATAAGCGCTTGGTGTATGAGAAGGCAGTGCTGGACACCAACCGCAGCGCCTCACGATCGGTAGCCAGCACGACTGTCGAGCCTCCTCGTCGCAAACGTGGCCGGAACGCTCCACCAGCACGCGACAAAGGGAAACGGTCAGCGCATACTGCTTTGCCTGCCCCTGTGCTGTGTTATCGCTGTAGACGGCATGGGCACTACCAAAAGTAGTGCACCGAAGAGTACTCAGCTGTGGTCTGCGACTACTGTCACAAGACATGCCACTTGAAGTTAGTCTGCTAGCTTATGTTCTCTGAGTTGAGACCCGTCAGCAGCTACAACGGCAACAACACTGGAGGCTACAACGCCAACAACTCTGGTGGCTACAACAGCAACAAGACTGGAGGCCACAACGGCAACAACTCTAGTGGCTACAACAGCAATCACACCGGAGGCCATAACAACACCAACGACTACGCCAACGCTCGCAAGGAAGAGCAAGGCTACTGGGGGAAGAATCGCCCTCCTCAGCGTAAGGGACTGGAAGGACGTCCGCGCGCTACTGCTGTTGCCGCCAAGGCTCCAGCCAACCCGCCAGTTGATGACCACATGGCTGCCCTCATGGCGCATATGGCACGCTTGGAGGAAAACAAGGAGCAGGAGTACCGCGCCTGTTATGCTGCCCAGGGGGCATTAATGGCTCTAAAGCGCACGAGAGACACCAGCACTCCGTCGCATATTCAACCATCCCGACGAGTCCGAGGGGAAGCCGCAACATCGTCAGCAGCAACCTCCTCTGAAGCTACCAGTGGTACTGCACCAGCAGCAACAGTTACACCGGCTACGACGTCAACTCCGTCAACGTCAGCAGCAACTGCTCCAATCTCACCAGAAGGTGGTATACCAGTGAGCACCGTAGCGCCCACACTGGTGAACACGCAGGCCACAGCCACTGCTGTCACCAACCCTGCAGCAATAGGTCGCGCCTGTCCTGCTCCAACGGCAAAGCCACCTGTGTCAGCAAGCATTGAGACCGCTCTTGCGCCGTCGAGCGGCACTTTGCCCACCAATGGCAGTGCCATCGTCGAGCTTGCTGCCACCGCAGCAACACGCGCAGCTACATTGCCCGCCCTCGACGTCACTGAAGCTGTCGCGCGAGGTCAGCAAGCTGAGTGTGCTTGGGAGACCATCATGCGTGGGGCAGATCCCACTACCATTGCTTTTGGGCGCGGAGGGGAGCGCACAACACGCGTTGAACGCAGTGACCGAGTCTTCCCACTGCCTAAATATCACACACTGCCAGAATAAACTCAGCGGCAACTGGAGATGAAATCCTCGCCGGCACGGCGCCTCCCATGCAAAACCGTGTCTTTGTAGTCAGAACACCTGTTGTACTGGAGTTGGCACTACACTGTTCGAGACTCCGCATAACGACATGCAGACGGCGCCACGCCAACCCGCACCAGTCCGTCATGAACCCTTTGAGCCTAGCCCAGTGGACACGTTTTAGGACTGGCAACCCAACGTACAGCAGCACATTCCTAACACAGCCGACATGCCTCTGGGTGACAACAAAGCACTGAGGCCCCTCAATACGGTTCGACTTCATGAGCGCTACACCGCGCTACAACAGGCGTTCACCTGGCGACAGGACCAAGCAGCAGCAATCGATGTAAGAGCACACGCCCTTGCCAATGCTTACGCTGGCGTTCTTCAACCCACAAGCGCTTGCCCATCATCCAGTACAACACCTCTCGTTGGTGGGCCCGACATTGACCAGACGAGGGCGCTGGCCCAACAAACCAGGGGGGTGATCGCCCCGCTGCTACCCACCTTGTTTGAAGACTTGCCTGAAGATAAACGGGATCCGGGGAGAGGCTACCTCACACCGCAAGGGTGGACACAACGAGATGGAGCAGGTTCAATTGGAAACAAGCAACTTCGCACTGCCTTGTTGCGACAAGCAACTATGCTGCACCGATAAGAAGGCATCGGCCTGAGACGGATGTTGGGGATGCAGGGAGGTGGTAATGCAGCTTGAGCAAGACTAGTGACTTAGCTAGTCACCAATCACCAAGCAATTCCCCTGTTCGCATTCGGCACCAGATTGTTTTGGTTGGACGCCTTCCTGCGCTCGCTACGGCAAGCCTTTGACGAGGTTGCCTCGGCAGCCACTGACACCTTAGAGGGAGCACAAGAGGCCATACTCAGGTTGCCAGGGGTAGAAGCAGCGCGGCAACGCAGACGCATCGCAGCTGCTTACGAGCAGCATGTCCAACAGCCAGAGATTTACCTCATTGTGTGGGCGCGAGCAACAATGATGCTGGAAGTGGGGGTGGTCAATGGCAGATGGGATGCCTACATGGCAGGGATCCTAAGGGTTCCCACCATCACCCACGATATAAGAGCGCGGCTCCTGCGCGCAATGTATCTCCATCCCATGCTTCAGAATTACTGCTGAAGTGACGTGGACAAAAACCCAATAGCCACATGAGAAGGTACACTGGTCAGGGAGGCAACTCATGCAGTACGCTGGACTTATGTGGAAGAACAGGCTGCACGGGAGGCGGGCCCACAAACACCCGGTCCTTCAGGGTTTCCCCAACAGCCACTAGCTACGCCGCAAAAAATGACCCCGGCCACACACAGGCGCAATCCCCCTGCGCCGCAACAAGGGCAGCCACAGGCAGCACCGCCAGCACCCAGACCACAGCGTGGTTATCAACAGCCAAGACAAGGACGGTTCGGGCCAGGCCGCGGTCAAGGATGTGCTCAAGACCCAGCTGGTCGAGGGGCGCTTGCCGCACTGCGCTCGACACCACCGGAGGAGACTGCAGCAGCAGACACCCCACGCACACGCTACCGACGATTTAAGCGGCTGCGCATCCGCGCCAACGCAGCCATGATCGCCAACCAAGGCAAGCATGTCACTATCAATGGACGAGCACCCAAGCGTGTAATGCTGGACTCTGGAGCCCAGCCTGTCATCATCGGACGTTACCTCGCACGCGACCTTGGCATCATCAGCGCTGAGCTGATGCCGTGCCCATACATACTCGACACCGCAACCGGCAGCCGTGACAAGGTGATTGGCATCACCAAGCAAGCCCTCTGCATTCGCTTGACAGGAGTGGACCCGTCCCACAGCACCGAGGTCATACAGAAGTGTGTGGTCACCGACGCAGGATCCTTCGACCTATTGTTGAGACAGGACTTCAACTTCCCTGTTGGCGTGGGGCTGGACTACTGGACAGAGAAGGCATGGTTTTGTCCTCATTGGGATGAGGAGGACGGAGAGGTTCAAAGGATATTTGCCTCTCGAGCTGATGGCTCGCACTCGTTCCCACCGGAGGTCAGCTGCAACAGCCACCTACAGGTCGTTGTTGGCAACCACTAGCAGGTCAGCTGCGATAGCCACCCATAGGTCGGGTTCGACAACCACTAACAGATCATGTGCGGTGGTCACCCACAACTTGGACCAAGACTCTCCTATCCCATACAACGAGTCTCAGAAAGATGCCATTGAAGAAGTGGCCCACCAGAAACCAGTGGAACGCCGCTGGCGTGCACAGGTGGTAGCACATCTACTACTAAGCAGACCACGGCTCACTTCACGGTTCCCTCTTTACAAGGACCAAGCTGCGGTCTGGGAACAACACTAGGTGGCCACTGGAGTAGTGGAGTTTCATGTATTCCGTCGCCAACAAGGCATCACCGTATTGGAACTGTTTGGAGGAATAGGTAGTGGCCTCGCCTCTGTTCTCAACACCAGCGCGACGGTCACCAAGTACTTCTACTGTGACCCTAATCCACACGCACAGATTGCCCTGGGCCACCACCTGCGCCACCCACACAAATGCTACCCGCAGCGATTGCCGCTATCGGCACTGCAAGGCATTTTAAAGGCACTACCACATGACATCCGTTTAACTGCGGATCACCTCCTAGCGGTGGGCAACATCGACCTGCTGATAGTGTCCCTGCTCTGGAGTGACTCCACAGCAGGCAGCGGCCAAGGACTCGCTAATCCTTGCTCACGACTGTTTTGAGAACTGATGCGTGTCATCAAAACCCTGTAGAGCAGCCAGCTGTCCAAGCCTCCAGGATACATCATTGAGAATGTGCACTCCGAGGACGATAAGCGCCATCACGTAGCCAATAGCTTCCGACAGGTGTGTTCCTTCCAGGGACATCCTTTCATAATCAACGCAGCGCGGCATAGCTCCCGCGCTTATTGCGTCCGCGCCAAGTGGACCAACCTTGCAACAGTCGAAGATCTCTTTGCTGCTACATATTTGCACAGCAGTCGTCCACGCGATCCGACCGTCGACGCTACCCTGGACTCTGAGCGCACAGCACAACCAGTCACCCGACACGATCACCAGCACTTCCACCAGTGCAACCCGCCTGGTCAACCACGTCGTGCGCTCCCCACTTTGGTGTGTTACCCGGGATCATACACCTTCCGCAACCACGGCGCAGGCATGGTGTTGGATTTCAACACAGGCCGGCTAGAGGAACCCAACGCACGTGAGCGCGAACGCGCCATGGCTTCTCTCTAGGCAGTATCATAGGTTCCACGCTGACCGACAATTAGCAATGCCGACTGTTGGGGCGCGCCATGGATCAGAACAGCATGGTTTGTTTATTGGAAATGTGCTTTGCTCTCTAAGACCGCCATGTGTGCTTCCAGGAGCTCGAACACCTGGCGGGGGGGGGGGGGGCCGATCGCGTGCAAGAGACCAAATCGGCACCCACCGCCTTTAAAATCGCCCATATGGAGGAGCAGGCAGTATTTACTGAGGAGGACATCCTAGTGGTCGCCAACGCCACCTCTTGGTCCCATGCCATTGGACCACTGGCTACAGGCCGGACGTGAGAACAACTGGAGGCTCTCCTCAACAAGTGGATAAGTCAATTCAATTTTAGCATAAGGGAACTGGGTGTTTACTCAGTTCTCGAATGGACATCGAGTTGGTGGACACCGAACCGGTGTTTTGACGACAGTACCGACTCTCCAAGTTGGAAGAAGACTTGGTGGAGCAAAGGTGCAAGGCTCTGCTAGGTGCACGCCTGATGAAGGAGTCCACATCGGACTTTGCGGCCGCGACCGTCATGCCCCTGAAAAGGGATTCAGCAGACAATTGGTCAGACCGGCGCATGTGCGGCGACTATCGCCCCCTCAACAACAAGACCAAACAAGACAGGTATCCAGTGCCTACTGCATAGGGTATCTTTGATGATGTAGGAGACTGCACCGTCTTCAGCTTCCTGGATATGCGATTAAGGTACAACCAGATTGCCATCAAGGAGGAGGACAAGCACAAGACCTCTTTCTGGGGCAACCGGCAGCTGTACCAGTGGAAGGTCATGCCCTTCGGACTGAAGAACGCTCCTGCCAAGTTCCAGCGCGTCATAGACAAAGCCTTGGAGGGGCTGAAGAAGAACTTCGCGCGATGCTACATTAGCGACATTCTCATCTTCAGTCGCAGTAACGACGAGCACCTGCAGCACATCGAGGAAGTGCTGGAAAGACTCAAGGGGGTGGGGATAACAGTGCACCCCAACAAGTGCACCTTCTTCACTCGCAAGGTACCCTACCTAGGGCACATGATTGTGCCCCACGGTGTGTACGTACAACAGGCAAAGGTGGAGGCTTTAGCGGCTATCCCTGCTCCCACAAACCTTACGCGTCTACGTGCCTTTCTGGGCCTTGCCAACTAGTATCGCCAGTTCGTGAAGGACATCGCAAAGATCGCGCGACCCCTCAACGAGCTTCTGAAGAAGGAGGTGGAGTTTGCGTGGAAGGAGCCACAACAGCAGGCGTTCGAGGAGGTAAAGGGCAGGCTCACCAACGCTCCCATCCTGCAACGTCCTGACTACAACAAGCCCTTCATCCTCCACACCGACTGGAGCAAGCTTGGGATGGGGGCTGTGCTGGTACAGCACGATGAGAACAAGAAGGAACGGATGGTGTCGTACGCCAGTCGAAGCAACAACAGCGCTGAGGCCAACTACAGCAGCTACGAGGGGGAGTGCCTCGTTGCAGTATGGGCTATCTCCTTCTTCAGACCTTTCCTATTTGGTCGACAATTTCAGCTGATCACCGATCATCAGCCACTCAACTGGTTGATGACCAACCAACATCTGACAGGGAAACTGGCTCGCTGGGCCCTGTTGCTGCAGGAGTATGACTTCGAGATCGACCACCACGCCAACCTCACCTCACAACCAGGACGCTGATGGCCTCAGTCGCAACCCTCACCGCAGTACCAACAATGCGACCGGCGCTCGGCACGAGCTCGGCCCCGCAGCAGCAGCTCCCACCATGGTGGCCATGTTTGCTGTCGCCGCGTTATGGTCAGGGTGCCAGATCAACACCACCTCAACGACAAAGGAGATTCCTGTCCTTGAGTCTACCGACCCCACAGTTACCACACCCCTACGGGACGTCCACGCTGTCAACATCAAAGTCGACGATACCGAGCTGGCACCCACCGACACCAGGCAGAACATATGGCTTGACAAGCCATCACTCTCCTTCCTTCAAAGTGGCCAGCTTCCCTCCAACATGAGTGCACGAGAGAAAGATCATGTCAGTCAACGCACCCACCACTATTGGTGGGCGGATGACAAGGTGTACCGCCGCGTCCAGGACGAGGATAAAGAGGTGCCAACACCAGCCACACGCGAGGGCATCATCGCTGCCCTCCACACTGAGCTTGGACACTTCGGTGTCAAGCGTACCGTCAGCCTGGTAAGGGCGCAGTATTGGTGGTATGGGCTGTCAAAAAAGGTGCAGGGGTTCGTCAGTCGCTGCCAGCAGTGTGACATGGTACGCGCCAGCCTCAACACACGCAGCGCCACCTTGCACCCTCTCCCCATCTCTGAGCTGTTCTATCGCTGGGGACTCGACATTTTGGGAGACTTGGCACCCTCGGCACGGGGTAACCGCTACATCCTGGTCATGATCGAGCACTTCTTCAAATGGGTGGAGCTGGTGCCATTACCCGACAAGAGCAGCAGGGGGGTGTTTCAAGCCTTCCTCTCCCATGTCCTCAGCCGGTTCGGCAGCTGCTCGGAGGTCATCACCGACCAGGGCACTGAGTTCAAAGGGGAGCACCGGTAATTATGAGACCCCCGAATTTATGAAAATTCATGGCAAACGCACTGAATATTTGTTTGATTTACCGTTTCAGCTTTTTATCGAGTGAATATTCAAGTGGTTTCGTACATTCTGTGCAATCCCTGCCAAAACGGAATCGCGACATTCAACTATAAATCGCGTGAATATCCACACGATAAATCAATGCCACCTTTCAAAACCCATATACCTCGTATATTCAGTTGAAATCGATTGAATGTTCAAGGACATGCAATTGTGAATGGACACAGCATGTGCTCTGCTAAATATTCAGCTATACATTGCCTGAACATTCATGAAGGGGCATAAGCTCGTGGCTATAACAGACAGCTTAAACTCACCAAGTCCCAACTGCCCGTGAATAATCAGTTGATCAGCTTGTCACACATGTTATTCATAACCTTCATCAGTTTCATGCCACAGATGTGTTGAGAACGATGCTTTGTATTTGATGGTGCCTTATGTATGCAGGTTGTGTGGTTTGTATGATGACCCCTTGTAATTGCACGGCGCCCACGCGTTCACATCCCGCCAGCGACGCCAGCGACGACAGAAATGGCACCTCGCAGCGTGAGCCGCGTCTTGCGCGCGCAGGCAGCTGCTGGAGTACTGTGTGTATATGCAGGCTTTTGTGATCGGTGCCTTGTGTATGCGATAGGTAACAAGGAAGGCACTGCACCACAACCCTCAAGTTCTCCTGGTACTGGTTTACAGGTCAGATGCCGCTCCTGCTTGTACTTTGCTAAACATGTGTTCGTGATCGTTTATGACTGTTGTGTTCAGGCACGTGCCAAGCAGGGTGCTGATGTGCGTGACAGCAGCTCAGGGAAGCGCAAAGTGTATGGTGAGGTACGCAGCATTGGACTTGATAGAGTGGCAATGCACTGAGTTGTGGTTCACCATCTGACTTCATGCTGTTGGCAGGAGGATGTGAGGTGTCAAGCCCCCCAAAAAAGAAAACAAACAAAACTGTTCGCTCGATATCGGCTCCCTACAAGTCTCAGGAGGCAGGCCACTCGACTGGCAAGCAGGAGACGGTGTTGGAGAAGCAGAGCGGCAAGCAAAAGGAGGTATGAAAGCACTTTGTACTTGATCTTATGGGCTTCTTGCGTTCTTCTGGCTGCACACAAACTGTCACCTGCGGCAGGCACGCATTCGTTGCGTGACGGTTGTAAGCTTGTTAACACGTCGTGTCACCTTGTCGCGCAGGATGAGCCAACGTATTCAAAAATGCCTAAGACAAATAGAAGCGAGAACAGCGGTGAAGATGGCGCCAAGGACAGCGCCCGGACAGCGAGGGGGACAGCCCCAACAACAGCGACAACGACTCGCAGAAGGCAGGTCGCTTCGCAAGCGCTGTATGAGAGATCACATCTGTGTATGTGTGTACCTCTTGATGTGTTTGTCACTTGCATGCGCAGGAAGAGCTGAGCGACAAGGACGACACCGCATCGACGATGAAGGTTGGCAGTGAAGTCCAACTGTTCATTAACGGGCGCAAAGAACCAGTAGGGGAGGCGCACGTAAGCGACATCAATCCTGTCAACAAGTTTCATGGCAAGAAGATTGGAGAGGGCAACATGGTGGTCCAGTTCAGCCGCAGTCTTCCCATCACTAGGACCAGACGTCCCGGACCAGGGGAAGAAGAGGTTGTGCCTCTGCCAATCAGCTTCGAGCGTGATGGGGTTGGAGTGCAAGTGACCCACTTGAAAGGTGAACGCGTTTGTGTGCATGCGATTGCATGAATAGTTTCAACATTGTGCAAGTCAGCTGAGTGCATGTGTGGTTGATGTATGCGCAGAGTGCGAGCCGGGTTTGTTGCTACTTTGGCCTGTTCGGTTGCTGAAGAGTATCAAGGTGAGGGAGCCAGCAAAGGAAGGCACAACCACACAGCGCGGGAGGGGCCGTGGGAAGGGCAGCCGGGGTGGGCGGGGTGGGCGCGGTGGGCGTGGTCGAGGCAGCAAGAAGTAGGTAGCAGAGATACATTGTAGACATCAGTGAATTTGTTGCTCGAGTCAGCTGCCATTCAGCTGACATTGCTGTCCAGATTCATCGGCTGGACTGATTGCTATGTGCTATGTCACAGCTATGCTATGTCACAGCTGTTGACGATAGCAAGATGCAGTGATTATTCAACCAAACTGTGAGTGAATAACCACTTATATGTAGGACTATGTGTGAGCAGAAGTGCTGTATGATTCAATTATCATTCGCGTGAAAAATCAACCAAAGGCAGCAGTGATTGTTCAACCATACTATGGGTGAATAACCACTCATATATAGGACTATGTGTGAGAGCAGATATGCTGTATTATTTAATCACAAATCGTATGAATAATCACTCGATAGTATGGTACATGTGATGTTGAAACAGCTTTGGTGTGTGTGAACATCAAGCCAATATGCGTGTGAATCATTACCTATAAAGAGGACCTAGTGTGAGAGCAGGCGCTGTAAATATTCACGCACACAAAGTATGAATAATCACTTGGTGCCATGGTACAAGTCTAGGACCATGTATACCTAAGAAGACTGAATATGCAGTTCTGTTGCGAGTGAATAACTACTCACAAGTAGGAGGTTGTGTGCGAGATGGACAATTACAATTATTCATGACCAAAAAGTGTGAATATCCATTGCTTGTATTCAGGGCATTTGGCCTAAATAATCAGCAATCGTAACAGCGACCTCTGCAACCACGCAAGTGGCGAGTTCACACATAAAACAGATGAGTATTCAGGGCAAATGCGATGATTTTCAGAAATTTGGGGGGTCCAGAATTACCGGTGGAGTTCGACACCCTGCTAGACAGATGCTACATCGATCATCCCCGTACTTCGCGTGACCACCCTCAAGCCGACGGTTTCTACAAGCGGATAGTACAGACTATCAAGAAGACACTCCGCAAGTACGTGCTGGAGTATGAGAAGAACAACTGGAACGACCACCTTCCGTGGGTGGCTCTGCGCGAGTACAACCCATAATACCTGTTGTTCGGGCGTCCGTCGTTGCTTCCTTTTCGTGCACAGCAGGAAGTAGACCGTGTGGTAAACAACCTCGACGATCCCGATTGGATGCACCACAACAATACCACACGCGCCACGCTGGTCGAGCACACCGTCCGGATGGCCTTCAACAACCTGCGCATCGCACAGCACCGCGACACCCTGCGCTACGAGCGCGTGCGGAGCAGCTTCTACAAGGAGCGCCAACGGCGGTTTCAAGCAGGGGACTTTGCCTATCGCATGGCGGCCACCAAGGACACGCTCAACACCTCCGTGGGCCACACCGTCTACAAGGTATTGAAGGTGTACCCCACAGGAGTGCCGGACCTCCTTTGTCAGAGTGGCGAGGGGTTGAAAGACAACATGGTGAACTGCGTGCCATGTCACCTCCCTTACATAGCGGGCTTCGCGCGCATCCAGCACCCTCGCCCCGCCCACAGCACACGCTGTGAGCGCTGCGGCAGTGCCGGCGACGACGCACTCATGATGCTCTGCGATGGCTGCAACAAGGGCCTGCATTGCTATTGACTGGAGCCCCCATTGGATGCAATACCCATGGAGGAGTACTGGTGCAACGATTGCCGCACCAACGGTCCTCCTCACCTGAGTTAACAGCTGAGCTCTGAAGCTGGAACCACCCCAGAAGCTCAGGGGGGTGGCTTGTTGACTATGTGTCCTATAGCACAGCATGTACACTAAGGAGGACACCGCCTCCACATGTCCGTGTGACTCAGTGGCAGTGGAACAGCTCTACCAAGCACTCCTCGCCATACGAGCTGGGTTACCTTTTACTGTTGCTACATGTTATAACATGTTGCAGCGACAGGGCTAGCAAGCATGTCTCTTTCTGCAGCGGCCCGAGACAGTGTGACCCTCGACTCCCCTCGACCCGACACTATGCGTACTAGCGAAAGCTAAGAACTTGGGACTTTTACGACTTCTCGAAATTTCTTGACTCAAACGCTCTCACTTATGGCCGCGGACTTCAATAATCGCAAGGGAATTTTATGTTTCCACTAACAGCATCAAAGTAATTGATACCTACTTGGCCCCTAAATGCTCACTAATTGATTCACTTTCGATCAACGTATGATGCTATATAAATTTGCGCCCTTATAATTATACCAAAGCCCAATCTTTCGGGGAATCCTTCGCTCCTTCCAACAATTCCGCACCATGAAAGCTTGCAACAACCGTGCTGGTCAGCTTGCACACATGAGCTATGCTTGAAGGAGCGCGCCTGCACAAATGTGGTAATGAGTTTCACCTGATGCATTGTTCTAAACACCTCAAGCACCGTCCTCACAACCAAATGATGATTCATCACTTATTCAATCGCAATGTTACCATCTTGGATTGGTCCCTACTTACAATTGAAAATGCTCGAATCATGACAGTGAAGTGGGCCAAGGAGAGCTTATAAACAATTCGTCCAAGGCTTCACTGGAGTGAAACCTCACATCTCTTTCTCTTAGCTGCTTTCCTCGTAGTAGGCACTTAAGTTCAAACCACCTTTTCGTAAGTGACATCATAGCAGGTTGGTCCCACATTACAAAGTAGTTTTTGCCAACATATTTGCCATAGTGCGATGAGAACTCTCACGCATTATGGTTCGATAGACAGTCGCTAGTGCCTTATATCACTCACAACACTTGCAACTTCACCAGCACATAACCCCGTAATTATTGACCTTATAATCATCAGCACCATCCGTCAACCTATTGGTTTACTTTTTATAAAGTGCATACACCTTAGGACTAGCTTTGTAACAGATGTCACGGTTTGATAAAAATATGCCTAATTTTTCATAACAATTCAAGACGCTGAATGACAAGTAGCTTGTTAGCGATCGAGTAGAAGTTATGTTCTTCCCACTCAATGTGAGCAATACAACGCGCTTTCGATTATTGTAACACTCAATGCTGCAATATTTATAATAGTTTAACAGTTTTGATTAAGCTATACAAATGCTGCAAATGACCTTGCATAACCGTATGCATAAGTGTATATTATACTATACGGATTGATACTATATTGATTTTTTTGGATGAATGCTTACCGAATTGCAACTTCATGTACTGAGTCAATTGACTTACAATCTTGCACATTTGTTGCATATATATGTTTAAACAAGAATACTAAGCGTCAGCCTCATATACATATATATATATATATATATATATATATATATGTGTATGCATATATACATATATATATATATATATATGTATATATGCATACATATATACATATATATTTATATATCTGTTGTATCAGTCAACGCCAAATTTTGTAGTTTTCATGGCCGTTTTAGGCCTTATTTATAAGGTACATGTTTTTTATGACTTGTGGCGGATATCGGCGAGTTATGAGTCTGCCGCGGATATCGACCGGGGCCCCAAGACCAGTCCGGAAGGTGCCAGAAAACGGAGGGCCAGTCGAGAAGGGCTCGACCAGATTTCTGGAAGGGCCTGGCGCTAAGTAGTATAACTTGACCATATGAGCAGCAAATTAGGAGATCTTGGTGCGTTGGAAAGGTCTAGAAGTGTACTACAAGATTCTTTAATTATATCTTAGCTTCTAGTTCCGTCTAGCGCTAGAATCGTCTAGACAGTAGCATGTGCAGACTGGTAGGTATAAAAATGACATTTTACAATTTGCAATACAACCTTTAGCTCCCTAGTTTCTTATGTGCAAGCTTGGTGGTGGCTATAAGGGGTTGCTAGCGTGTGTCCACTGGTGTGTGCTTGCTTGTGTGACGATCCAAGGCGCTACACAAGTCGGTGTGTAGCTTCGAGCGCATGCGCGTGCGTACGCGAGTGGCGGGGCGCGCGTGTGTGCTTGGCAGAGGGGGCAAGGTTCCGGTGTGAATACCGTGTCTTGGTGAGAGGGTTGTGGATTGGACCAACTCACAGGTGACAAGGCACGAGCACCGTCACAACTGGTATCGGAGCGCGATTTACGAAGGTGAGAGAGGAAGTGTGTGGGCGTTTACACTTTTCATTCGGAAGCGAAAAGTAGTGTGTTAGTGGAGATCGAGGATGCTCGCATGGAAGAGCTTCAAGCTGCCATCTTAGCATTGAGAGAAGAGCTTCATCACACGCAAGCGGCGGCACAAGCACAACGCGAGGCGTATGAGCATGCGATGGCGCGTGTACAACTTCCCATGGCATCAAGCTCGCGCGTGCATGTGAAGGTGCTAAGCCCAAGCCATTCAGGGGTCAACGTGATGGAGATGCAGTGGATGAATGGATTTTTCAAGTATCGTCTTGGTTGAAGCTCACGGAGGTGCCCACGCATCTGCACGTGGAGGTTGCAGCGACATTGCTTGAAGGTGCACCACTTGTGTGGTGGAGGCATCGATGTACGCGTGTTGCAAACGGGTTGGCGCTACCAGTGACCACCATGGAAGAGTTGGCACTGGAGGTCAGGCATCAATTTGTTCCCGTTGAGAGCGTGAAGGCCGCACGCGACAAAGTTGCAACCCTTGTGCAAATGGGGTCGGTGATGGCGTACACGGCCGCGTTTCAGCGATTGGTGATGTCCATACCCGATATGACCGAGGAGGAGCAGTTGGACAGGTATACACGTGGTTTAAAACCTTTGGGGCGTAAAGAAGTGGAGCTACGGGACCCGAAGACACTCGCGGAGGCTATACGCATCGCGGAGCGTCTCGACGCGTTGTACTTCAAGTCCACCACAAGAAACACTGACTGGAGGCAAAGGCATGGTGATCAGCCCCGGGGAGGCTTTCAACATGCATGGAGACGAGGAGAACCAAGTTCAGCACTTGCCAATGGAGGTGGAGCTGACTCTGGGCCTGCACCAATGGAGGTGGGTGCCATACACACGCATGGAAGTGAGGCGAAGCACGGCGGACGTGGTGAAAGAGGTAAAGGTGTGCGCAAGTGTTATGCGTGTGGGTCGACGGAGCATTTGGCGTACGGATGCCCCAAACGAAGCACGCAAAGGCCAACACCGGATGGCAACCCTCGCCGTGATCGTCGCGTCAACACCATGGAGCAAAATGGCGTGGAGCAGGAAAACGACTTCCCCCAGTAGGTGAGGAGGCTACTGCTGGGGATAGGAAGGAGCCTCATGCACGGACGGATGCTGTGACATTTCCATTAAAGAAGCAAGAGGAGATGGCTTTGAACGCGCCAATGGTGGTGAGTTATGCAAACGAGGAGACAACAAAGTACTTCGGGCTTCGAGCACACATTTGCGATGACCAAGGACGATGGAGAGAGTGTAAGCTCATGATTGATAGCGGTGCCAACAGCAACTTTATGAGTATTGATATTGCGCGGCGTTACGGTTGGCTTTCGTCATTACGAGGAGGTGAAGTGAAGCTCGCTGATGGAGAGCCACCCTCTGGAGGTGATGGCGCTGCGTTTATGACCAAAGAGTTGTGCGTTCGCATTGGGAAGATGAAGGAGAGCATGCGATTTTGCTGCATCACCCTACGGAACGGGTTTGATGGGATTTTGGGACTACCGTGGCTATGGCAACATAATCCAGCCATCAATTGGAGGAAGCGCGTGCTCACCATCGAGCGAAACGGTGGAGAGTCCATTCAAGCTGCATCGGACGTCATCGAGGCGCGGCACGCACAATTAGGTGGTACGACAATTGCCCAGATCTCTTATGTGCAATTGAGGAAGTTATTGTCTCCACGGAAGGCAAAGGCTGCATGGTTGTGCGTGGTGCGCGAAAACACTGCAAAGTCAGCACCGGAGCTGAGTGACGATGTTCAGACGGCTACTATGGACCCCGAGGTGTGTAAACTTGTTAAAGAATACCAAGATATCATGGTGGACGGACTTCCATCTGGTCTACCACCTCCACGGAGCGTAGACCACCGTGTGGAGCTGATTGAGGGCGTGCACAAGCCACCGTATCGACCCGTATACAAGTTGTCACCTTTGGAACTGGAAGAGGCCGAGAGGCAGGTGGCGGACTTGCTGAAAAGAGGCTACATCAGGCCTAGTAAGTCCCCCTATGGTGCACCTATTTTGTTTGTACGAAAGAAGAACGGGAGCTTGCGCATGTGCGTCGACTACCGAGCTCTCAACAACATCACGAAGAGGAATTGCTTTCCACTCCCACGTATCGACGAGTTGCTGGAGCAATTGCAAGGTGCGCAGTACTTCACAACACTTGATCTTGCTAGAGGTTATCACCAAATCCGCATCGCGCCCGAGGATGTGGAGAAAACAGTTTTTAACACACGTTATGGGCACTACGAGTGGTTGGTCATGTCCTTCGGACTTACGAACGCACCGGCAACATTTCAAACGCTGATGAACAGCGTTTTTGCTGACTTGATTGGTAAGGGAATCCTCGTGTACCTCGACGACATTTTGGTGTACGCGAAAACCAAGGAGGAGCACGTGGCACTTCTACGGCGCGTGTTGCAGCGTTTGCGCGAACACAAGTTGTACGCCCAGCTATAAAAGTGCAAATTCTTGCTTCGAGAGGTGGAGTACCTAGGCCACATCGTGTCGCATGAAGGCATCAAGCCGGACCCCAACAAAGTGCAGGTGGTGCGCGAGTGGGCTTCCCCAACCAACGAAAAGGAGGTGATGTCCTTTTTAGGCCTTGCGGGGTACTATCGCAAGTTTATCATGGGGTTTTTGCGCATAGCTGCTCCCTTGACTGCCCTACTCAAGAAGGGAAAGCCGTGGAGCTGGTCAGCAACAGAGGAACATGCATTTGCTGCGTTGAAGAAGGCGCTAACGGAGGCACCAGTCCTGGCTCACCCCGACATGGAAAAGACATTTATTTTGGCTTGCGACGCGTCCGACACAGCCGTATGAGCTGTTTTGCAGCAAGACCATGGCAACGGCCTTCAACCAGTAGCATTCTTCAGCAAGAAAATGAGTGGTGCGGAGCTGAATTACCCCGTGCACGAGAAGGAACTTTTAGCGCAAGTCATGGCGCTACGACAATGGCGTTGTTTGTTGGAGGCAAAAAGTTCGTGCTTGAGACGGATCACTCTCCACTGAGGTACTTACAAACACAACCTCATCTAAGTCGCAGACAAGCTCGATGGCTTGAGTTCTTTCAACTTTTTGACTTCGATATCAAGTACAAGCCCGGTACGTCAAATGGTGTTGCTGACGCGCTGAGCCGGCTTAATGCAATTGAGGCACTCGCTCAAGTGCAGCCCGAGTGGACCGACCAGATTCGGCAAGTGCTTCGTGAAGACACGGAGGGTATGAAAGTGTTGCAAGAGCTGGAAAATGCAGCTACGGACACAAGTGGGCATTGGTCAATGCGCGACGGGCTGCTTTGGCACCACGGGCGCTTGTATATCCCCAACGTCGCGCATATCCATGTGAAGTTGCTGAAGGAAGCTCATGACGTGCCCATTGCTGGTCACCGTTGGAGGTCACTTTGGCAAGCTTGAAGCAGCGTTTTTACTGGCGAGAGATGCATCGCGATGTGCGCGACTACGTGGCGTTGTGCGACGCATGCCAAAGGGTGAAGGCAAGCAACCAAAAGCCAGGTGGGTTGCTGCAACCTCTCCCTGTGCCATTGTCCAAGTGGGAGCAAGTTACCATGGACTTTATCACGGGGCTACCAAAGACAAAAGAAGGGTACGACGCTATACTTGTGTTCGTCGACAAAACCAGCAAAATGGTACGCTTGACACCGTGTAGTGAGTCTTGCACGGCACCGGAGGCAGCACGCTTGTTCGTGAAGCATGTGTTTCGTTCTCATGGATTACCACGAAGCATTGTGAGTGATCGCGACCCGCGCTTTACAAGTAAGTTTTGGGAGGCGCTGCATAGTGCACTGGGTACCACACTGAAGTTTAGCACGGCATTCCACCCGCAAACTGATGGGCAAACGGAGCGGGCCAACCGTGTGATCGAGGACATGCTGCGTTGCTACGTTAACGCGCGACAAGACAATTGGGAGGAGCTGCTTGAGTTGGTTGAGTTTGCGATCAACAACCACCACAATGCAAGCACAGGTGTCACTCCCTTCCTTATGAACTACGGGCAACATCCATTGACACCGTTGACGGCATGGACACCGCGACGACATGACGTGCGTGTGGAGGCAACCAATGACTTCCTTACAAAGTGCGCGGACATTAATAAGGCAGCTAGGGAGGCGCTATTGGTGGCACAAAATCGGCAGAAGCAGTACGCGGACGCGCATCGCCGACACCTCACGTTTAAGGAATGCGACATTGTGTTACCCTCCGCGAAGCACGTACAGGTGCGTACGGGAGTTTGCAAGCTGAATGAACGCTGGTTGGGACCATTTAAGATCAGCAAAGTTGTCTCGGAAGTGGCGTACAAGCTGGAGCTACCCGACACCATGCGTGTGCACCCCGTTTTTCACGTCTCCCTTCTGAAAGCATATCGAGGACAACCGCCAGAAAGGCCGCCCCCCGAAGTTGGCACGGACGGTGAACCCGAGTGGGAGGTAGAAGACATCCTTGGTGAGAAGTTTGTGCATGGCGTACGCAAGTTCTTAGTGAAATGGAAGGGCTATCCGTTGCATGAAGCATCCTGGGAGCCAGAGGCACACTTGACTAATGCTCAAGACGTTGTGCGTGCCTATCTTGCTCGACGACAACCTCGCGAGCTTCGAGGACGAAGCTCACCTGGGGGGGGAGGAGTGTAACAGTCAAGGCCAAATTTTGTGATTTTCATGGCCGTTTTAGGCCTTATTTGTAAGGTACATGTTTTTTATGACTTGTGGCGGATATCGGCGAGTTATGAGTCTGCCGCGGATATCGACCGGGGCCCCAAGACCAGTCCGGAAGGTGCCAGAAAACGGAGGGCCAGTCGAGAAGGGCTCGACCAGATTTCTGGAAGGGCCTGGCGCCAAGTAGTATAACTTGACCATATGAGCAGCAAATTAGGAGATCTTGGTGCGTTGGAAAGGTCTAGAAGTGTACTACAAGATTCTTTAATTATATCTTAGCTTCTAGGTCCGTCTAGCGCTAGAATCGTCTAGACAGTAGCATGTGCAGACTGGTAGGTATAAAAGAGACATTCTACAATTTGCAATACAACCTTTAGCTCCCTAGTTTCTTATGTGCAAGCTTGGTGGTGGCTAGAAGGGGTTGTTAGCATGTGTCCACTGGTGTGCTTGCTTGTGTGACGATCCAAGGCGCTACACAAGTCGGTGTGTAGCTTCGAGCGCATGCGCGTGCGTACGCGAGTGGCGAGGCGCGCGTGTGTGCTTGGCAGAGGGGGCAAGGTTCCGGTGTGAATACCGTGTCTTGGTGAGAGGGTTGTGGATTGGACCAACTCACAGGTGACAAGGCACGAGCACCGTCACACATATATATATAAATATATATATATATATGTGTGTATATATATATTGTGTTTATTTTTTGTTGATTGTGCACTTGGGGTGGACAATTGAGGACGACTCTAGATAATTTAATGCCGAGTTTGCTGCAGCAACCTCATTGGCAGCAAACATCGCCGCTAATGACACTACAGCTTAGCCATCACGCGCTGTAGCTACCACCCAAGCCAGCACGCCTGCCTTGAAAACCACCATGGCCAAACCATCCACGACTACCATGGCTACCATAGGAGCAAGGCCCTCCTCGTCCACAACCGCCGCAGCCGAGGTGCCAGCAGCTTCTTTCCCTTTGGCTCAGGCGTGAGCCAATACGTCCACCACACACATGCCCATCACACCTGCGCACATTGGGGGGGACCGGTTTATGTGGCATTGATGAGAATGCCATTCTACATGGTGTAAACAATGCCCTCTCCACCGCCAGGAGCTGGGCCACGACTGCTGCACCCTTCGCATCATCGCCGAGACCCTCACCATGTTTTGGGACATGTTAAATCGTCATTGCTTGGCTCCATAGCATCCCCCAATGCTGCCCTCACCCAATCAAGAGCCATCTAACCTGGATCACTTCGACGACCTAGACTTGCAGGTGGTTCAACTGTTAAGAGCATTTGCTGCTCGTTCGCTGGGCAGCGATCCAAATTTGGCTACGTGCTCATGGCGTGAGCAGTGTCGCCGCTTCTACGCGCTAGATCAGGCTCGTCACTTTCATTAACACCAAGAATACGTGGTCCGCCGCCGCGGGCAAAACTAAGGGGATCTGCAGCGGGACATTGACAAAGCGCCACCTAGTGTCGTCATCAATGACGCCCGCGCTGAAGCTTATGGCAACATTTGAGTGAACAGACCGCAGCACCCAACCGACGAGGACTGGGAGCGCAGCATGCTTCCTCATACGAGGGCGTTGAGCAGATTTCTCAAGGGGGCAATCGCTGCCCTCGACGTCAATATGACCAATAACTGGCCAGCAAATCAGCGCCAACTATGGAAGGGGTATCTTAAACAAGGAGCACACCCTCATCGCCCTGTCAGCAAACGCATGGGGAGCAGCGGTTGCACACACGCCTGATGCACAATGCCTTTCAAAGAATGTTGCAACAGCAAGGTTTAGAAGGCGCCACACAGAGGGATGCTGCGACCACATCACAACACCGGGATTGGGCTCAAGTACTCACATGGTTGATCAACAACCACCATGCAATCCCACTACTTGCATTTTAGACGACCACGAGAATGTTCGTGTTGCAGAACAATTCACCGTCGCCACCAGAGTCGTGGACTTTGGTGCAGCGCAACGCCAACAAGGCACCTTGCTGAGGCTGCTCGGCGGGATTGAAAGCGGCTTGGAGGCCCTTTGCAACACCGGTGGCAAGGTAACACATTATTACTACTGTAACCTTTATCCACATGCTCAGACTGCAGTTTGCCATCATCTTCGTCAGCCGCATTCGCGTTCTTTGCACATCCTGCCTGTCATGCCTAATGCCCACACATACGGAGCAGCTCCACTAAGCACTCCTCGCCATACAAGCGGGGTTATCTTTTACTTTTGCTACATGCTATAACATGTTGCAGCAGCAGGGCTAGCAAGCATGACTTTCCCTGCAGCGGCCCAAGACAGTGTGACCCTCGACTCCCCTCGACCCGACATGCCGCTGTCTACATTGCGTGAAAGTTAAGAGGCTCTGCTTAAAGACATCCGCCTTATATCTGCTGATCATCTCATTGCCTTGGGCAATATTGAGCTGCTGATCGATGGGAGTGCCAGGGTCATTCCGAGGCCGGCACATGCCGTGGGTTGGACGATCCGCGCTGTACACTCTTTTTGGAGTTGTTGGGGGTCAACCACCTGCTGCAGCACTTGCAGATTCAACACCCCCTGGCATATATCATTGTGAATGTCCACTCCGTAGATAAGTGATAATCGTCGCCTACATGTGCAGCACAGCTATCGCGTGGTGTGCTCCATCCTTGTACATTCAATTCAAATGGACGCTCACACCATGGATCACGTGCTCAGCGCGTCCGCGCCAAGTAGACAAACCTCGCCGCTATGGAAATGAGGAAGTGCGCAGCTGCTATTAGTAGAACTAATAGCAGCTGCGCACTTCCTCATTTCCCGGCCCAAAAGCTTGGTCATGGATGACATCCTCGACACTGACAGGGCGTTGCAGCCAGTCACACGCCACGATCACTAACATTTCCATCAGTGCAACCAATCAGGAGAACCACGTGCTTTACCCACTCGGGTCTTGTACTCAGGCTCATATGCCTTTTAAAATGGCGGGGACGGCATGGTTTAGACAGCAACACGGGCCGGCTGGACAAACCCAACGCACGCGAATACAAACGCGCCATGGGTTTCTTTTGAGGCAGCATCACCGGCTTTTTGCTGATGAACAGCCAATAGAGGCAACCATTAAGCTGCGCCATGGACCGAAATAGTATGGTCTGATTGCTGGAGATATGCATCGCCATTTAAGAACGACAGGTATCTGTTAAAGATCTCGATCACTTGTATGGGGGGTGGGTCAATTGCTCCAACACTGTCGTGGCCCACACCACTTTGAAGATTTCGTGCATGGAGGAGCAGGCAGCAGTCACAGTGGAGGACATCTGTGAAGGCGATAGCCACGTCATATGATCATGCTATGGAACCCTTGGCTATAGGGCCTGTGAAGGAGCAATTGGAGACTCTTCTCAACAGATGGAGGCTCAGTTTAGCTTCAATGTTAAGAAGTTTGGCAATTGCTCAATCTATCAAATGGACATTGACCTCATCAACAAAGAACCAGTGTTAAAAAGGCAGTACAAGCTGTTCAAGTCGGAAGAAGACTTGGTGGAACAGCGGTGCCAAGCTTTACTAAAAGCAGGATTTATCGACGAGTCCACAACCAACTTCGCCGCCGCCACACAGTCATGCCCTAAGGAAGGACTTGGAGGTGTTGAGATGGACGATGAGAGAAGCACACATAAGCAAGTGTGCACACCACAACAACACCAACGTCAAAGAAACGATGCACTACAGGACCTTAGCATACGCACATGCTACATCGTGACTAGCGACGTCTACACCAACATGAGAGTTTTACAGAGTTTACAAGTCCGGGCCTTTATGCCCGCCAGCTACACATGCTTCTACTCTGAAAGCTACTGTATCTAGCACACTCAACCATAACTTGCGCTCTAAGTTGCGCCACGTAGCTAGCTTCAAGAGCTTTTCAACAAGCTTTAGTACACGCTAAATATTTAAGTAACTATTGAGATACAATCACGGTACAGCGCCTAAAGGTCTTTACATTTCGGACTCGCAGACTCGCCTGGAACCTTCTCGCACCTGGACCTCTCGGCTTGAGTCGCCTGAAACCTTCTAGCGGCTATTCCTACGTTGAGGGCAGGCTGACCGTATGGATGTAAGCATATCCTTAACATTCCCACGCGGGCAGCTTGGGCTTCACATCTTCGCCTTTGTAGCTCATGTACCGCTAGCACTCATGTTAGCGGTACATAAGCACTTGGAATTAATTCGCCTTGAAGTACATGTCCTCCTCAGCAACTTGTGCCTCCCGGTTGACCTTTAACCCCTTGCTCTTTTGCTGCACATGCTTGCTGCCGCCCTGCGCCTGCTGCACCTCTCTTCCTGAGATAGCGACTCCAACCCTAGTAATAGCTCTTGGCTTTTCCTTAACCACCTTGCTTTCCACCACTTGCTTATAGCTCCTTGCAGCTCCCACGGGCTCCGAGCTCAACCGCTTCACAGCAATCTTCAATGCCTGTTGAGATGGACGATGACAAGCATACATGCACAAGTGCACGCCACATCACCAGCGTCAGGAGACCATACAAGACCATCTATTGCCATCATGTTCATGGGTTTATACCCGCCATCTACACATGCTTCTACTCTAGAAGCTACTGCATCTAGCACACTCAACCATAACTTAAGCTTTAAGTTGCTCCACGTAGCTAGCTTAAAAATCTTTTCAACAAGCTACATCACACGCTAAATAGTCAAGTAACCATCGACATACAATCATTATACTACAGCACCTGGACCTCTCGACTTGAGTCGCCTGGAACCTTTTAGCTGCTATTTCTATGCAGAGGGCAAGTTGACCGGCTGACCTAAATGTAGGAAGATCCTTAACACTCCCACGTGGGCAGCTCGGCCTTCACACCTTCGCCTTTGTAGCTCATGTGCCGCTAGCTCTCATACTAGCCTTGCTCCTCTTCTTGTTCGCGATCGCCAAGAAGCCTTTCACCTTCTCTTCTTGCTCCACCTCCTCCACCATGTGTCCCCATAAGCCCTTGGAATCGGTTCGCCTTGAAGTACTTGTCCTCCTCAACAACTTGAGCCTCCCGGTTGACCTTCAACCCCTAGCTCTTTTGCTGCACATGCTTGCTGCCGCCTTGCGCCTGCTGCACCTCTCTTCCTGAGATAGCAACTCCAACCCTAGTAATAGCTCTTGGCTTTTCCTTAGCCACCTTGCTTTCCACCACTTGCTTATAGCTCCTTGCAGCTCCCATAAGCTCCGAGCTCGTCCGCTTCACAGCAATCTTCTGTGCCTCCTTGTTGCCTTGACCTTGTGGTGTCTTGAATGCACCCTTCTCAACCACCTTTGTCGCTGCAACATCCTTGTGCGTCTTGTCCTCCTCAACGTAATAGAGTCCGCCCTTGTTGATGCCTACTATATGTGTGACGCCCCCAAATACTATCATAGCCTTGTCCGCAACGAACACAACTCTAGCACTAACCCTTGTTGCTACACGTAGAACAAACTAGCATTTGCACCTGGCACATATAGTACATCTCTAAGCACAACCTTCTTCACTACACCACCAACCTTGCACGGGAGGTTGGCGTCTACCTTTGCAACAGTATCCATCTTCTTGTTCCCAAAGTCCACCGTGACTAGCTTGGTTGAAGGAGTGAGGTTGATGAGCTTGCTCATATTGCTCGTGAGATGCTTGCTCGCTCCCGAATCCAGCACCCACCCAGGATACTCCGCTCCTTCATCAGATGCATAAAAAGCACATACCCGCTCCTCACCATCAGCCCTGATTCTCTTCCACTTAAGACACATGCTCCTCACACGACCACGCTCCCCGCAATGCCAACACTCCACATTACTGCCTCGAGCGCCCTTCTTCTCATGTGCATGCCTCAATGAATTCGCGAACGCCACACCGCAGGGTTCAGCTCCGTTCTCTACTTCATCCTCTTTCCTCGAGCATTGCTTCTGTTGAAGAAGCCGTGGTGTCACCCCATCCAACGTAAAGTCCTCTGTTAACGACTCCAAGATAGTGACAACAACCCTATACTCCTGGGGCAAACCTAAGCGCACAGCCCAAACAATCTCCACCTCCTTGAGCTCATTGATAACGTTAAGCAAGTCTCTCCACAACGCCTTTTCGCGCGCCATGAACTTGACAATGGCCTCACCGCTCTCCTTGCGCAACGAGTTGAGCTCCTGCCTCAGCTGCAGTTTCCTCGCCATGTTATGCGCCTTGAAGTGGTTCTCAAGCTTCGTCCAAAGCTCCCTTGCATCCTTGCACTCCCCCATTGACACCAGGATGGTCCGCCATGTGCAAGCCAATCAGCGCCAGAGCCTTCCTTTTGTAGACGCCTAAACACTCGCCTCACCAACGGGAACAATCTCCTTCGGGTCTACATACTTCCACAACTCTTTATGGGCTAATAGCAGCTCCATCTTCACGCTCAAGGTATTGTAGTTGTCAACATTCAGTGGGTCGATTGTGAACTTGATGCCGTTCATGTTTGTGACCTTCGTTGCCCCTCTGCTACTCGCAGACCTTGCAACATAATACACACAAAGCATCCACACCTACTCACACGAATCAACTCACTACAACCTACACAAGCATGTGTGGGCCCATAACATGTTGGGATGGACGATGAGAAGCATACGCATACACAAGTGTGCACACCACAAAAACACCAATGTAAAAGACACGATGCACTACAAAATCTTAGCATACGCACATGCTACATCGTGAATAGCGACTCTACACCAATATGAGAGTTTTAAAAAAGTGTCTAAGTTTGCTCTTATACCCGCCAGCTACACATGCTTCTACTCTGGAGGCTACTACATCTAGTGCACTTGACCATAGCCTGCGCTTTAAGCCGCGCTACGTAGCTAGCTTTATAAGCTTTCCGACAAGCTATGCACACGCCAAATAGTCAAGTAACCACTGAGATACAATCATACTACTACAGCGCCTTGAAGTCTCCGGACACCGGACTCGCTGACGCGCCTGTAACCTTCTCGCGCATGGACCGCTCGTCTCGAGTCGCCGAGAACCTTCTGACGGCTAGTTCTATACAGAGGGCAAGCACACCGTTTGGATGTAGGAATATCCTCAATATAAGGGCAACTGTACAGAACGGCGTATGTATGGGGACTATCACCCACTCAACAACAAGACCACGCAAGAACGGTACCCGAAGCCAACCGCAGAGGGCATCGTCAACATCAGCTCGTGCTGTTGAGGATTTTTGTATTCGGTCAGCTTGCCCTGTAAATAAGAATAGCCGCGAGAAGATTTAGGCGCGGGAAGGTTCTAGTCGAGAAGGGTTTAGGCGCGGACATGAGTCTCAAGTCTGGAAGGTTTTAGGCGTGGCCATAGACGTCTTGTAGCTCAGTGCTTACGTCATTGTATGGCGCGTGTTATAGCTTGTTGGAAAAATCTTGAAAGTGGCTACATGGAGCAAGCTAAAGTGCATGAATAAGTTGAGTGTAGAAGTCGTGGTGGCTTTTTGCGTAGACAGGTGCAGAAGTGGCGGGGTAAAAGCCCGCGGTATGACTTTGTTGTAATCCTTGGGCCTTTTTATCAGCCTTGTGTGTATGCTCTAGTAGAGAGTGTGTGCTTGCACCAACTCCAGGCGTGGTCAATAGTGTTTGAAGCTCAACAGGTTATGGTCCCCCACTACGCTGGTCTATCAATTGTCTAAAGGCATGATTGCGGTAGTAGGCTAGGCGGGAGTTCGAGCTGAGTCTTGTCAAGTTGGGTGAGTCCAGGAAGATGGCAACCAACTACGACAAGTGTACCGTGGAGCCTTTGGATGTGAACAAGTACAACTTGAAGGATGAGAATGTTGCTAAACTATCACAGTGGTGTTGATAGAGGAGTGGTATGATCGGTGAAAGAAGCATGAGAAGGCTTGAAGGCAGTACTAACGGTGGATACAAAGGTCCTTCGGTGACTGCAAGTGAAGGCTAGTGAAGAAGCACGAGGAAGGCCTAGAGGTGTGGCGTTCATGTAACTTTGAAAGGAAGGGCGCGGAAAACGTGGCACAAGCGACGGGAGTGTTGCAAGTGTATAGGTGGAGGTTTCCACACTGCTGGAGTTTTTCAAGGGCGGCGTGAGCGTTTGCAAGTATGAAGGTGGAGGATTCCACGAGGCTAAGGGTTTCACCGCGACGAGAGTTCGCAGTGGCGACCTGTGTTCGCAAGGTGTGGAGGTTACTCATAATGTCACTGAAAAGAGAAGATCTGAGTCAACGGAAGCTGACATTGGCAAGGAGCATAAGAAGGAAGAGGAGTGGAAACGTTGCTGTGCATATAATGCAGGCGTGCCGAAGGCGAGCATGAGAGCACATGCAAGAGACAGCAAAGATGACCACCATTGTCAATGAGAAAGGAGAGGAAGCATTGCGTTGATGTTGTGCAGGACGTTGCCTAGAATGAGCACATGCAAATGTCCATGACAGTTGCAACAAGAGTTTGCAAGTGAAGAGCTTCTAGGAGGCGCTTATGAGAGGTGCGGGAAGTGTCTTCAAGGTGATTGGAAGCAAAGGATGGCGTGGGAGTTCGTCACGCATAAGTACGCAAGGAGTTGGCATTAAAGGTGTTGAAGGCCAAGCTGCCCACGAGGAGATCTCGCGTGCAATGTGTTCAGCATCATTGGACATGCGTCACGCAAGGGTACGACCAGATGGAGATCAAGCCCGCAGACAAGCACAAGACGGCATTTTTGGGCAATCGGCAGCTCTACCACTTGAAGATCATGCCTTTCGGATTAAAGAACGCGTCAGCAAAGTTCCACCGCGTGATGGACAAGGCGTTGAAGAGCTGCTCCTTTGCGCGTTGCTATATCGACAACATCCTGATCTTCAGCCACACGGCAGAGGAGCATCTTCTCCACATCGAGGAGGTGCTGAGGAGAGTTCAGTTAGTAGGGGGGATTGTGCACTCCGACAAGTGCACCTTCTTCACCCACAAGGTCCCCTACCTCCGCCACATGATCGTACTCAACAGCATATACGTTGAGTAGGCCAAGGTGGAGGCCTTGGCATCTATCCAAGCCCCAACCGATCTGACCCGGCTGCGTGCATTCTTTGGCCTTGCCAACTACTACCGCAGGTTTGTTAAGGACTTCACCAAGGTTGCGAGGTTCAGCAACAGGCCTTTAAAGAGCTGAAGCAAAGGCTTACCTCAGCCCCCATTCTGCAGCGACCAGTCTACACCCAGCCTTTTGTACTCCACACTGATTTGAGCAAGCTCGGCACGGGTGCTGTCCTGGTCCATCACGACAACAACAAGAAGGAACGGGTGGTGTTCTACGCCAGCCGCAGCAACAACAGCGCTGAAGCCAACTATAGCAGCATATGAAAGCGAATGCCTTGCAGCAGTATGGGCCATTTCCTTCTTCAGACCCTTCCGATTTGAGAGACAGTTTTCATTAATTACTGACCCCTGCACTGGCTGATGACCAACCAGCACCTAACTGGCAAGTTGGCCAGGTGGGCCTTGCTATAAGAGAACAATTTCGAGATCACACACCGTGCGGGCGCAGCCAACCTGGACGCCGACGGCCTCAAATGCAACCCCCACCCCTCCACCAATAACGCCATTAGTGCTCGCCATGACCTAAGGCCACCAGCACCAACAGGTGGCCACCATGTTCGCCGTAGCTGCACTACGCTTTAAACGAGACACCATCACGGGAGCAGCGCCGACAATACTGGAATCATAGATGATTCCAGCGCTCATCCCTGTCAACACAAATACACCAAAGCAAGTCACACCAGATAATGGCCAACTTTTAGCTGTAAACTTACGTCAAGACATCTGGCTGAATAAGAACTTCATGGCCTATTTACAACATGGACATTGCCACGTTCACGGCAAGGAGGTTCCTGCTCCGCACCGGCGCGAGGGCACCATCTCTGCACTCCACTAAGAGCCAGGACACTTCGGTGTCAAGCGCACCATTAGCTATGGCTTGGTGATTCCCTAGTACCGGTGGGATGGCATGCACACGTAGATCCGTACCTTCATGGCAAACTGCCAACATTGCGACCTTGTGCGTACCAGCCTCAACACTCGCACCAGCACCTTGCACCCGTTACCCATTGCTGGCATGTTCTACCGGTGGGGATTGAAGATGCTTTAAGTTTAACACGTTTAACACCCTCGTCTCGTGGCAACAAGTGCATCTATGTCATGATTGAGCACTTCTCCAAGTGGGTTGAGCTGGTCCCCCTTTCCGACAAATGCAGCAAAGGGACCGCTCAGGCTTTCCTCGACCATGTGCTCACTCGTTTCGGCTCATGTGCTGAAGTCATAATTGACCAAGGAGCAGAGTTCAGCGGCAAGTTCGACACCTCGCTCCTACATCGACCACCATTGCACTTCACGCGACCACCCATAGGCAGAAGGCATGGCAAAACGCATTGTTAAGACCATCAAGAAGGCATTGCGCAAGTTCGTCATTGACTACGAAAAGCGCACCTGAGATGACTACCTCCCCTGGATTGCACTAGGCTATCGGCTGTCCAAGCAAGCTTCCTTGCGCATGTACAGTGCGCATCAACTGCTGTTCGGCAGAGAGCCCTTATTCCATTCCGGGCACGGAAGGAAGTGGAGTGTATGCTGGACAACCGCGACAACCCTGTGGCTATGCTGCATGACATGCAGCATCGCGCCTACTTGTTTGCGCACGTCATTTCAATGGCCATGGGCAACCTTTGAACTGCTCAGCATCGCGACACACTGCGCTATGAAAGCGTCTGCAGCGGATTCTATTGACAGCGCAATCGCCGCTTCAAGGCGGGCGACTCTGTCTACCGCATGATCAAGGACACCCTCAACATTAGTGTTAAACGTGTCATCAAAAAGGTCCTGAAGGTGCTTCCCTCTGCAGTATTGGATCTGCTTGGCAATGATGGCGAGCGCCTCAAAGACAACAAGGAGAACTGTGCTCCATGTCACCTTCCACATGTATTAGGTTTCGACGTCATTCAGCACCCCCCGCCCAGCCGCAGCAAGCGTCGTGCAAAGTGTGGCAGCGCCGACGACAACGCACCCATGATGTTGTGCAATGGCTATAACAACGGTATGCACTGCTACTGTCTCAATTTTCCGAAGGACGCTGTGCCTGTAAAGGCATACTGGTGCAAAGACTGCCGAGTCCACGGTCCTCCTCATTCCCGTTAAAGGCTGCTCATTGGAGCAGAGACTTCCCTAGTTTACAAGGGGGCTTGTTGACTTGCTCTCTTTTGACATTGTCAACAACGCATTTCATCATGCCAAGCACAGCATCAACGCGTATCGCATGTTAGCATCATCATTACATGTGTTTTACACACAAGTAAGTACATGCATGGGGGTTATGCTTCGCCTTACACACTATGCAACCACACCAACCGACAATCCACAGGACTGGGTACAGTCCCCATTGTGGCAATACAGCTGGGATCGATCCGAAGGAGCACACGACCCTGCAAGGCCCGACATTACGTGTGCGAGGCTACCACGCCCAGCTTAGGTTCCTTGTGGTATTTGTGCAGGTACTAGGTGTTGTTGTCATTGTTGGTGCCCAATAAAAGCGTGGTAATGGCCCGCGCACAGATGCAAACACTGGAATGTGCAGTGTCCGCAAATGGAAAGGGCGTGTGACCCTTAGAGCAGAGCAGCGGGATGTGATGATACCTCCCCTGCCTCTAGTGATGCATCATATGATGCATCACCCCTGTTGTTGAGTGCAATGCAGTTAAAGAGAGCGGTAAAGAAAGGTGCTAAACCTCTCCTGATGCTAGTTAAGTTACTTGCTGACCAAGATAGTCCCACTTCAAGTGAGACACTTAGCAATAGGCAAGACACATTATTAGACGCTCTCCAGCATGAATAATCTGACGTGTTTGGAGCTGAGCTGCCACCTGAAAGGGAAGTCTGACATACCATCCCTCTCGTGACGGGTGCACAACCTCCGTTTAGACTCGTATGTGGGCTGAGTTCAGCTGAGCATGCGGACAAGGAGAAGCAAATTAAGGCATTGCTTGCGAAGGAATTGATTGAGCCAAGTAGCTCTCCCTTCAGAGCACATATTTTGTTTAAACCTAAGAAGGACTGCTGTCCTTCTTAGGCAGGCTGCGCATGTGCATAGACTATAGGACTCTGAACGAGCTCACCATCAACAATATGTACCCACTGCTAAGGATCGATGATCTGTTGGATAAACTGAGCGGAGCCTCGGTATTTAATTCATTAGATTTAGTGAATGGATACCATTAGATATGGACTACCCCAAAAGATGTGCCAAAACAGCAAATAGAACGCATGTGGGCCAGTTCCAGTATAAGGTACTACCTTTTGGGCTAACAAATGCGCCAGCCACCTTTCAATCTATAATAAATCGGGTGATTTATGGGCTGATAGGAAAGTTAGTACTTATGTACTTGAACACAGCATCATGGTGTTTAGTAAGTACTCTGAATCTCATACTGTGCATGTGCACGAGGTGTTGAACACGTTGCATGCCAACCAGCTCTTTGCGTACATGCCCAAATGTGAATTTCGGAACACATAGCCGGATATCTTGGAGCACGTTGTGAATGCAAAGGGTGTGTGCCCCCATCCTAAGAAAGTTGCAAGGATTAAATAGTGGCCTGCTACATATCTTGTGCACAAAGAATGTGCACAAGTTACGTGCCTTCCTCTGTTTGAGCAACTATTTTCAAGAGTACATCCTGGGTTATTTGTCCAGCAGCCCTCATTACTGGAATTGCGTGACAATATTGTGTGAAGGTGGGCGCAAGCGCAAGAAAAGAGCCTTCAAGTCCATTGAAAAGGTCTTGGTGACAGCACCTGTATTACAATTGCCGGACTTCACCAAGCACTTTCAGGTTGCAAGTGATGCTTCTTTTGAAGGCACTGGTGCATTGCTCTAGGTGGGACACCGGCTTGCATTTTAAAGCAAGAAGTTCTCTGCTGTGAGAAGCTATACTACAATTGAGTAAGAGTGGTTGGGGGTGGTCCATGCGCTGCAGGAGTGGCGCTGCTATTCAGAGGCCTCCCCTAGGGGGTGGAAGGTGGGTTTACGGTAGTAACAAACCACAATCCCCTTGTTTTCTTTCAGACCCAACCCTGTCAAGGAGACAAGCACCGTGGGCTGAGTACCTGTCTCGTTTTAACTTCACTTGGGTGTACGGACCTGGGACAGTGAACGTGACAAAACCTTTGGGTCGCTCGCCTCTGTTGTTGGCAGCGATGACACGGGCAAGGTTGCACCCTAAAAAAGGGAGCACAACCCCAAGATTGGGAGCAACAACTAGGTCTTAGGTGCAAAGGCAATCTGATTCGCAACCAAGCGAAGCTTGTGCCGAAGAGTTGCCAACTGCAGGTAAATAAGTTTGTGTTGAGGAACTTATGGTAATTGCTGGTGCAAGTGGGGAGGACCCGCTTGGTGATGATGTGCAAAACATCGCTGCGCGTTTATCGCGGACTTATGCACTCGACAACTACTTTGTTGAGTTGTTAAAGCAAGGAGACGACAAGATCACTTGTCACGAAGGTATGTGGTATCGTGAGGGCAAGCTGGTTATGCCAGATGCACTCCATCTTAGAGGAGATTGCTTGTTTGAAGCACACAACGCAGTATTCAGCGAGTACATTGGAATGACCAAAACTGTTAAGAAACTACAGCGACAGTACTTATGGCCAGCTATGGTTGCTGATGCAACGAAGTGTGTGCAGAGTTGTGACACTTGTTAACGTGACAAGGCCTCACACCATAAGCCAGCAGGGTTGTTGAAGCCGCTAGCTATCAATGTGAAAGTGTGAGTGTCGACTTAATCACAGATCTGCCTGAGACGACGAGAGGGCATAATGCCGTCATTGTCTTTGTTGACCGTCTTACTAAGATGATCCAGTTTCACCCTATCGCACTAGCATCAGTGCGCAAGAGTTTGCATATGCTTTTATGAACACGGGGTTTAAGCTGCACAGGGTACCAAAAGAGTTCAAATCTGACCATGGCCCCAAGTTTACCAGTTAATCCTTGCAAGCTGTGTGTAAGTACATGGAGACTGAGCAGCAGAGCTTAAGCACTGCTTACCGTCCACAGAGTGGTGATTAGATGGAGCGTGCAAACTTGGTACTGGAGGATGTGTTGCGACACTACATCTCACCCCGGTCTAATGACTGGGGTATGCATCTCGCCTTGGTTGAGTTCGCAATGAACAATGCATAGCAAAAGTCATTGCACTCCGTTCTTTTTGAATTATGGTAGTCACCCTGTGCCATCTATCCATGCAATGAATTTGGGGACAAGGTCTTGTTGAGCACTAAGAACATTGGGCTCGAAATTAGTGCTTTACATAAGCTCCTGCTCATGTGGCTTAGGCCAACCACTGTCTCTGCAATTGTGGGATCACGGGCCTTTCGGCTTGAATAGCCAAAGAGCATGCGTGTCCACAATGTGTTTCATGGGACGCTGCTCAAACCATACAAGAGTGATGGCAAAGTACACCCACCTCAACCTCTTGTTGAGGTTGTTATACGGGCGACATTAAGTATGAGGTTATTATTGGCAAACGGTTCAGGAAGTTTGGGAAGGGCTTCCAAACAAAAGACTTGGTAAAGTGGCTAGATTATGGTGAAGAGACATAATCTCTAGGAGCCAATTTCTAACTTGGGAAACTGTACTGCCAAGTTGGAAGAGTTTAAATGTGAGCTCATCCACAGGTGCCACTTGCAAGAGCTCGTGCTCTTAAGCTTGTGCTTAGTTGCAATGTGCACCATGGCACTCTGCCATGACATGCCAACATGCGCGCACGGTTACTTGGTGTCGGGGTTGCTTGTCACATCCATGACTTGCCCTTTTACGCCGTAGTGTGCGGTGATTCACAAGGGTTGGCCACCCTTGCTAGCCAACATTGTGCTCCACCAGGTTGCAACGTGGAAGTTGCAATGCAAGTGGGGAGGAATGTCATGTTTACACAATTATGTATCAAGAATAAAAACACAGGTACTGGTAGCCGTATATACATAAACGGCTACCGGCTTATAGATGTATATACATGTATACATATATATATTCTATATACATACATATGTGTACATATATATATATTTACATATGTATAACTATTATTCATGCATGCAATCCATACAACAATTCTTACGGCACGTGGGACAATTGAGGCAATCAAAGGCAATATAAGTTACATTAGCCACTACGTATCTTGCGTTTTTATGGTCTAGTCGATCAGGGTTTAAGTCGTAGGTCGTTGCTTGCAAACTCGACAAGTGCATCCGCAAAGTTTCCCTACCCAGCGACGTGGTTGCAAATCTCGCTGCGTTGCGACTTTTTGGGTTTTTGCCGAGAATTGCGGCCATAACAATTTTGGGTTAGATCACGCATTATGTTTGATCCCCTTAATACCTAATCTAACTAAAAAATAGTACAGGTTGTGGACATTATTAAGTTCAAGAAAAGACGGATATCGAACTTTATGCACACCAACTACTTGACCTTAATGGCAGCCAGATACCAAACTAAGTCGTGGCTGCAGCAGGTAAATTTGCAAAATCCCATACGTTGCTTACATGCGGAACCCAAAGTAAGTTATAGCTAGATCTCTATTTAAGTTGAGGGCAAGGCCGAACTGTTCAGGGGCCATTTCTACAGGTGACACGCACTGCCTCGATCACATGTGCCAATAATGAGACGGCAAAAGCTGATTGCATCTGAGGGGGTCGCTGAAGACGTCGAACAACATGTAAGTATAGCGTACACTTTGAGTTTTGGTGCGTTGGCTAATAGTGCGTGCGTGTGCAGCTTCTCCTATCAAATCAAGAAGCACTGGCTTTGTCAATTTGCATTGGCAAAACCTTTGTTGTCGCCGCGGACAAGACCTCGGCCGAATATGAAAACTCTGCGCCATATCGGGTTCTCCAGTGTACAAAACAAGTCACACGAAACGCGGGATCGGGGATGCGCGCAGACGCTTACGGCATCATCATACCTATAGACACAACATGTATAATTGTTACAGCACAAGAGTGTCCCATAAGATATCTTTACTTTCTACCATCGCCAGCCGTATGAAGCTGCCAAAATGTCAGTAGACTTGCTGAGGTGTGTTGCACGATTTATAATGGAAAGAGAGAGCCGTAAACAACGAGTGGAGCGAAGCGAGTCATCACGAACCACATGAAGAAAGATAGAAAAGTTCGTAATTGTCATTCAAGACAAGTATCACGAAATGTGTTTAATTGTATTGTAGGCGCCTTAAACAGCGTAATAGGTGACACACGCCAACATAGCAGTTGTTTGTACAATATAATAGATTGCAATGTGAAGAGATAACAACTCGTGCTTGTTGGAAACATTTTACCAATTGAGGCGTTGCGTGTTGTTGCGCCATATGCATATCAAGAGCTGTTTCGAATTAATAGAAGTCTTGTGTTGGCAAAGTTTTGACAGCCCGAATCAAGAAACCAAAGTTGTCAGCCAACAAGCAAGTAGCACTTGTTTGCAATTCTGCTCATATGCTACGTGCTGGAGCCAATAAACTCGTCCACAATCTGTCCCCTATGATCGTGCGACACCCCTCCTTCACAAGCCCTGTAGCCAAGGGTCCCACGGCACGATCCTATGACGTGGCTGTCGCCTTCACAAAATGTCCTCCACTGTGACTGCTGCCCGCTCCTCAATGCCAGCAATCTCTAAAGTGGTGTGGGCCACGACAGTGTCCAAGCAATTGACCCACCCCACGTACAGGTGACTAAAATCTCTGATAGATACCTGTCGGTCTTGAATGGCGAGGCACATCTCCAGCAACCAGACCATACTTTGGTCTAAGGCGCGGCCAAATAGTTGCCTCTATTGACTGTCCATCAGCGAAAAGCTGGTGATGCTGAAAAGAAACCCATGGCACATTGCGTTCGCGTGCATTGGGTTTGTCCAGCCAGCTCGTGTTGCTGTTAAAGACCATGCCGTCCCCGCCATTTTTAAGGGCATATGAGCCTAGATACGAGATCAGAGTGGGTAGAGCGCAACGTAGTTTTCCTAATTGGTTGCACTAATGGAAATGTTAGTGGTCGTGGCGTGTGACTGGTTGCAACGTCCTACCAGTGTCCATGATGTCATACATGAGCAAGCTTTTAGGCCGTGCACTGAGGAAGTGCTCAGCTGCTATCAGGTTTTTCACAGCGGCAAGGTTTGTTTACTTGGCGCGGACGCGGTGTGCACGTGATTCATAGTGTGCAGTGTTTATTCTAATTGGATGTCCAAGGATGGAGCACACCACGTGATAGCTGTGCTGCACATGTTGGCGATGATCATTTTCGGAGTGGACATTCTCGCTGATATATGCCAGAGGGTGTTGAATCTGAAAGTGTCGCAGTTGATGGATGACCCGCAACAACTCTGGAAAGAGTGTGGAACGCGGATCGTCCAACCCACGACATGTGCCGGCCCTGGAATGACCTTGGCACTCCCATACAGCGATCGGCAGGTTAACATTGCCCAAGGCAAGGACATGATAAGCAGATATGTGGTGGATGTCTTGAGCAGAGCCCTCAGACTTCTACGCAATGTAGACAGCGGCAGGAAGTGCGGATAATGCATATGCAGTTGACAAAGATGATGGCGAACAGCGGTCTGAGCATGTGTGTAAAGATCACAATAGTAATACTGTGTTACCTTGCCACCGGTGTTGCAAAGGGCTCCCAAGCTGCTTTTAATCCCGCCAAGCAGCTCCAGCAAGGTGATGCCTTGTTGGTGTCGCGCTGCACCAAAGTCCACAACTTTGGTGGCGACGGTGAGTTGTTCTGCAGCAGGAACATTCTCGTGGTATTCTGGAATGCAAACGATGGGAGTGCAGGGTGGTTGTTGATCAACCTCGTGAGTACTTGAGCCCATTCTCCCGATGGTTTGCTGTAGTCGCAGCATCCCTATGAGTGTGGCGTTCTAAACCTTGATGTTGCGACATTCTTTAGAAGGCTTTTTGCATCAAGCGTGTGTGCAACTGCTGCTCCCCATGCGTTTGCTGACCACCAGGTAGACTACCTCCAAGTGTCCATTCTTGTGGCAGTGGTCGCACACCAAGTTGCCATACTCCTCTGTAATGGCCGCGACGATCAGTTTAACGTTCTTTTTGGTGATGGCCGTGACGATCACTTTAATGACAAACAACGGGAGCAGGAAGTGCAGCGTGGGCTGACTTTGTAGGAAGTTTGGGTGTGTTGGTGGGATAAGACATACGGACGCGTTGGCTTGGGTGTGAAGCAGATGCAGGGGCTTATGAAGGACCAAAGTTCATGTCCAGCACTGCTCTCATCCACACCTGTCGATCATGGATTGCCTGGGCTGCTGGAGACGGCTTGAAGTAGCGAGTACCCTTGTGGTCGTATGTTGTTGCGAGCGCTGTCCACTGTTCTGTTTAGTGGAGGCTATAGTTGATTGACAAACACCACGGCGGCAGCTTCGTCGCTGAGGATCTTGTGGTTGGTGTCCTTTAGCAGCTTGACCATGCGGGTGTAAGTACGCAGGGGATCCTCTCCTGCCTTGCGCCTGATGCAACTCCTCCACCTTCTGACTAGTCTATTGTGGGGATGTACGCTAAAGCGCAAGATGCAAGTCCTGCAAGGGTGACAACGAGGGGTCCACCCTGACAATGAGGGCAGGTCCTCGCATGCTGACAAAACCCAATAACAGGGTACTACCTGCAGCTGTGTGCCGGGTCACTTCAGTTCTGATTTGGACAGGATTCTCTGCAGCAACAGCCCGTTGGCGTGCTTGTGCCGCGTCCACAGCTGTTTGCAAACAGCTGATTGAACAACAATTGTTGTTCAATCAGAAGTCCTTATGCCAATAGGCAAACTTAGGCACGACGGGCTTGTTGTGCCTTCGTTAGCTCACGATTGACCAATACTGCGTCCACTGGCGGTACATCTGCTTCAGCTGTCAACTGCGCTGCGGCTAGAGCTTCTGTAAGGGCAGGGCCTTGCAATGGGGCAGCTAAAACAATGGGCGTGGTAAGGGCGCCAGGGGTTTATGCATCAATGGGCAGCGCTTTAATGCCGGGCAGCACCCCATTCCCTCCAATCTCATGTTGTGCAGCAACTGACCTATGCACCTCATGCGCCTCGTGATCTAAGCAAGGTGCAGCCATGCGCAACGATATTATATCTGACCAATTGAGAGTCTTAGTTGCATGGTAGCTCATCCTGGCGTTAAATTTGATGATCCATTCGTCCAGCGGTGTTGTGCCAAACCGTTCGGAGAAGGTGAGAACATGGGTGGTGTAACAGTTAAGGCCAAATTTCGTGATTGTCATGGCCATTTTAGGCCTTATATGTGAGATATCATGCTTGTCATGACTTGTGGCGGATATCGGCGAGTTGCGAGTCTACCGCAGATATCGACCGGCCCAGGGCCAGTCTGGAAGACGCCAGAAAACGGAGGGCCAGTCGAGAAGGGCTCGACCAGATTTCTAGAAGGGCCTGGCGCCAAGTAGTATAACTTGACCATATGAGCAGCAAATGAGGAGATTTTTGATGCGTTGGAAAGTTCTAGAAGTGTACTACAAGATTCTGCAATTATATCTTAGCTTCTAGTTCCTTCTAGCGCTAAAATCGTCTAGATAGTAACATGTGCAGATCGGTAGGTATAAAAGAGACATTCCACTATGTGTAAACCAACCTTTAGCTCCTTAGTTTCTTGTGTGCAAGCTTGGTGGTGATGAGCAAGGGTTACTAGCATGTGTTCACTGGTGTGTGCTTGCTTGTGTGACGATCCAAGGCGCTACACAAGTCGGTGTGTAGCTTGGAGCGCATGCGCGTGCGTACGCGAGTGGTGGGGCGCGTGTGTGTGCTTGGCAGAGGGGGCAAGGTTCCGGTGTGAATACCGTGTCTTGGTGAGAGGGTTGTTGATTGGACCAACTCATAGGTGACAAGGCACGAGCACCGTCACAGGTGGAGCCTGATGACTCCATGTCGTCGCTGTCGAGCTTTTTGATGAAGTCTTCAACTCAATGACGAGACGTGGTATGTCCTGAATTGTGTGCTGGGGAAGAGCGGGTGCTGGCAATGTTGTCGTCGCCCTCTTCTTTGCCGTATCATAGGACAGGTTCGAGCTAACCAGCTGTCGAAGTTGCTGGGGATCTTCTCAGCTATAGGGGAAAGCCCGTAACAATGAGTCTTTGGCTGCTGGGGACTCTCTCATGCAAGTTGCACGGTGAGCGCAAGAGAAAGCAAGACAGAGTGTGTGTGCTCTACTATTGCTCCCCCGATGCTACCACCCAACACATTAGTGCGTGTAGATGCACTATGTGCTAACAATGATAACACAACACAATCGCAACCACGTCACTACCACTGGTCTGGTAGATTGCAAACAATATTGATGCACGACACTCACTTGTACAAGGAGGATAACACTGTAAGTCAAGCCACTATTAGAGGTAGTGCTGCTTATACAATTTATTGCATGAGGTCAAGACAATTCCACTGTTAAGTGAGGTGCATAAATGCGGCAACACATGAATACCACACTCCCATGCGGACTACACAACATGCACCCACTCAATCACAATCACATCAAGTGATAAGCAATGCACGCATGCATACATTGCACTCTCTCACGTGTAGATATAACTTCACAACCGGGCGGCGAGGTGATGCAGTCACATCAAGCCACAACTTCCAAAGATTAAGCTCAGAGCACTTAAAGATCAGTGTCTGTACTTTTAATTCCCAAGTCCTCAATTCTCACTTACAATGTCATCAACATACAGAGGTTAAATCTTAAGCCTTTATGGTCAAGTGACAATTGTTCAATTCCAAGACAGCGGCTATTTTACGAAATGACCTGGATACAGCCTAAGTCAAGCTCACAACGGATCAGCTAGTACGGCTAGGTACCTACAAGCACTGACTCACAATTGCTAAGTGTCACGCGGGTCTCCTGCTAATTGCCGGGATTGATGCCTGGCTGTAGGCATAGCTGATTAAAATGCCTCCTGACGCTGGTAGTAAGGGAATGATGTATGGCTGCAGGCATTAACGAGGAAGCTGGCCCTTTTTGGATCGTTGCCATGGCAGTAACGCTAGACGCACGGACCCCTTTGCTGGAATGTCATGGTCATCTAGCGTAGCTACTGTTTTGTTGGCTTTATCCATATGGATACCCAACCTTTGTATAGGAGCTTCAAGCACAAAGTTCTCTTGTGTGCCAGCTTCTACTAATAAAGTCGGTGGCACACGTGCAACTGTCGCCTTGAACAGCCACGTCAAATCCAAATACTTTTTTGGGTGGGGAAGTGGCGGGTCATACATGACACGCACAGAGCATCCCAAGCCATTTTGGGCCTTGTCAATCTCCTGCACCACTTGCATACCCATTGTAAAGGGAAAGTATGGTTTTCTATACTTGGGCACAATGACATATGCACGTGTGTTATGCGAACTCTTGCTCTTGCACTCTACATAGTGTTTGAGCACCGTTGACAACTTGTTAAAGGGCGTATTGAGCAGCACATGCTTGCCCACACATTCATGCATCAGGCAGTCAACATGCACACCGGTGTGCATGTTGACTGCCTGATGCATATCATTGTCTCATACAGCAACATCACATGTGAAAGGGAAAGGTGTACATTACCAACGAAAATTAAACACAATGTTGGTAGCTGGCAGGGCCTTGCTGCTAGTCGAGCAGCTCTCCACCTCGTCATTCTATGCAACGGGCTTGTCATTGGCGGGGTTTGGGCGAGTGACTACTCGATGGCCCTTCTCCCCGCACTTGAGGCACACTCTAGCCTTGAAGCGAGCACCTTTCAGCTCCGGGCTGACCTATAGAAGGTTGTTGATGGAAGGGTTGCTTGCCCTTGACCGTGCTTGCGATTGTTGCCTCTGCCGTTGCCGTTGCCGTTGCCACCAGCAACGATGGTGGTGAACAATGAGGGCTAAAAGCTGTTTGACAAAGTAAGCATCTTGGCATGATTGATCATGCGCTGGCAGTTATTATGCTGCACAGTCGTGCGCTTCATCAAATGGTAGTCAGCATGCGTGAAGATTTAAGGCCTTTTTTGAAGGTCAACTGTTCTTGCGTATCCTCTGGCAGAGCAGCCCAATATTTGTTCATCTTCTTCGCATCAGATGGCGGCATGTTTTGGCCGACCTCGGCATACCGACTTGAAGGAGACAGTAAAGTCCTCCACTGACTGCCCGGGCTTGACTTTAAGCGCCTGAGCTTGTCACTTGCTTTCTGTAATGGGTTCACACCCCCATATATGGGGGTGTGAACCCATCACTATATAGGCCTGCAACATAGCACTCTTAGCCACACCCAGGCTCGTGACATCTTCGCCAGCGGCCTCTAGGCGTGGTGAAGCCCTTGTTGAGATGCGTGCAGCACTGCCCCGAGAGTAGGATGCCAACAGTGCAATTACCTTGGCCTCACGCCAAGGCAAAACCTCAGCAGCACTCAACACACACTTGCATCTAGATAATCAGTCACGCACAGCACCAAGATCATTGCCTTTCCCCTCACGGGGACCTGAGAAAAACTCAAGGCGTGCCATCATCTTGTGAGCATTTGCAGTTGTCAACCTAGCAAGCTGCTGCTCATGCTCTTCCTTCATGGATGTGTTGGCAGCCAACATGGCCGGCAACTGGTTTTGAAGCTTAGCTACTCGGAAATGCTGCCAACCCGCTAACAGCTCAAGTACCTGAGCTGCTAGCGGGTTGGCATCATTTTCATCAGCCACATCCACTCTAAAACTTTTTGCTGTGCACAAGCACCTAATGAGTGTGAATGCAACTGTCACACCCTTTCAACACTGCTCAAAGTGCATGAAACAGTAATGCACACAGTAAATGCCAAAGACGCCATGAGACATAGCCCACACCCAATATGCAAGTGTGCAGTTGGAACAACCAACTATCATGCAATCTCAGCTAGCAATCGTTGCTAGCTGTAGCAGTGACTACAAAGCATATGCAAGCAAAGAATGCAATGCATATGCTAGCAACAATTGTGCAAGCTGATGCACAAGCATGTAAGGCTAATGGAAAACCGCGCCGATACCAATGTCACATTGACATCTCAAGTTACCTGCTGAGAGCGTCACAAACATTTGCACAAGCAGCTTAACTTACAGCACACCTTGCAACAAGCAACACCCCACAAGGAGTTAATGGGGAAACCTTCAGTAGCTTCAGCCAGGCACCCCACACACAAGTAGCTCTACGAGGCCAGCATTTGATTGCCACCACTCTGTGGTACTACCACCTTGGCAAGGTGATAGTCACGCCTTCATACCACCTGCTGCTCTCCGACCTGGCACGTAGGATGTCCAAGGCCAACAAGACCTCCCCCTATGCGAAGACTTGTCATCACAAGCTGACTTTGTCCACCCTCGGACACATTAACATAAGCAGCATTCATGCTGTCTTAGCGTCCATGCGCTTGACATTGACCAGTCCTCTACTTGATGGGTGGCAATGCCTTGTGTAGCTGCTATGTCCTTATGCACTAAGTACATAAGCACTGGCTTCATGAGCACGTACGTAAAGTGCTACACGCACATGACTATACATGATGCTCACTTAGTCCTTCATACTTACCACATAAGTAAGGAACTGAGAGTGACTACAGCAAATCCTTTGGACGTGAAAAAGGGACCCCCTTTATTACTCTTCACTTTGACCCCAAGCTACTGATGGACCACCTCTTGCCCCCCTTCCCCCACTTTGCGCTCAGTGTGGGATTATAAAGCACAGCTTCGATATATGGTCATATCCTCCCGTCACATACAGGACATGCCCTCGCTGAAACGCTGGAGTTCGGAGGTTAGAGAGGGTGTGCACTATCCTGCAGTGCGGAAGAGAGTCCACTCCTCCCCTTAAGAAGGCCTTGTTCGTTCATTCACCCGCTCTTAACCCATAGAGCCTCATATACTGGAGATTCTTCGCTTCCACATGTCCGAGGGCACATGTGCCTTGTGCACAACGGACATGGTGGAAACCCCTGAGCACCTGTTCACGGAGTGCATCTTCACTGAAGGTGCTGAGCTTTGCCGTATGGCAGTAGTTCTTACATGTCTGCGCAGCATTCAATGAACCTCCACTCTCTATCTCACTCCATCAACTATTGCTCCACCCTCCCGCCATGCCGTCCCACGTGAAAGCACTTTAACCGCAGCTGATCCCCCTTGTTCTTTGGCATATGGTTGAAATGCAACCGGGCCCTCTTTAATCACACAATTGTTCTCTCTGCTGAATGCACTCGCTCCCTCTCACACTATCATGCTTTTAGCGAAAGGTGATTGATATCGTGTGCTGTCAGCAGTTTCATTTGCGTATAAGCAACTCAACTCCTTTCTTCACTTTCAATCCCACTAGGGTCACAACCAGTTTCTCTGCTCGCCCTTATAGAATTCCGCCTTCCCTAAGATCACCTGGCACAGCCTCCCTCCCCTCCATAACTTTTTCTCTGCCCCTTCCCTCAGTTTCCCTCCCCTCCCTCCACACCTTATTCCACCTGATCCCTTCCACTGTCTCTCTTCCTACCGACCTGTTCACATCTTCTCTCTCCCTTACCTATTCTTCTCTTCCACTCTACTCTTCGCAACGCACTTGCTCTCCTCCCTGCACACCTTGCTCCCGCAAGAGTGCGCAGAATGAGTGCACAGCTCGTTCCTGACTTCGTTCGTTCGCTTTCTTCCTTCTTTTCCTTCTAGCACACAATTAGCACTACTAGGCCTGCTGCTGTGTCACAAAATCTAGGTACAGAATAGCTCCCAGCGTGTACTTGAAACTTTTGATGTAATACATGTTTTTACCGAGTGCCCAACAAAACAAAACAAACAGGCATGCACGCATGGCAATGTTACTGCGTGCGTGCGTACACATGTGCAACGGTTTGGTTGCTGCATATGCATCTACGTCATTAATTGAACAAGGAACCCATTTGGTTGTTGTCGTAGTGAGGGCACTACGGCACCAATCAGCTTTGCATGCGAAAGTGTGCTGCGCATCACTACCTCAGCATACTGTCATTGACCACCTATGGCGGTTGACAGCTCGTCACACCAAAGTGTAAACGGTTGGGTCCAATATGACATTGATATGGATCAACGTCAATTCGACTTGATCAGCCAAAGATTATTGAACATACATGGGGTGCATTCCCATTGGTCAATGCGCATTCGCACAATGTTTAACTAGCATGCGTTGGCCTCAACATCATTACGCTAGGTTGGTGTTTATAAGTAATGTTTTATCACATTCATAGCAAATAGCATGAAGTATGCATTACTATCATGGGGGTTGCGTTCAACACAAGTTGATGGGTATGGCTTCAATGCGGAAAGTGTGTTAAAGCTATGACCTTCGTGTTCGTTTCACACCACTGTAACAACAGTTATTCGTATCCTTGGATGATGCATGCATGATGCCTTAATGTCACATGTGTGTTAGTCACGCATCAATCACCACTGATCCAATGGCATCACATCCACATGCATAGGAGTAGCAATCTGATTATTGGTGACGCTTGCCAACCCCTAACATTGTTGACAGTGCATGTGTTCTCCGTTGTGGGGCGGTTGTGCGCAAGGTGTAAGTGCACACACACCCATGTGTCCCCACGGCTGCTGAACGCTTGTGTGGTAGGTGAACCCATGGCACTACCTACTGCTTGTTACTGCCATTGGATGAGCGGAGAGGCGCTGCGCATTAAACCCTGTTGTACTTTGCTGTACTGCCTGCTGTGCTTGCCTACTACCAACTTGCACTTGTGCTAGCTGTGACAAAGGGTTGGGAATATGGTTGTTGCACGTTGTGTTGGCCTGCGTTCTCATTAGAGTCCTCGAACGTTCTTTGCCTATGTATTGGACTACACCTATGTCGGGGCCAGAGCCACCCATGAACTGCATGCACGCATGCACACACGTCTGGAGCAACCATTGGCCAAACATATGGAGACGCACGCACAGGTACACAATCTTTAGTATAGCAATGTACATGTAAACCCGAAGATGGACATGTAAGGGTACTGTGCATGCGTTGCATGTATGGGTACTGCCAATGCGCGCGCGTGTGAGAGCGCACTCACTCGCACTTAAGCGCGCAGGTATGTACACACGCCTACGCACACATACATATATGCACACACGTATGCAATTACACCCAGATGCATACCACACGTTAATGGAATCCTGACTATTATGTGTTTTCAGCACAGCCCACACACCAGCCTCACCCTCTTTCAGCACCTCGCACGCCTGTATTCCTGCAACTGGCAGCCTCAACACCCGCATTTGCATGTGACGCGATAGACACCAATATAAGAACCACATCACGTCATGACCAACACAACACTACAACGCAAGTGTTCACCCGGCCGGAGCTGCGCTGGGCGATGCAGGCTTTAGCGTCCTTGCACTCGGTCGCGGAAAGGACGCGCTGGGCGCCGACAACCTTAAGCACAAGGGCGGATTCTACCCAACATCCGCACCCTATAAGGACATGTGCACGTGCGTGTGTGGGGAAGGGAAAGGTTGAGTTATGTGTTTATTACATGTATATCTTCCCGGCCAGCGGCCTGGAACTTGCAGTCCGATCTGTCTAAGAGCGGCAACACTACTTCAGCAACCATCTCCTGCGATGCGCATACGCGTGTATGGGTGGGTGAGCGCGTCTGTACTGCTGTACGTGTGCTTGTGAAGTTGCAGGCACGTGTGTATATATGCATGCCAATACGCGTACAATCAGCTGCAAACGTGTATCCATGTATCCATGCACATCTATGTGGTGACAGAAGAGGCTTCGGGACTTATCTCGGTCTCACAGCATGCGGTACCAATGCAAGGATCAGGTCAGTTAACAGTCTGTTCAATGGTTGACCAGTGAAGTTGTTCTTAGTAAAATTAAACTCTGATGTGACAGCGGCGGTGGTGCTGCGCACTGATGTGAAGGCTGTCCTCTCAGCAAGATTGTACCTACCAATTGCAAGTGCAATGCAGGTAGACGTCAGCATCTGGCCTGTATGTAGCTGAGAGCGTCGCTCTCCGCTGCTGCATGTCGCTTGATGCTGTCACGGTGTTGGTACTGTACAACTCAGTTGGTAACCCAGGAAGCGCAAGCCGCAAGGGAAGAGTGCACTTTGTGCTTGCGTCTTGAGTTCGAAAAGAAGCTGGTCGCCAGCACTGCCATACGTTGCTTACGACAGCCATGGGATGCATCGACTACACATCATTGGCAAGCGCACAAAGCGGCAGCAAAAAACGAGTGCGTAAGCTAACGCATGCGCTTGTGTGTGCGCACCTGTGTGCATGTGCGCACGTGCGCATGGATATGTGCGTGTGTGTGCATGAGTGCATTGCTGGGCGCTACGGCTTTCACCATTACGAGGAGGAGAAGTGAAACTCGCTAATGGGGAACCACCCTATTAAGGTACTGGTGCTGCGTTTTAAACCAAGGAGTTGTGTTCACATGGGGAAGTTGAAGGAGAATATGCATTTGTGCCGCATCACTCTACGGAACGGGTTTATTGGAATTTCGTGACTACCATGGCTGTGGCAACAGAACCCATCTATCGACTGGAAGAAGCGTGTGCTCATTATTAAGGAAAATGGTGGAGAGTCCATTCAAGGTCTACTTGCGTGGTTTATTGAAGTGGGAAACCACTCTTTTGAGGAAAGGAAGAAGGGCTATGTCATAGCTACGTCGGACGTTGCGAAAGCGAGTATGCGCACGTGTGTTACGCACCTGCAAGGGAACACAAGCACTAGGAAGGCATGGCACGCGCAATCAAGTGGGATTTGCTTTGCTCAAGTTTCCTATGTGCAAATTGAGGAAGCTGCTATCCCCACGAAAAGCGAAAGCTGCATGGTGGTGCGCGAGAACACATCAGAGTCAGCACCGAAGCTGAGTGACTGCACTGAGACAGCTACGACAGACCCCGAGGTGTGCAAACTTGTCCAGAACCACCAAGATATCATGGTGGACGGACTTCCAGCTGGTCTACCACCCTCATGGAGCGTTAATCACCGTGTGGAGTTGATTGAGGGCGTGCACAAGCCACCCTACAGGCCTGTATGTAAGTTGTCACCTCTGGAGTTGGAGGAGGTCGAGAAGCAGATAACGAATGTTCTAAAGAGGTTGCATCCGGCCAAGTAAGTCACCTTACAGTGCACCAATACTGTTCGTGCGAAAGAAGAACGAGAGCCTGCGTATGTGCATCGACAACCGAGCGCTCAACACCATTACAAAAAAGAACTGCTTTCCACTACAGCGTATTGACGAGTTGGTGGAGCAGCTACAAGATGCGCATCTTGCTGGAGGTTATCACCAGATCCGCATCGCACCTGAAGATGTGGAGAAGACAGCGTTTAACACGCGCTATGGACATTATGAGTGGTAGTGATGTCGTTGGGGCTTACGAACGCCAGCGACATTTCAGACCTTAATGAATAGCGTTTTCGCCGACCTGATTGGTAAAGGAGTCCTCGTGTACCTTAACGACATTTTAGTGTACGCGAAGACGAAGGAGGAGGACCGGCGAATGCACAACAGGTTTTGCAAATGTATCTGCAACAACGATTTGGACAACCTCGCGAGCTTCGAGGATGAAGCTCACCTAGGGGGAGGAGTGTAGTGGTCGACGGCAAATTTCATGATTTCATGACCTTTCGGCCTCAGGACTGGTCTAAAAGACGCCAGAAAACGGAGGGCTAGTCGAGAAGGACTCGACCAGATTTTTGGAAGGGCCTGGCGCCAAATAGTATAACTTTGCCATATGGGCATCTTTTGTGGAGTTCCTTGGTGCATACGAAAGGTCTAGAAGTGTACTACAAGGTTCTACAAGAATACCTTAGCTTCTGATTCCGTCTAGCTCGAGAAACGTCTGGACAGTAGCATGTGCAAACTGGTAGGTATACAAAGGACATTTCACTTTGTGCAATACAACCTTTAGCTCCCTAGTTTCTTGTGTGCAAGCCTGGTGGTGGTTAGCAGGGGTTGCTAGCGTGTGTCCACTGGTGTGTGCTTGCTTGTGTGACAATCCAAGGCGCTACACAAGTCGGTGTGTAACTTCAAGCGCATGCGCGTGTGTACGCGATTGGTGGGGTGCGCGTGTGTGCTTAGAAGAAAGGGCAAGGTTCCGGTGTGAATACCGAGTCTTGGTGAGAAGGTTGTTGATTGGACCAACTTACAGGTGACAAGGCATGAGCAGCGTCACATCCAGCGCCCGCCACCGCCACCGCCACCGCCACCGCCACCGCCACCGCCGCCGCCGCCGCCGCCGGCGCTTCCAAACAACGCCACCAGCGCCAGGCCTTAGGCTCCAGGCCACAGGCGTAGCGCCGCTGCCACCGCCGCCGCCCCATCCGCCGCCACTACTGCGTCGCCTGCTGCAACGGCGGCTCGATGCATTTGAAATTGTCAAAGCCCTTCCACAGAATAACCAATCCAATGGTCGTAACTGCAAGCAATCGACAAGTCGTTCCTACCCGCTACTTAAGTTGAACAATTAATGTCGCAGATAAAGCATCATACAATAACATGCACCACACACACACATGCACACATACACATCACGCATATATATATGTATATATACATATATATATATATATATATATACGTGAGATTTTAGCAATATATCATGTGACATGAATATTTCTACATTGTGTGATTATAAATGTTGAACATGCACTTGCACACATATATATTCATATGCACATGCACACATATCCACATACAAATACATATACATTATTACAGTGTATACTTGTATACATTGTTACAGTGTATACGTATACCGGTGTATATATACATACAAAAATATACATATACATACATACATATATATATACACCGGTATACGGATACCGGTGTAAATATGTATATGTATATATATATATATATTTATATATACACATATATACTTGTATGTATGTATAAACAGGTATAATGTACATATACATGTGTACGCATATATATACGCATATATACTGATACATATATATCTTTTGTGGATACGCATATATATACATATATATAAAATTATATATGTATACTCATATATGCGTATATACACACATATATATATATGTATATTTATATGTATAAACATATATATATACTTAAATATATATGTATATATATACTTTTTTGTGTGTATATATGTACGCATATACGCATATGTATAATGATACACATATATATCTTATATGCATACGTGTAAATATATATACATATATACACATACACACACATATATATACACACATATGTGTGTGTACGTGTATATATGTATATGTACACACACATATATACCTGGGTATATATATATCAGAATATCTATTTGTGTGTGTGTGTATGACGAAGCTTTCTTGACATTTCCAACCCAAGTTTGCATAGTGTTGCAGTAGCGCTATGCAAACGGTACCTTAACAAGGGATGTTAATAATGCTGCTATGAGAATACAAGTAAACAGTTCGCAAACATGTGCACATGATGCTAAGCATGCATTGTCGCATCGATAGCAAAACTTGGGCTCCATTACTCCTACAAGTACACAAAGCATGACAGCAAACCATTGTGATTGGATGAGAATTGTTTCAAAGTTACTTCGCATAAATGGACCACAACTGGATAATGACAGTTATAAACGCTACTGTTTGAAAATCGATGAAAAACTGTTTATAGACACTTGTTTATTTCCAGATGATGCGTGTGCCCGTGCGCATGGGCGTGTCCATGCATTTGCCAGCATACGCACGTGCGTAGGTGCCTGTGTGCTTTGGAGGCTGCACAACATGGTGGCAAAGCTATGTATAAAGTGCTTAGCAGTGCGGGCGCATTGCCGTTGCTGCGTCCATTGCTTTATGCACTCGCGCAGCAACCTCTGAAAGATCTGCTGAGACAAGCAATTTGGTCTAGCCTGTCCAAAACAGTCCCTGCGCTGGCATGCTAGGCTAGCCAGATTCTGTGCTGCGTGGCTGCTGGAATTCCTTGCCTCCCTGAATCGTTGGCAGGCACTTATGTCGATTGTCAAGGGACTCTTGTAACAGCATGCAACGGCAGCACGACACACACCCATAGACTGAGGCACAAACATTGCGTTTTACTGAAGGCATTGACAGCAAGCACCGTTTGACACAAAGGAAAATAGCCAAATTCTGTATGCTGATATGTTAACAGTTCGGTGCAAGCATCTGACATAAGGCGCAAAGCCACAGGATGCAATCACGACAGCTGCAACACAACACTTCAACACCGACAAGGTAGGGTATACGTGTCAACAACATGGGTGAGAGTACACAACGCTATTCCGAGTGTACCAGCTGCTTGTTCAGAGCTTGGCGTTAAGGTTCTTGAGGCCGTTCAAAGCGTCATCGTACGCGTCCAGTGCGAGCGCATGATCTGGATGAGGGTTGTGGGCGATGATTGCAAGCTGTAATGCACCACAGTTAGGCCCCCTGACTCCAATCAGCACCATGTGAGAACAATTAGACGACCAATAGTTGCTTACATTGGTAAAGCCCACTCGCACGTTGTTTAAATAACGACGCAGGGCAGCACGCTGTGACTCGGGCTGGTTATTGATGAGCTTGTCAAAGTCGACGGGCGTCAAATAGGCCTCGCTCTTGTTGCACTGGATGATGACGTGCGTCCACTTTTTCAACTGAATTGAGATCTTGACGGGTGTCAAGGCGTTCTACACACATGACACCAACTGAGAGACTGCTGCACAACACCAAGCTGCTACCAACCCAACGGCAGAGCATTCAACTTACGATAGCAGCCTGCAGGTGCGGCTCAGCAGCGGAGGCGCGCTCAGCGAAGGAGGCAGCGAGGGCGGCGACGAGCAGGCCGATGATGACTCGACGGGAGAAGGCGGAGGCGGCCTTGGCACTCTGTCGCTGGGCGGCGCTGCTCGACAGCCAGCTTGGGGCGACTGCAGCTATGGACATGGTGGTGGACGCCATTGCTCCTGCGGCTCAACAACACCAACCCCGCTGACGCCGCCTACGCCACCAACCACTCCGCTTGCGCTTGCAAGCATGCACTGCTGCTTGTGTTACTTCAAGCCAAAGTGGCTTAAGTCTCACACGTGAACTGGCTCTTAGCCGCCCAAACGCCTGCAGGGGCTTCTAGCTAACGCCAGTTCCGCATGCTGGTCGTTTGTTATCGTAAGACCCAACGCGAGTCGGTCCGCGGCGAGTCATTGCTCAGTACCTGCCAGGGATTAACAAGGCAAGCGCGTCGCTCGCCAATCCATCTGAGTAAGCACCACAGCGAAAACACGCGATCCACTCACTAAATGCCACTGGCCAGCAGACGCGCAGCTGTCATCCTCCATTCTCGTGAAGGCAGGCAGCGAATGACTATAAGCATTGCAGTTAGTCTCACATCAGCATCGCAGGTCAACTCTTCTTGACGCTACAGGTCTTGAATGGGTCATTCTGTTCCACCCCAATGTTGGTTATTATTTTTTTGAAACGAAAGGGTATGCGTGCATCACAAGCGTAATCATGCTGCATGCTGGGATTTGTTGAAATCATCCCCGCGTAACTTTCTTCCTTTCATACATGTACTATTAATCATCTTTGTTTCATGTGAAGCAAAATCCACTCATGTTACGCGTCTCCAATTTGCTACAACGGGTGCGTTATAGCCAAGCAATGGCATGATGGCTTGCTTCACTTGAACTGTAGATGCGAAGGTGCGAATTGCACACTTGCAGCTTATCTTGCATTTTGCAATTCAGTTGCTTTAAGCAAAGCCATTTACTTAAGAATCCCTTCCCATCTGTTGCTCGGTTTCTTGCTTATGTGTCACAACACTACAAATGATGCCATACATTGTTCACTTGAGCCATATCTTGATCTTTTTGACATCATTAGCTCTGTGCTCCACCACCGTTTTATACATGTCAAAACCGTTAAATGAAGCTAACCTTTAACTTCACACATTGATTATGAACCGTTTCCTCTTTGATAATCCGATTATTGACATTATAGCGATTTGCATAATTGCAAACATGTTTATATTTGCCTTGCCGTTTTTCTCTACAAGCTTGATTATTGCTACGTATCAACCACAGCAAACCATGCTTGAAGCGTTGTTGAACACGGCTCATGTTGTTCATACATCATGTTAGCATACCTGTTTCCAACCACATAATGTGTAATTTTTGACTTGTTGTCTGCATTGAAATCATTAATGTTAGTCATGTTTTCTAACTTTTAGCGCTTACACGCTGCTGTTGTACCTTCTGTCCGCTTAACAAACTTGCCCAACAAGCAACTTGCTGCTGCTTGCTGCCATATGACAACTAGCCAGCTGGCCATGGGGTAGCTAGGTTCAATGAATCTACATGCGAGTTACTTGTAAAGTAGGTCAAGTTGAGTTGTATCTTAATCTCTGAAAGTACTAGCGGATGCATGCTCGATTGTGCAGGCGGACATCCTCCACACCCTTTGCAAACGTACACCCTCATGCACATGTACTGTACCAACCATGTTGCGCTAGATTTAGCAAAATGTGGTTGGTACAGTACACTAGAATTGCACTTGATGTAATGATATGCGCCGCTGCTTTGTGTTGGGGTCATCAAGTACTATTGCAAGACCGCGGGTGCCCTATGCATGTGCCTGCCAAGCACTTATGCAACCATAATAGCGCAAAAAGTGTACATGTGCGTGTAGCTTCATACATCCGTTATAAAAACGCCACACATTACAACTACGCTTTTTATTACTACTAGTAACTCACACCAGTAGATGCAAACTCCACAACAAGAATTGGTGGCTAATTTTGCCACAGTCATGAGTCGTGTTGCGCTTCTGGCGCATTAACACTACCAATATGAACATAGTATTACGTTAAGTATCATAATCGGTAGCATTGTTACTACTGATACTATTATTCTAACTTCGGCGCAAGCTTCTCACCGCTTGTTTATCTCGCGTGCCCCAGCTAAAGAACTTCTATGCTCTGGCATGAGAAGCACACGCAGCGAATCCGCTGTCTCAATTTAGTTGCTCAAACAAGGGAGCACCACAACCGCATGTACCGTTGCTTCCACAACACACACCTCATCTATTGCTTCCCTTTTATGGTCATGCATTTATAACTCATAGCCGTGGGAGGACAACCCCAGAAAAGCGCTCGCGTTTTGAGAGTACCTCTCTTCAAGATCAAGAAATTCGTTCAAGTACTGGCAGCAAGTGAATGTTTGCGATCCTTCCACATGGCCTCTGGTGCCTCGCTGTTTGTCTCGCAAGCGCTTCAATCTGTTATCATAACTTTAAAACTTTTTGCAAAACAACAAACAATTATATTAATTAAATCATTGATAACGGATGCAATGAATAGAAGATAGACATAGAGAAGGTATTGCAAACTCAACCATGCAGGTCTTCAACTTCAGAAAAGTTTTTTTTTCAATACAAGTTCACATGTTGTCGTTTTATTTCGATCAAGTGCACCAAACGTTTATTGCCCAAACAGTTGTGAGTAGATGATGAAGATGTCAATATTTGACATTTGACTACAGTTTCTGCGCACAATCTTCATCGCCTTGAGATATTCAACAAAAGTTTTCCGGTTTAAATTGCCGCTGCAACACTAGCCTCTGGACTCCTAGGGCTAATTGCAATAGTCTTTAATCGAAAGTGACGCATCTCGCGTTCAACACCAAACATCCACGTTCCCCGTACAGAGCCGCACATGCACATTTGTTGAATGGTATGTACCAGCAGATGCGTATATGTTGTGAGTATTAAACGGGGGAAGTCAGCCTTTAACAATCATAACGATTCAAGCAGATTGATTTACATGGTGTCCAAATCTTGTCATCCTTGAGCACCTATGCCGCTCCCGCTGCGGCGGAAGCATCTGCAAACCTAGTCAGCGTCATCCTTTGCGCGTCACCGAGCCTTTCAGAAACGACAGCTGGTAACAGCAAACCATCTAAACCAAAGCAAGTTTAACTAATTTGATCTAACATCAGCTGTTATATATACACATCAGGCATTTCATGGCAGCTAAGAACATATATCATTAAAGCGCTCTCCCATCCATATCGTGCCAATCGTGATACTTTGCGTGGTATCTGCCACCTCCACTTAAAACTCCAATCAAGCGCATTCCCCCAAAACCCCATTGGGTAACGTACACCCTCCCATGTTGCTTTTATGTTTTGCAAATCTTTTCGCGTGGAAATGAATGGTGCATGGGGCTTCACAACGACTTCTTTTCCTTTTTTGTTGTTTAACTTTTGCAGCTAAAGTTTGGGATGCTCGTTTTCGTCTACAAGTTTATAATGCTCTTTGGAGTCATCTCGTACGCGTTGAAACAATCCACATAACATCACACAAAATAAGTTTTCCGAATATTGGTAACAGCGCATACCTGATTTGTTTACAATACAATGAATTGTGTTTGCCACACATTGCATGTAGTTAATTGGATGGCCTGGAACGGAATGCCAATAAAGGAGTCAAGCCAAGGGGCTGCAGGCCTTTACCCCCCTTTTCTTGAACATTGCCATTGTTGGCGTCGGCGCAAGCGCCTGAAGATGCAAGAGTTGTTGGCAACACTCATTGTAAACATTGCTTGACGCGCACAATTGGCACACATTCACCGGCATCAAGCAAACCCTTGTATAACAGCTTGCGAGGAGGCGGGCATTGGTCCGGATGACCAAACGAGATGTCGGTGCGGTAAGGATGACCTAGTGGAAGGAACCGGCGGCAACCGACGTGGATAATCTTCTTCATCCACATGCTATAACTTTCTTCAAAACCATCAGCAATACCCGCGCGCGAGCTTGCCAACACTGTGTGCGATGCATATTTACCGCATGCCGGATAGTTGCGTAAGCACCCCATGAGCATTGCCTTTAGTTAAAAGCTTGATTCCAATGGTGGTGACCGGGTCATGATATCTTTTACTGCAACACCTCTCCACAACTGTTGTAGCTCTTGTACTAAAGGCTATAAATCTTCATCACACGTGGCTCTTGCAGACTTGTACATGTGCTTATCAGCTAGTATTATACTACGGTATCTCATAAAACAATGTATGTACACACCAAACAAGACATTAGGTACGGATATAAGTTCAACAGCTGAATACTATGACTCTAATTTCTTAAAATATGTACTTTACCTGGATTAATGCCTATGGTTTAAATGAAATGCTCGTTACAGACCCTGTGCAAGAGGGTGTACGTGTGCGCGTGTGCGCGTGGGTGCTATTGCGTGCGCTCATGCAAGAGCGTGTATGTGAAGCCAAGTGTAGCATGTTTATGTGCTGCACTCAGATCATACAAGGTCACTCACACACACGCGCCGCCCCCCCCCCTCC
>RHPI01002990.1:32736-45851 GCA_009103225.1 Chlorokybus atmophyticus | reverse complement strand
CCCACCCACGAACGCACATTCACGCTTGCGTGGTTGTGGGACACACACGCACACACGCAAGCAAGCCTGCGCGCACGCATGGCATGCAGGGCTGCCCACGGGCAGTTAAGTGTGCACAGTTCCATCACCCAATGCACTCACTCCCAACTTGCTCTTGTGCAAGTGGCCCCGTGCCAACACAGGCTCTGTTGGGAGAAAGGCCAGTGGGGTGGCGTTGCATTGGCACAGTGTGCGTGCGTGCGTACGTGCGTGCGTGCGCGTATGTGAGTGTGCCTGCGGGCATGCGTACGTGCATGTAAGCCCGCATTGATGTTTAACTGCTTTGCGTGGCTAGCCAGCATTGAACTACGGCAACTCTGTTACCCGTGCACGTGCTCCTGCTCCCACCCCTCCAACATCATCCAACCTGTTGTTGTTGTTGTTGTTGTTGTTGGTGGTGGTGGTGTTGGTGGCGTTGGTGTCGCCGTCGTCATGCTACGTCGTGACACTTTCTAGCTTGTGTGTACACGTAAGAGTTCGCCGTTGGGTCTCTCCTGGAATCCCTTGCCAGCGAGGTATAATGTTGAATACAGTAATACAACAACATCATGCGCATCCATGCAGCTATGCGCATTTTCTTGCGATGCAGGTGTCCCTCAGCGACGTCAACTCGCCATTGCCACCCAACGTGAGTGACTGTTGCATCACGTGTGCATACGCAAGCAAACACATGTGTGCGCGCGCACGCACGCGCACACATGTGTGGCATTGTGGTAAGCGGGTGTGAGGCGTGGCAGGCGGAGGAGGAGACGCATGCGAGCGGTATCATGTGCGAATGCCTGGGGGTGACGCAACTACGAACTTACACTCAGTAACATGAAGGCGTGCACGTTCCGCAAGGTCCGCGGCAGGGAGAATGTGCCTGATTTGGGTCGAGTGCGTGCATGCCAGCGCGTGTGCATGTATGGATCATATACATGTGCGTTTGATACGTGTCCCAGAACAACCATGTGAGTGTTGTATTTGTGCTTTCCACATTACTTTCCCCCTCTCGCTCACACGTGTGTACAGCTTCATTTGCACTTCATGCGCACAAATGCGTATGTTGTGCAAGTTTCATATGGTGCAGGCGGGTTGGATCGCACTGGCCCCGCTATGGCGTGGACGAGGTGTGATGCACAACCACTCATGCATCCCACATCCGTCGTGACGTCATACTAGGCCCATGTGTGCGTGCATGTGTGTACTAACCGCTAGCAAACTGCACTGTCCAACGGTGTTTGCATATCACCACCTTGCGGTGGGAATGTTGTCGCACAGGCACTTGCACGAACTGCAAAGTGCCAATTCGTACCAACGGCACCGGCAGTCGCATTGTGTTGTGTTGTATGGGCCAGCTAAGTGGCGGCGGTGGGCCTTGGGAGAGGGGGGCGGAAGCACAGCACGACACATCATCGCATCCAGTTTACACACATTACATTACACACAACCTCACCACCAGTCAGCCTCTCACCTCTCCTCTCTTCTCCTGCTGCTGCAGGTGCCGACTGTTGCCTGCTACCACACGCACGCACTTGTACTACGGCATGACTATTCACGTAGCTATGGTAGAGCCCCGGTAGGCTATAGGTGGTGTTAGTTATTAGAGTGAGTGATGGTGTGAATAGCCTTGCTTATGCGCTTGTGCACCGTGCGCCATGATGATTGACTATACCCTATACGTGTACTGCCAGCTCTGCAACACACACAAACACACACACGCGCACGCACGCACGCACGCACGCACGCACGCGCACACAGACAGCCATGTGTGCAAAACGCCATTGTCGACAATGCACGCTACGCGGATAGAACCGAAGAGTGGGGAACAGTCCGCGTCGGCGACGCACTCGCTATGCTAACAACAATGTAGCGCCGAAGACACATCACGTCGCGCGTGTACATGTGTGTGAGTAGTTGGTAAGATATTACCCACGTATCACAGGTACAATGTGATGCAAACATGTAGTAACGCATGCCACCTGTCTTGCATTGCTTACACGACTGTTTCAGCTGTTTGAAAACCTGCGAGGAGTGGCCTAAGAGGGGTGGAGCTTCCGCTGCACGGGCGGGTGTACTTGGGCATGTTGGTGCTTGCAGATGTAACTGTATGTGTACACGTACGTTGCGCGTACTTGTTTATGACGCCACATCAAGTACGGCGACAACTCTGTGCTTCTAGGCCAACATCACAAACCGTATTCTCTCAATGCTGAGCGCTCGGGTCAGCGATGCGAGCAATGCCATCAAGATGACGACCTCACAGTCGGAGCATCTGCTGCCACATGTGTGCAGCGCCATGTGGGCATCAAGTCGAAATGTAAGCACGCATGGTGGCAATGCCAGCTGCGCACGAACAAGCAGCACTACACCAATTATTGATGGCAACAACAGACGGCGACGATAAGAGAGCAACAATGCTAGCCACAACGGCAACGACAACAACAGTGTATACGGATAGGTAGGGGGCACCGCATAACTACACAACACAACATTGGGCGCACACTGGATAGCATGACGCGCCTGTTGGCGGTCATCCTCCTTCGTGTTGTCCTGCCTTCCCATGTCTTAGTCCTTCTCCTTCTTCTTGTCCTTGTCCTTGTGCTCCTTGTCCTTGTGCTTCTCCTTGTCCTTGTCCTTCCCCTTCTCCTTGTCCTTGTGCTTCTCCTCCTTCTCATCATCATCATCATCATCATCATCGTCCTCCTTGTCCTTGCCCTTTTCCTTCTTTTTCTCCTTTTCCTTGCCCTTCTCTTTTTTCTCCTTCTCCTCATCATCGTCATCACCCTCTTTGTGTTTACCCTTGTCCTTGTGCTTCTCCTTTTTGTCCTTCACCTTCTCCTTCTTGTCCTCGTTATCATCCTCGTCATCCTCTTTGTCTTTGCCCTTGTCCTTGTGCTTTTTCTCCTCCTTGTGCTTCTTGTCCTCCTTGTGCTCCTTGTCCTTCCCCTTCTCCTTCTCCTCCTCGTGCTTCTCCTTCTCCTTCGCTGCCAACAGCAAACGGGTTGTATTGACTGGTTGACTGGTTGATGCTATGTAGGTTGTGCACACCTGCCCACGCACACTGTGTGTGTAGACATGCGCGCTATATGCCCACCTCCCTCAACTACCCCTCTCTCCCCAACAACCTCCCACACATATGCGTATAACATTGGAGTGTGTGCGGGTACTGGTCCACGCGCACACATCGACCAAGTGACCTTCAACACACCCACGCGCGCACATGTCGAGAAGACGACGATGACAGCGACAACACAGTAACAAACAAACAAACCGAAAGCAGAGCCAACGGCAACAGATAGATCATAAGGTGTACGCACGACAAGCAGCTGCCCTTGTGGGCACACACACCTGCTGAGTCGCTCATTGTGAAGAAGCCGTTTCCTCTTTGCTGGCTGCTGGGCTCTCTCTTTGGTTTGATCTGCGGATGGCACTGCACGCCCACCCTCCTGACGGACAGCAGCAGGTGTCAGCAGCTGTGCGGGTGGCGTGTGCCAGTGTGCGTGTGTGTGTGACAGCGAAGCGCACATGATCGATGCAATGCGTGTGTGTGTGTTGCCAAAATCCATGCGGAACAGCGCATTGCTTGCTTGCTGATGAGAATACAGCACCGTGACACTCTCGACGACAGGGAAGCAAGCACACAGAGACAAACAACCGCGGTGACAGCAGCAAGCGCATGTACAGCATGCGCACCACACTCCGACGAGCGGCCCCAACCTACCTCCACTGCCCAAGCTGGTGTTGGGGAGCAGGGCAAGCTTGTAGACGACAACAACAACAACAGCAGTGCTGACACTGACACTGACTCTCTCGCCCCGCCGCCTTGTTGTCGTCGTCGGCAACCGTATGCGTGCGTGCTTATGTCAGCAGTGTCATTGTCAGCAGTTTTATCTGTTTTCTCGACGCGCTCACCGTCGATAGTCGGTGCTCAGCAGAGAGTCTACGCCGACGGTCGTGCGCGCAGTCGGAAGGATCGACGGCTGCGGATCGATCGACTGGTGGTCACTATTTCGATATACATGTGAGATGTGTGGGATAACATCAGATCGGCCGATTGGTGGCGTTTCGATCGTGTTTGGCTGAGTCGTTCTTCGATGAGAGAGAGAGAGAGAGAGAGAGAGAGAGAGAGAGAGAGAGAGAGAGANGAGAGAGAGAGAGAGAGAGAGAGAGAGAGAGAGAAGACAGTTAGCCCGGTGGTGTATGTGACAGTGAGGTGAGTGTGACTGCTGTATGCGATGCGCTGCACTAGCATGTGTGTGCACAACTTAAGCACTTCGCACATTGCATGCGCGCACGCACTATTTCATACACAAACACATTGCCCGACGTGTTTTACCACGCACACACGCACGTGCGCGAGCGAGCAAGGCACGCATGCACGCACAGACCACCCCGGTTTTATACAGCTTGAACTACAGAAGGAGGGGCACAAAAACAGTCACCATGCAACGCACCATGGCCACATAGTTGCAGCTGCAGTAAAGTTCACATAACCTTGATTCCCAAGACACAGTTGTACTTCCACTCTACACCTCCACCAGAGCTATTGATGTTAAACACCAACGGCCATTGGTCAGTAGTACCAATGGCTACAAACAATCGCACCACGCGCAACTAGTCTCAATAACAACTTAATTAAACACACGCACCCAGTGGCATCACCCGTGCCACTGTGCCAACTGCAACCACACCCTACGCGCAACACCCTTGCCGCAGCACAGGTTGAGAGCGCTTGAGGCGGTGCAAAGATTGTCATCAAGAGCTGTTTCTCTTGTGTGCTTGCATTCGTTGCAATTGTGCCGCGCGAATGTAATGCTGCTTGCGCGCACGCTGCCTCGCTTCCTTCAACGCCGCATCTTCACTCACCGACACCAGCACGCCTGCAACACACCAGCACGCACGCACCATTACAACACCGTTGCATCCCACCCACCCACCCACCCATACACACCCACCTCTCTTGCTTGCGTTGTCCAGCAGACTCTTCCACGTTTTGTCCCCACGCAGAGTGTCGGCGTTCCCGACGATCCACGTGGCCCTCTTCCCTCGCGTGATGGCCACGTTGAGGCGTCGGGGGTCCTTCACGAACCCCAGCTGGCGATGACGGTTGGAACGCACCGCGGAGAAGAGGATGATGTCGCGCTCGCTGCCTTGGAATCCGTCCACGGTGCGCACGCTCACCTCAAACTAATCACACACAAGTGGCTGTGTTGGTGTAACCAGAGGCATAACTCGCATCGGATGCTTGTGTGAAAGAGTACTAATGGTGGTTGCATGTTCATCTGCTCATGTAAGCCCCCCGTAAATCTAATTGGATGTATTGCTCTTGCGCGCTGTACTGCATCGACACCTGAAAGCCTTGTTGTACGAACCCACGTGTAGAACATGATGCAACGAGTATCATGATACTGCCATCATGTGTTTATGCCTGTTACCAGTGGTTTGCCTTCTGCGCTGTAGGGCCATGACGGCCTCAGTGCATCCACTTCTGCTTGCAACTTGCTCACTTGCGCTTGGTAGGGAGAGATCAAACCAATCTCCAACGGACCCTGAAAAACAAAGAAACAATACAACACGCGTATGAGCATTGCACACTCTGCAACACGACAGCTTCCGGAAGTCGAGTCATACAAGTTCTTGCCTGAGAGGCTGTGCGCGGCTTCTGTTGTTTGACTGCAGTCATCAGCCTCGCCAGCAGCCGTATGACAACCTTCACTTCCACCACATTGAAGCTGCTCCCATTCTCATTGCGCTCCTCGCAGCTATTCCCCACATCAAAGACCGCATACGGTCCATGCGGTCCCAACAGCGGATCGTTGACATTGTTGTTCTGCTTGACGTTTGGCCCGTCCACGACACGCCCGTCGTAGAACTGCGCGCGCGGCCACGCGCTGATGGCGGGATGCATGCGGTATTGGGTGTCAAGAAGCTGAGGTTCAAGACCGTTCGATTGCAAGCGTTGGAACAGGCTGCGACCATACCCTCGATCCTGCATGGTGATGAGTGGTGGGTTGTATGTAACTCAGTCAGTACTGCATATCACACACATCCACCGAGCACCTTAACATCCACTTGGTTGATGACAGACTGTACAACACAACACAACACAACACAACACAACACAGCACAACACCCACATGTTAGACTGTGCGATGGCCACTGTGAGGTCATGGGGACATGTCATATTCACTTGACATGCTCACCTCCGCCAGTCTTGATATGACCGTTGCCGGCAGTTGTTTCGTGTCTCCCACCAGCCACAGTCTTCTCACACCTGGTCTCACCATCACGATGGCCGTCTCCGCTTCCACCAGCTGGGCCGCCTCATCCACCAACACCGTATCAAACAATCCCCCGTGCTTCGCCAGCACCGCGCCACCCGCAGACCCGACCGTGGAGAAGAGTACAGTCACCCAGGATGCGATAAGCTGCTCGAGGCTGCGCTTGTCCAGCCGAAGTAGTTGTTTTGATACAGCTGTCAACTGAGATGATGATGATGATGATGATGATGCAGCTGTTGCTGCCTGTAATGAGACTTTAGCGTCCTGCATTCTGCGCCAGAGTGTAGCGTTGCTGCCCTTGCATTGATGCGCTTGCATGCACCAGTCATGAACAAAGTGCTTCGTCAGCTGCGTCTTTGGCAAGGCGATGAGAGTGCTGATGAACGGCAACACGCCCTCGATGCTCACGCGCATTGCCTCAGGGAGCAGGACCACATCATTGTTTGTGGCTTTGGATGATGAAGAAGTGGCTCCTTGCTTTTTCAACTCGCTTTGGACGTCGGTGTTAATGATGCTGGCCCTGTGTGGAAGCTCGTTGGCAAAGGTCGTCCCGACAAAGAACGCCGTGTCGGCACGGCTGCGAATCTCTCTGACAAAGAACGCTTGCTGCTTCAATGCACCTTGCACTAGCTTTGCATCACTGCTGCTTTTGCTCTGCTTCACATGATCTGCGTACGCCTTCGCCGGTGCTTCCAACAACAACAGCAGGTCGCGAACAGCCTTGGTCCACCCCACAACCAACGCCTCCTTCAGCCGCTTGGCCCGAGCCGGTAGATACACGCTACCCAACGGACCCTTCGCATCTATACGCTCCTCGCTGCCAACCAACCCGACATCTGCAAGCCTCAACCCATGAGTTGTTGTGTCACTCTCACCATCACCACTCAATTGTTCAATGAACCGCATCGCCACGACCTGCACGGCCACATTGGTCGGCGCACACACCAACGCACGAGTGTCACTCATTCCAGCCAAGGCACTGATCATCGCCACTAGTGTGGATGTTTTACCCGTGCCGGGAGGGCCCTGCACGAGTCGCACGCCACGCTTGTCGCTCGCTCGGTCCAACGCACAACGCCTCACCACGTCCGACTGAGACAAGTTGAGGCGTGAGCGTGCGCACAACACAGATACGTTGGTCTCGAGACTGGTTGATGGAGATAAAGTTGCTGACATGTTGGGGTGGCTGATACGGGTGCACAAGGCCTGTATGTTGGTCTTCATGACTGCCTTTGCTGATGGCTGCTGTAAAGCATTTGTCTTCTTCAACCCTTCTGAGCACAATATATCTCTCTCCAACACGCTGTCCAACTTGACATCTGCTGTGAGTGCATCGTGCGCGCGTAGCGCTGTGGTCAGCGACGCGATGTATGTGAGGTACACGCGCGTGTTCTTGTTGGCCGTGAGCAGATGGTACACGCTGGAAGAATCCGATAAAAATGCAGTGGCACTCAGAGACACGTCGCCATTGTCTACAGTGTAACGACGCGCCAAAGCCAGACAGAAGTCCACGCGCTGCGACAACAAGTCTTGCAGCGTGTCCACGCGGACGGGTGAAAGCAAGACCACATCACTCCCCTTGAAGAGCTCAGCCTGTTGTCAACATGCATTGATCAACAGCGGTACTTGTGCTTGAGACAGCAAATACACTCAAGTGGGGTCCGTCTCACCCACCTCAGTTACAGAACTCTTCTCCGTGTTGTCGAGTGCGAACCCAAAGTGCAGCGGCTGCGTGGATTCATCCACTTTCCCGATCACAATGCGTCGATAGGGTGCCTTGCCGATGGTTTGCAACCCGGATGCGAGTTGAGCCCTGATTTCCTCGCGTAGAGCTGGGAGAAAGGATTGGCCGTACTCCTGGAATGTTGTGAACTGCGATGGTATGGTTTGCACCTGGTTGGAACACGAGGTAAGAACATGTTTGAGTGGGAGAGGTTACATACAACTGCGTGTGCGTGTACCTCTTTGGTGAACAAGCGCTCATTCACAATCGCCTGCAGCTTCCACTGCAGCACCACACGTCGTAAATCTGCCTGTACAAGCTTTCCCTTTGCTTTGGTCTTGGCGCCAGCATCAGTAGACGTGGAGGACACTTTTTGAACATCCGCTGCTTGCGCTTGCCACTTTGTAGCAGCGAACAATGGAACTGCAACCAACACTCGGCGTCACGTGCCTGCACATGCACCCGCAGAAGTGGCAATGGTGCGTGCGGTGCGCTGAGCAATAACCCACATGCTGAGTTTTGCGTAAGTGAACTGCTAGGCTGCCATTGCGGAGCGTATGTCCTTTTGGCCATGTGAACGTGGCAGTGTGCTGGTCCACCACCAACTCTTGCTTGCGCTCAAGGGCGCCCACACTGTTCCAGCATAGCTTTCTCAGCAACTAACAGAAGCGCTGCGAACAAAGTCATGTGCTAGTGCGTGCTCAACACATAAAGCCTACCTTGTGTGGTCGTCGTCGTCTCTTTTCTCCAACGAGGCCTGCCTCCAGCAGGACTCATCAACTAACAACAAAGACGAGAAGTGACAGTCAGAACAACAACTGCTGCACAAGTTACCATGGCGGAGACAAACAAAGAAGCTGATCTGGGACACTGCAGCCAATGTATGATGTTATCAATAACAACGCATACTCATGCTGCTGCCGCCGTTGCTCGGCTGGCTTCAGGCAACTGGTGCAAGCATGCAAGCAAACAGCCTCCATGAATCAATGGAGGCTGTTTGTGCGCTGAAGGTGCAAGCAGAGAGGACAGGCGCACCTTTGTTGTTACATACGCTGTGTGCAGGGAGCAGGGGACCAGCTCACACCTCAGCTACGTGCACACAGATCTGTGGACACAACACCCGAAAGCAAAGAAACCACTGAGCTGTGTGCTGGGTTCACCACTGCAACCAAGCCCTCAGTGATTCATTGTCAACGAGTCCTTGTTGTTCTCATGAGTTGGTGCAGGATGCTGCACCGCTGCTATCGCGCACACATACAGGCGCAAACACTGCCAGCTGGGCTGCAATCTTGGATAGGTCAGATACACGCACACTCACTCAAGAGGACGCACTGTTGCGGCTTCAGCGCTTTGGAACAGACGGTGCGTAATATGTACGCACATAACCATTGAAGTGACAGCGACAGCGACAGCGACAGGAATCACAGTGTGCATGGGCAGATGGGCATCGTATTGAGTTATAGACAGTGACTGCTTTGAGCAGAGGATGAATCCACAAGAACGACCAAGTGCTTGTACTCTGCACTGCGCACAAGCGTAGTCAACAGCTGGGTGGAATATTGGGTGTCATTAATGACGCAATCACCAGTACATGTGTTGAACAACCACCCGAGAGACCCACTCGAGCCACACAAACCAAAGGGTGTGTCAGCTGCCGCCTTCATGTCCACCTGTTGTTGCTTCAGGTCGCCTGTCTTACGCCAGCGCATGCACACAATACACCCAGCCAGTTCAGCAACACGCCATCGACGCCGCACAACAATACATTTAGGTTTGTAAGTGCAACAGCATGGCAGTATCGCATACTGCAGCACGCAGTGAGGATGATCATAACCTTGAACATGTATCTCATTCATAGCGGTTCACCTCAACAGCAAGCAGTGTCTCAGAGACGCTTTCATGAACGACCATCACCGAGTTGCTAACATACCCTTCCAGCCACGATACATAATTTGCTTATCAAGTTGCCTATTTTAAACACTGATTGGCCCGTCACTCCCCTCCTGCATGCACACACAACGACATTCTGCAAAACCAGGACACATGCACATGGAATGCGGTACAAGCTACAGCTGCTGCATATCAAACATGACTGGGCTGCACATCGCGCAATGGGTACACACATGCGAGAAGACAGAGGGGCGTCATGCAAACGCTGTTGTTGTTGTTGTTACCGCAGCAGCAGCAGCAGCAGCAGCAGCAAGTAGTTGTTGTACACACTATACTAGGCCAGCTGCAGACTTGCAGGTTGCGACCATGATGTAACGCGGAGGAAAGTCTCATGTAACACACAACCAACCGACTCGTCAATCACACGCGACTCGTCACTCACATGCCTTGTCCTGCGCACAGCGTAGCCAATTCCAAGCACACTTCCTGCATGGGAAGCAGCATCATCACATGCGCTGTCATTGTTACCGGTGGTGGGGTCAGTCACAGGTATGTGGAGCATGGAGGGGGTTTGACTGACTTGCCCAATAAAGCAAGGAACATACAAACAACCTCGTGCAGAAGCTCTGCAAAACGTCGAGCTCATCCTCACACCCATGCTCTCACCTCCTCGTGGCGGTGACGGACGGACGGCGCAGCGGCGTCATCAATCGAGAAGCTCCCTTCTGCCCAACGAACACAATCTCCCTCTCACTTGCTCGCAAGCTGGCTACTAAGCTACTCGTTCGAATCTTGCATCGCCGGGCGAGAGCGAGAGAGATTGGCGGGAAAAGCAGAGCAGCGCGCGCGAGCGAGACAGAGGGCGAGGCGGCGGCGGCGGCGAGGAGGAGGAGGAGGAGGAGGAGGAGCTGCTGGCCTGGCGAGACAAGTAAGCAGGCAGGCAAGGCTGACCGACGACGACGACGGCGGCGGGTAGTCCGCCCGCCCGCCAGCCATCCGAGCCCGGCACAAGTGGACGCGAATGCTGACTGCGGGGTAGAGGAGGAGGGGATGGGCGGTGGGTAGGTGAGATCGGAAAAGGAATGAATGAATGAGTGAATCTTGTCTTTTGCATGCATGGCTCTCCACACGCACGCGTCATCGCGCAAGGCTGCTGCCGCCATAAGTTGTTTGTGCTTCCACAATCTGCGGACAAAGCAGCTGCGTGCATGCCATTCCCGAGATCTGAGCTTTGCGGCATTGCGTGCATGCGTGCTTGAAAAGATGGATGGATGTGTACGACTCAGTCTCTTTCCTGCAAGAGGATGAGGATTGCGACTGCGGCTTTCTGATCAGCCTTGTGGATACATTGGTCACAAGAGGTTCGCAAATCCCAGCAAGCAACTGCCTGGGGATGCTCGTGTCCTTGAGTGTGCACTGTTGCAAGAAGCAAGCGATTGTTGACTAGTGTCAAATCGTGTGTGCAGGCCGGGGCGAGGGCAAGAGCGGGTAGGCAAAGGCACAGCAAGCATGGCTTCCACTGCCAGTGACAATGACAAAGCCATTGTGCCACTGCGCAGATCAGCTCGCGGGAAAAGGAGAGTGGACTACGACGAATCTGAGGTATGCGCGCATCAGTATGCAAACAATGTTGTCGCCCAGCAGTCATCTTGCACGGGTCATTGCACGCAGCATGATGTGCGTGTGTTCTATCTTGGATGTGCGGTTATCCACATGCTGTGCAGGCGCAGGAGGAAGAAGCACAGCAACCTGGACAACGACCACGACGCCAAGGACAACAAAATCAGCAACAACAGCAGCAGCAACGACCACAACCACCGCAGCTCACCGATCGTTGCTGGGAACCTCCATGTACACCAAACAGTTTCTGCAACGCCGTGTTGATCCCGTGGGAGATCACCCGCGACTTCAACACAGACGTGGTTGAGCGTGTGTGCGCAGCCTCACCCGTGGATGCAGAGAAAACAAGTGGCGTTGTGCAGTACATCTCCCATGTGAGCGACATCCTGGACGGTGCGTTGGGTGTTGAAAAGGGGAATGCACCGGAGAGGGCGCAAACCGTGCTCTTCCGCATGCAACACGACGGACAGATCTGGAAAATCATAGACCACAGAGCGCGAACCATCGCGATGGGCATAGCGCAGGTGCTGAAGGTCAAAGAGGCGTTCAGCATTGTGGAAGACCTTGCGGGGGCGACCGTGGTCATGTTCACGGGCATGGCGGAGCGCGCACATGCGGCGGCCTATTCATTTGCTATCGCCACCAATGCGTACTACGCCGCTCAGCAAAGTTACGATCGTCAGGTAATTCTGTTTCATGCACATGCAACCTGGGTTTAAGTGTGTGTATCGTACTGGCATGCATGAGCGAGTGCATAGTTTGTGACAATAGCAGTCGTATCCTGCAGAAGGATCTGAGGGACTTTGTTGAGGTGGGCAAAGTTAAGCTGTACTTCAGCTCGGCCGACTATTCTGAGCGCTGGACGCAAGCACTGCTGCAAGGGCTTGGCGTGGTGCTCAATGCTGGCATTGGCATGTGGGGAGACAAGCGCATCCCGTGCCTCCCAGGCATTGTTGTCCCTCCTGTTTAAACTTCACTTCCCTTCCTCGGTGTCTCGTTGAGTGTTTCGTGTCGACTTGGAATACGCTGATTCTTCTTCTAACCAGCCTAGTGTCTATTCCTCCTTTTTTCCATCAAATAGATTGTGTAGTCCTCCGTCATTTATTCAGGTTTATTGTCTAGTCCTCTGGTGATCGACCATCTGTCAGTATGTGTAACCTCACTTAGGGAGAAGGATGATTTCATCTTGTTCCATCTATGTTTGCCGCAGTGAATGTGCATGCGTAATAATCACTTCCACGGTTGACGCACCATTCCGTGTACAGCGCAACCAACGCAATGTGCGTGGTCATCGCGCAGCTCCCATTTGCAAAAGGTTGTGCGTGTATGCGACGTGTGACACAAACCATAAATCTGCAGCGTTCGAGTTTGCTGTGTAGTCATTGCAGTATTAAAGAAGCTCCTTACCAACTCATACGCTTGTTCCGATTGCGTGAAGGGATGATTCGCACTCCGCACGTTAACTTGTGTAATTTACACACGGTTATGTAGAATTGAGTGAAGTCTTGTTTCATAATTTTGCGCATGCCTTAATTTGCGAGATAAGAATTCAGTAAAGGAGAAAGGGGAAGGGGGCGAGG
>RHPI01002990.1:6476-32394 GCA_009103225.1 Chlorokybus atmophyticus | reverse complement strand
GATTTCAAAGATAGCTGCTCATGTTATGCAATCCACCCTGCAAGCAACCATCCGTCATTAAGGCTTCGTTGCATAACAACTTGCCGTAGTGACGATCTTGTAGCAAACCAAGTATTACAAAGCCTATTTTGTTTGTACTATTAACTTCGCTATAACAATCATGTCACTGGTAGAGAGCGTTATTACTACAAAAAGGCATGCCACAAGCATTCACTTGAAGGGGGAGTTGCATTTTCAATATCGCAATTGCTGGTGCAAAGCTTTGCACCTACATTGCAAGCAACATGAATAACCGTAATGTTATTACCATAATCGTTTGTCAATGCAAAAGAGTGTGGAAATCGCTACCTCGCTTTTATAACATCACATGTGAGTCACTGAAAAGTTCTATTATATACGTTGTGATGATGAGTATCACTACATTTAAATATTGGTTTTTCAGGTGGTACGCTTGCTTATAACAATTACGCTTTGTCGTGTGCTGGTGCGTGTGTGTATCTCAATGGATGTGGCTTGTGTGATGTGTTTGCGATGCCGTACCGAGCATTTTGTTAAGAACTTCGCATTGGCTCCGTAATGGTGCCAAAATTCATGTCATCTTCAAGGAATAGAGCCACAAATACTAACATGCAAGCCATCAGATTGGAATGCATCATTTACACGCACGTTATGTCGTAATGTGGCTGTATTACTAGTCTCTACACGCAGCTACAAATGTCCATCACACATACGTGGTCACTGACCACGTGTCACTATATCGAGGGCAGACTATGCACGTACAAGTGAAACTGACTGTAAGGCTGACTTGGCGAAACATGCAGGGATGACTCACAACTATAATGCCTTGCACGTGCGATTTCAGCTGTGGTCTGCCCGTCGTCAGCAATTGCGATCCCCTTCCAGTTGTTACAGAGACTCCTAAAACGTCATCGATCGATCGAGAGATCCCGATCACTCACTGCGTGACTCAGCGTCGTAGTCGCACATTCACCAGGAGTTACGCTCTGTGCGGTCAGCGCCGTACCGTGCGCCGTACACTGGGGAGGACCACGGCGACAGCCACATTGCCGCCGCCACCAACGCCGCTCGCCGTGCTGTGGGTGTCTGTGTCATTGCGGGGGCGGGGGTTGGCGGGCGAGGTGGATGGTGGCCAGGCCAGGGATGGTGTGCACAGCGTTTGTGGCGTTGTTGCGCCTGTAGAGGAGGCAGGACGCAGAGCTCATCACTGTGCACGCACATGGCTGCAGCGGCCGGCTGCGGCGCCGTCTTGCCGCCGCCTGCGTCGTCATCCTTCAGGGGGTCGGCGGGCGCCTCCTCGGCCTTGGCGTCTGTGTCGCCAGCTGCAGCCTTAGCCTCCACGAGCGTGGCTAGGATTTCGTGCTCTTGCACGGCGGCGGCGGCGACGTCCAGCACCCCCGTGGCACGGAGTAGTAGGGTTAGAGTTTTATCATCCGCCTTTCAGGGGGCGCGTGTGGTGCCGGCGGCGGCGTCTAGACGCGCGTCCCCGAGGTCGTCACGCAGGCGGGGCGCCTTGTGCATGAGTGGGCCGCCGCAGATGGCTGCGGTCACGGATGTCATGCCGCGCCAGCTCACCAAGGATGACCTTGTACAATACCTTGCCGCCGGCTGCAAAGCCAAGAGCACTTTCCGGTACTTGGAATGCATGTTGCAAGACGATGCATGACTCAGCAGCTGGTACAGTCTGCGGGTTGCATCACGAGAGCATGAACGTTGCACGCAGAAGTTGATCTTCAACATAGTTTCAGTGGTAGTGCCAGTGCGCATTTGAGCACATCTATAGAGAGTTAACATTGAGCTCTGCCAGCATATTGCTGAAACTCGTAACTAAACAGATACTAACAACTCAAAGAATACTCTGAATCTAACGCAAGTGTAGTTTATCAGCTGTGGGCTTTGCTGAGGTCTGGGAATCGTGGCCTGCAGGATTGGGACTGAGCATGAGAAGTTTGGGTTTCGACGACAAGACGGCAGTCGCATGACTTACGAGGACGTTAGCTTCATCTTGAACTCCATTGCAGAGAGCGAAGGCCATTCGCGGATCATGGAGAACGGCAAGTACGTGATAGGGTTGGAGTGGCAGTCGCCAGACGCCCCTGGGAAAGCGGTAAGCGAGTCATAATTTTTACACCACCCACCCACTCGTCCAGACATGCAACACGCATATACATCACCAGGCCCCTTCTTGCATGTTGCCCACAGGCTCCTGTGTGCTGCAATGAACTGCACATGCCTGAATGCTAGCTCTCTTGTGGGGATAAGGCAATCATCACAAGGAATGATGCCCAAAGTGAACTTTATATGGAGCACACTTTGTATGGCCAGCATGTTGGTCTCCTAACTCCATAAGTGCTTGATCAGAACGTGTCTCTAGAGCCCGGCGGTCAGTTTGAATTATCAGGCGCGCCTTTGAAGACGCTACATGAAACATCCTATGAAGTTCGACAACACGTCGAACTGGTAAGCCGTCTGTCATGCCATCCACCTGGTCTTTGGTCATAGGACTGGTTGTCCTCATTCGACAGTCATGCAAGAAACTTCTCCCACACAGGTCACGCAAGCTGCAGATCAGATAGGTGTCTCGTTTCTAGGCGTAGGATTCGACCCAAAGTCAACCAGGGAACAGGTGCCAATTATGCCAAAGGTATGTCCACTCAGTGTGCATGTTGTGTTGTGTTGGTGGAGCACCTGTCCGCATTGTGTAGTTTCTTGCGAGCATATCGTATATCACCTCAAAGGCGACAATGTGGTTGTGGTTGTAGGGCCGTTACAAGATCATGAAGGAGTACATGCCCAAGGTTGGCAGTATGGGATTGGACATGATGTTCCGGACGTGTACAATTCAGGTGTGCTGCAAGGGCTTTGCCTTGCAACAGCTTGCCGAAGGCAGTGCACGGCTTTGGTAATCAACCCGTTGTGTTTGTGATGACGTGCAAGTTGAAGTTATAACTTGCAGGTCAACCTGGACTTTGAGTCGGAGGCGGACATGGTCAAGAAGATGCGTGTCGGCCTGGCGTTGCAGCCCATTGCCACGGCGTTGTTTGCTGCATCTCCGTTCAAGGAAGGGAAGCCCACTGGATTGCTGTCGTACCGCTCACACGTATGGACGGATGTTGACAACAACAGGTGAGGTGCTGTGCACTGTGCATCCAACATTGTTCGCAGACTATGGCTTTGACTGCGTTTCACGCGTGTGATGTGCCTTGCAGGTGTGGCGACCTACCGTTTGTATTTGAAGATGGGTTCGGGTTTGAGCGCTATGTGGAATACGCATTGGACGTGCCCATGTACTTTGTCTACAGACATGGGACTTACATAGATGCCACGGGTCACTCCTTCAGGTGGGTAACTACGCAGTCAGCAGCAATGCAGCATCTCAGTGTATAAGGCAAAGCGCGAGGATAGAAGATAAGTTCAGTGCCTAGGCTTGTGTTTTACGCACATTGTTGTTGGCTTGCATGTGCATTATGTAGAACATGCGAGGAGAACCGATCACATAGGTATCATTATTTCCTACAGGGACTTTCTGGATGGCAAGTTGTCGCTTATGCCAGGCGAGTACGCTACTACGTATGATTGGGAAGCCCACTTGACGACAATTTTTCCTGAGGTGATCAACGCACGATGTGCATGTTTGCAACACTAAATTTTCTGGCAGAACAGGGCGTGTCCTTTGTCGGCACTTCTGACTGAAGTGCATTTGCTTTGCAGGTGCGGTTGAAAAAGTTTCTTGAGATGCGCGGCGCAGACGGCGGCCCTTTGCACAGAATTATAAGCTTACCCGCTCTGTGGGTTGGACTCTGCTACGATGATGTCGTTCTGCAACAGGCTGCGGACATGGTGGCTGATTGGACACGCGAGGAGAGGGCATATTTGCGCGCAACGGTAAGGCCATTATGAACGAGTTTTTAGCCTTGCAGATTACACACTGTCAAGTACCAGTAATTGTGATCCAAGTATGGTATACTAATTATGGTAGACTGGTTCAGTCCACATGTCATCGGCAATAAAGATCGGTCACATGGATTTGTGGCAACACAGAGGTCTTAGATAACATTGTGGGCAGGTCGTTAACATTATGTTTCATGATGTGTGCCTGGTGACTGGTGCTATAGCAATGAGTATGTAACATGGCCTGCACTGCCTTAGTGGCTATTGGATGCTGTGTTGAAGGTGTACCACGCGTGCATCATGTCTGGTTGCATGTGGGTCTCCAGGTGCCAGTGCAAGGATTGAAGACGCCTTTCCGCAATGGAACTGTCCAGGACCTGGCCAAAAAGGTGGTACAGCTGTCAAAAGAGGGTTTGGTTAGTCGCGGGTTTGGCGAAGAGAAGTATCTGGGCGAAATCGAAACCATTGCAAATACTGGTGAGTTCAGCAGCCAAAAAGCAGTTGCCGGTATCCGGTGCAAACATAGTGCATTGAACAGGCTTACATGCTGCACATTGCTGGGCGTATTTTATGCGTGGGCGCATTGTGGTGTTTTGCCAGAACGCATTTGCTGACTGTCTGTACCTGGCAGGTGAAACACTTGCGGAGCGGTTGTTGCAAAAGTACAACCATGACTGGGGACACAATATAGATAAAATATATCAGGACGAGGATGTCCTGTTTTAGCGCTAGTTGCAAACCAGTTAGTTTGCGGGGGCAGAGTGGTTGTGGAGTGTAGCATGCACTGGACGCCTTGGTTGTGAAGGATCCAGGTAGTTGGGTTGTCATACAAACCGCCATCTGTTGCCGATTACGTACGTAGCCATTATTCTGCCAATTGCATATTTTGGTTTGGACTTCAAGGATAGGGTGGGGCTGCGCCATTAGATATAACGCACATTGCGCTTTTGCTGCTTTATTGGAATCTCGGTGCAGAACACATATGGTGCTTTGTAGAACCGTGCATTGCATCAAATGATGGTGGCCGCATATGGTGACTGGGTCCGGTGGCGCAGGCGCAGCAGGACAGGACATGACATGAAGTTGATAACATGGTGATGATATGAAGTATGAAGTTGATACCAGTATTACACAACCGGCGTGGATCTGCCAGGACTAGAAGCTGACAGTGGCCGCCGTGCATTGCTACCACACACCACGCCTGCTGCATGGGAGCATGCTGCTGGGCTACAAGTTGCAAGTACAGCAGCGGAAACTGAGTGATGCACGGCATGCAAGCATAGCATAACATGCAGTCTCCAGCACATTTATTGGTTGCATCGACGATACATGGTTGCATACTACGCACGCACAAGGGTAGCATACAACCTCTTGTATACTTGCATTTGCATCTCCTACCGCTCTGTGACAGCATGCACAAGCTTAGCAGGTAGTATGATGATCATAGCAGCAGCAGCGCACACTGAAGCGTTTCTTTGAACCAAAGCTTCGGTGCTCAGCTCTGGCCGAGGTGAAGACCGACATGGTGGCGGTCGTTTGCTGCTGATACCAAACAATGGGGTGGCGGATGTAGCCAGCGTTGTCATATTAATGGGTATAGGTGGAGGCATGCCGGTGCCATCATCTCGGCCACCATAATTAAGGTTCGCTGGGCAAGATTGTCACATATGCGTCATTCAGTGTGACGCATTCGTACAAGACCACATCGCTGATCACCACGGCACACGCATGCGTCATCACAGTCACACAGTCGTTCACACCCTGGCACTGACACTCAAACTCAGTCACACACTCACATGCAGATAGTTACAAACATATACATTCACCACGAGAACATGCACTACAGCCAAAGGATAATTCAGTTTTGATCATGGTGCACACGCACGCGCGCAAGCACCCACCTCACACTCAAGGTCGGCGGCACCTTCACTTCATCCCGCAGTTCACACACTGACAGCCACACACATTGTGCGTGCCTGCCAGTCAGTACGGCATGCACTACCCCACCCCAACCCCCCACCCCATCACCACCATGTCACACACTTTGTTGAAGGCAGAATCAAGGATCAAGGGCAACGAGACTAATGGGGAGTCCAGTGCGTTCGCTGCTCAAGCGCAATCATCTGAAGGAGCTGATACAAGTAATAACAACATTGGCAACAAGGGTGTAGATTAGCAGAAGCAAAAGCAGCCTGTTAAGGGGAAGTACTTCCATTGCGACCAAGTTGAACACCGGAAGAGTGATTGCCAGTAGCTCAAGGCAACAAAGGGCAATTCACATGGTGGACAAAAAGGAGGAGGTGGAGGCGCGGTTGCCTTCAAAGCATCCACAGGAAGATAGATGTCCGGGTGGGTGTTCTACTCTAGCGTATGCAGCTTCTTACTTTAAATTTTGGGCTGCGGAATTACAAATTTTAAACAAGTCCCCGCACTTTGGAGGTGTTGGGTGGGAGCCTCTTGATAGCGATGACGGGCCAGGCACTAATTCTTTCTTAATGCAATGGGTGGGAGAAGGTGTGTACATGGTGGAGCTAAAGAATGTTCTTCACGTCCCACGTGCACAAGCTAGCCTCTTCTCCATAAGGGTTGCGTTGAAGGTTGGAGTTCATCTGTTTTGAAATAGAGCAGAGGTCCGTCTTTGAATTGATGGCAAGATGTGTCACATCGCAGGAGAACAGCAAACGGGCTCTACCTTATAGAAGAAGCTGAGACTAACAAGGCACTCGTGGCGACAGTCCCTGAGTCAACTGAACATTGGCATCGAACATCTAAACACCTTGGGTACAACAATCTTCATAGCTTGGCAGACGATTTGGTCAATGGCATCAATGTGAGCAGGTTGCAAATCAAGCAGGCGAAAGGTGTGTTGTGCGAGCCATGCGCGTTGTCCATGATGCATACACAGACTTCTTAGAAGTTTAAGAGCATCAGCGAGCACATTGGACCGTTATTGCACACAGATGTGTGTGGTCCGATACCACAGCCATTCAAATGGGGGAGCATCTTACATTAACGTCTTCTTTAATGACTACTTCAAGCTGTCATTGGTGCATCCTGTAAAACTCAAGTCAGATGTCCCATCTGTGGTAAAGGAAGTGGTGATATAGTTGAAGAATGTGGCTGATAAACACAGTTAAAGCGACGGAGGAGGGGAGTGTCTAAATAAACATCTGTCTTCCTTCTTGTCACAAGGCATTGTGCATCCGATAACAGCCCATACACTCCGCAGCAAATGGTGCAGCGGAACGGCTAAATCTGAATTTGATGAGAGAAGTTTGTGCTATGCTGAGTAATGCAAAGCTGAAGTTTTACTGGTGGCCAGAGGCAGTCGTAACAGCTACCGATATTAGGAATAGATAACCGGTGCGTGCTCGAGCAAAGACTTCCTGGGAGCTATTCTTCCTGAAGGCTCCACGTCAGCAACATGTGAGTGTTTGGTTGTACCGCATATGTGTTGACACTCAAGCAGCAAAGAGAGAAGCTGGACCCGGCAAGAAAGATGTCTTCCTTGGCTATGAGCATAACGTCAAGGCTTACAGGGTGCTGCTGAAGGATACTTTGAAAATTGTGATTAGCAGAGAAGTTGTATTCCATGAAGACGTGAGAGCACAGCAGCTGCAGGAGATCAGTAACAGTGATCCATCACAGCAGACACTGATGATGAGCAACAACAGCCCGAGTGCAGCACAGCAACAATTTTTTTGTATCTAATAGACAGTGGTTTCTAATCTGGAAGGGAGCTCGACGCTAGAAAGGTGAGCAGCGCTGCGCGCAAAGATGAGAAGAGTCAACAGCAGCAACAAAATCAGCAGCAAAGCACGGGGCATTATCCTGAGCGTATTGGGACTATACGTTTCCAGGAAGAGTTTTGCTATATGGCGTGCTCTGAATCACAGGATGTGGAGCCAGCGACATATGAAACACTCCAAAGGACCGATGCAGACATTTGGCGTCAGGCAGTGGATGAAGATAACCTCGCTGCATGCCAATGCAACATGGAAACTTGAAGTTCCACCTGCAGGGGTCAAGCCTATTGTTGTCTAATGGGTGTTCAAGGTGAAGAGGGACGGCAACATTGAGAGGTACACACACAAAGCTAGATTGGTTGCCAAGGGGTTTCCGTAAGAAGGAGTGGACTTGAATAAGGTGTTTGCACCTGCGAGGAATTAGGCAACCTTCCAAGCTATGGTGGCAATTGTGTTAGCAGACGACCTGGAGTTCCATTACTTGGATGTAAAAACAGCAGTTCTATATGAGGAGCAAGAAGAAAAAATATGCATTCAGCAATGACAGGGGTATTGATTGGGGCCACCTGGTACATGCAGGTCGGAACAGGCACTGTATGGCTTGAGGCAGGCACCACGAGTGTGGCATGCAAGAATGTGCAAGGTGCTCTAAAAGCAGGGACCACATCAAGTTTAGCAGATCTAAGCTTGTTGTACCACGAGAGCAAGCAAGCGTGGTTGTTGGTATACGTGGGCGACATTGTGATGGCAGCGCTAGAAATGTCAAAGGTGCAGCGAGTGAAGACTCAGATGCAGGCTTTGTTTAAGTGCAGAGACTTATGCGAGACAACATACTTCATGTGTTTGGTTTTCACCATAGACAGAGCTGCTAGAATCATCACGGTTACTCAACAGCAAGTGGTGAAGCAGTTTGTGCCAAAGTTTAGTCTTAACAATGCCAATGTGCACAGAGGTGCCATTTAGCATGGGAGTTCAGTTGGTGAGAGCACTTGATAGTGATGAAGAGGTGGACAAGGGGCCTTTAACTAAGCCATGCCAACCCAAGAGGCAGTGGATGTGACAGCCCGCGTCATCCTCCTAGATGGGTGGTTTCCTATGATATGGTCAAGTTACTGTTTGTGTAAGCACGTGACAGTACAGTTGTTGTGCGGAGCTCAACAAGCATGCGCTGAGTGTTTGCAAGAGATGCTGTCGAGCAAGGCTGTCGTGGATGTCTTCACATTGGGGCTGAATCAACCAGGGAAAGCACAAGTCTGGCTTCCAAGCGAAGGTGCTGGCAACACAACAGACTGATGTTGTTAGCTGCTCCTGTTACCTCCTGTAACCGCAGCGTGAAGTGCTGAAGGAGACTGTAGCTACAGCCTCACTGGCTTGTCACTGATGGGCTGTTGTGTGATAGTAAATTACAGCAACTTCGTGAATTGCATGCGTGTTGGATTGTATGCACCAGGCACGGTGCAGGCACCAGTGCTAAGACCATGCATAGATTCAATGGATGTGACATTATGACAGACCATGCATGGTGCGACTGTCAATCAGACCATGTGGTGCGTTGTCTGTTATGACCAGACATGGTGCCGCTTGTGGATCATGCATGGCTTCAATAGTTGTGACATTACGATAGACCATGCATGGTGCAACTGTCAATCAGACCATGTATGGTGCGTTGTCTGTTAGAACCATGCATGGTACCGCTTGAGGACCATATATGCACAACAACGTTCATATCCATGGATCGTGCATGGTGCGACTGTCGATCAGACTGGCACCATAAATGGTTTGAAATATGTCAGTTTAAACAAAGACTTCCGATCCGTATCCATGGACCGTGCATGGTGCGACTGGCAATCACCAGACATATGGAAGTAACAAAAGTAGCCGCTTCCACCACAAAAGCAAGGTATATGGCTTCCGCAGCAGCAGCAAATGAGGCATTGTGGCTTTATAAAAAAAAAAAAAAATTGCTAGAAGACCTTGGTCATTCAAATGAAAGCGTGGAGATGTGCTGCGACAGCCAAGGAGCAGAAAAGCCGAAGAATCCTTTTCTCTCGGTAGGAGCAAGCACATACATGTGCACCATCACTTTGGGAGAGGCAAAGTGGCGACAATTTACATTGAGTTTATCTACTGCAACACTGAGACATTGGCTGATATCATGACGAAGGCACTGCCTGTAAAAAAGTTCAAGGCTTGTTTTGAAGGACTGAGCATCGGGCCTGTTGACATACAGACGTGCAAGTGACACGCCAACAACATCAACACAAGAGCATGACTGCCACTGCCGCCATAGCATCCGCACACATGCTACATTGTGACGCCTCATCTTCATTGCAACAAGTCTGGGCTTTATACCCCGCCAGTCTCTACACACGTCTACATTGGCAAGCACCGCGTGCGGTATACTCAGCCGATTGCTGTTCTGTAAGCTAAGCTGTCTAGCTCACAACCAGAGCTTGCCAACAAGCTGAGCCACGCCTTCTAAGCTTACGTATCCACGAAGCTACGCAATTTCTCCCAAGCAGCCTGGTCCGGAGTCCGTCATGACTCGACCGTCTTGCTAAGTCTGGAGTCCACGCGCTTCTTCCTGGTACCTTCGACCCTCGACTCCTGTAAAAAGGGCAAGCTGACCGGATACAAGCATCACCCATGTAATACCTTCAACAAGGCCAGTGAGGACAACATGAAGACCAAGTTTCCAAAATTCAGAGCTGGCCAAGCTGCTTGCGTGGGAGTGCGGAGGATAGCACGAGTTGAAGTGGTCTACATGTTGACTGGAGCTATTGCATGCAACCATGCACGGCATGCAACTTACACACGCAATGGTTGAGCTTGTGCAAGCTACACCGCCACAAAACTGACTCGCGAGTAGACTGTACTGATAGGACGCGGGCTGCATAGGCTCTGGGCCCTGACTCGGGTCTTACCAAAAAGACCAGCCCCGGACTATGCCAGTCCTAGCTGCCTGTAGCCTACACACAACTGCAGTATAAATCAGCAGTAGTATAGAGTAGTAGCTAATAAAATGTCATTAAATAAGCTACTCAGAATCCTAATAGACAAGCTGACTGCATACAAGTCATGAGAGTCATAAACCATACATAACATGATCAATTCTCAACACTTCCACGCAGCTTGGCTAGCTTTTCGCTCAAGTCTTCAAGCCTTCGCTTTACCTTCGATGCCAAGTCCTTTACAGCATGTTCTGGACTTTGCAATAGACAATGCCTTGGTCATGAAGTCAGCCAGCATGTCTTTAATCCTGCAATAACTGAACTCCAACTCTCCGCTCGTCATTCTGTCTTTCACAAAGTGATGATACACATCAATGTGCTTGCTCCTTGCTAAGAGGATTGGATTCTTCAATAATTTCAAAGCTCGCTGATTGTCACAGTAGATCTTTTCTTTTTTCAAAAGGGTGCCCAAGGTTCGTCATCAATTTCTTAAGCCAAAGTGCTTCCTTTGCAGCTGAAGCAGATGCCATGTACTCTACTTCTGTAGGGGATGTAGCCACAGTAGGTTGCAACTTGCTGTTCCAGCTGATCACCCCATCACCAAGCTTGTACACATAGCCAGCAGTTGACCTCTGTGTATCAACATCACCAGCATAGTCTGCATCACAGTAGCCCTGCGATTCTACGCTGTCCTGGGCATACTTGATGCCCATTGCTGCTGTTGTTGACAGATTGCGCAGCACTCCCTTTGCTGCCAACTAATGCTGCATCATTTGGGGGGGGGCTGACATGTAGCGTGCTAACTGTCCCACAGCATGTGTAGTGTTTGGTCTTGATGCCACTGACAAGTGGAGAAGACTTCCAACAAGCTCACAGTAGGGATACCTCTGCTTGTCTAATTCCTCATCACTGTCTCCGGCTCTGACCAACTGAGCTCCCACGCTCAGGGGTACCTCTCTCATATTGGCGTTACTCAAATCCAACCTTGCCACCAACTGCTTCACCATCCGCTCTTAAGCGATGCGGATGATTGCAGAAGCCCTATTCCTTGTGACAACCATACAGAGGAAGTATGTGATCTCGCTTAGGTCTCTGCACTCAAATGCAGCCTTCAGCTGAGTCTTCACTCGCTGAACATTTGTCAATTCCTGCTTCCGCGATCAGAATGTCTTCCGACAACCACATCCTCTTGTTCTCATGATAGAACAAGCTAGGATCAGCTAGACTTGCAGTGAAGCCTTGTTTCGTCAGCTACTGGTAAAGTCTCAGATGCCACACTCTTGGTGCTTGCTTCAGCCTGTACAATGCCTTGACCAGCATGCATGCAGTACCGGGTGGTCCCTTCTGATTCCCTTTTGGTAGCTAAATGTAGATCTCCTCCTCCAGCTCACCTTACAGAAAGGTTGTCTGGATATTAAGGTGATGAAACTCTAGGTTGTCCATAGCAACACCTGCCACAATAGCTGTGAAAGTTGCCAACTTCCCAGCTGGAGCATATACTTCACTGAAGTCAAATCCTGGCTGTTGCAAAATTCCCTTGGCAACGAGCCTAGCCTTGTATCTCTCAATGCTGCCATGACCATCTCTCTTCACCTTATACACCCACTTGGCAGGGATGGGCTTTGTTCAAGTGGGCGAAACCTCCAGCTCTGAAGTACCGTTGGCATGCAGCAACGCAACTTCTTCATCCATTGCCTGGCGCCATTGCTATGAATTAGCTGCTCACAGTGCTTCTTTATACGTTGCAGGCTCCGTTTCTTGTACACCGAAACTTGCCAGAACTGGCTGCACATAAAACCAATCAGACTAGCTCTTCTCACGCCATGGATATGCTCGCCGGCTACTTTGTTGCTGACTATGCTGCTGATAATGTCTCTGTCCACCACCCGCTGCAGCACTGCTCCTTCTTCTAGGGTTGAGCTCCCTTTCCTTCTACCCAGTAAGGCATAGTGTCTTCAGTGCTGTATACAGGGCAATGCTGACCTTCATCTTTATCCCAAGAGCTCCTATCCTCATCACCAGGATTGTCACTGTGATCAGGGCTCTTCTGCTGCTGTGCTCCCACGCCTTCATGGAAGACAACATCTCTAATGTTGATGATCTTTTGGTCTAGTCCACCAACACTTAATATGCCTTTGAGTCTGGTTTAGACCCAAGAAAAATACCCTTCTGGCTACCAGGATCCAGCTCTTTCCTTTTTTGCTTGGGTACCAGCATACGCAGTGCAGTCAAACACCCGCATATTGCTTACATCAAAAGCCTGCTTATGAAACAGCTCCACGGAGTTTTTGCCAGAGCACGTACATGTGATCTGTTCCTGAGGTAGTTGGCTGTCAAGACCGCCTCTGCTTACCATCAATACTCCAGCTTAACATGAGTGATCATCGCTCTTACTCTCTCCAACAAGTCAAGTTGAGCCTCTCCGCTGCGCCATTTTGCTGCGGAGTGTAAGGAGCAATTGACTATGAACAATGCCTTGTGCAGATCAGAAGGATGCCAACTCCTTATTCAAAAATTCTCCTCCCCTGTCACTGCACTATCTTCACATTGTGCCCTGATTGCGTCTTCATCCAATGGAATACCTCCTTCACCACAGCTAGTATATCAGACTTCAATTGTACAGGACGTACAATGGACAGCTTTGAGAAGTTGTCAAGAAAGGTGACAATGTACGCAGCTCCCCCCGTTAACTTCTCAGACAGTGGACCACACACATTTGTGTGCACTAGCTGTCCCACGTCCCGCTAACATTCTCTGAACTTGGAAAGGGCTGCCTATGCATCTTAAACAACACACATGGCTCACACAACACTCCCCTGTCTTCCTTGACCTGCTGCTTAGTCAGATTGATGCCTTTGACAAAATCTTCAGCAACCGGCCTCTTGAGGTTGTCATAGCCCAGATGACCACATCCTCAATGGCATAGCTCAATTGATTCTGCCGTTGTAGCCACCAACGCAGTTTTAGTCTTTGCCTCTTCTATCTTATGGAGACCTCCAGGCTGTTCCATTGCAGTCAAGCAGAGCTTGCCATCGAACTGCAACCAGCACTTGTCTCATTCTCCAAATAGTTTGGCACATGCCTTCAGAGAACAAGAAAGCGGCTTGTACACTAGATACATAGACTAACTTCAACTCCACCCTTTGTACACCTTCTCCAACCTTGCACTAAAGCACAGCACTGCCTGTAACCTTCACATCCAAAATATGTCCCAAGGCTTCCACTGTGCGAGTTGTCACTCGAGCCTTGTACTCGTGAAGTAGATCAGCATCAAAAGTCAGATGCTAAGTACAGCCAACATTGAACACCCACCCGGACATTATCTGCTTGTGAATGCTGTGAAGGAATTGCACCTCCACCACCACCATTGTATTGCCCTCTAGAAGTATTGCCCTTTCAGCCTTCTCCTCCTTGAGCTGCGGACAAGTCCTCTTCAAATGACCTTCCTGCTTGCACTGGTAACACTAGCCTTTAAAGAGCTTCTTCATCTTTTGTTCTCCCTTGCCACCACCACTGATGCCACTATAGTTGTTGTTGATGGAGTTGCCCTTGCTGCTAGTTGCATCTCCACTAATCCTCCATCCTGCTGCATAGGCACTGGCATCACCATCAGCATCGTTGCTCCTGATCCTGGACTCTTCAGCAACACAGGTAGAATCTCACACAGTTTCAACCTTGATAATGCACTCCTTCCTTCCAGCATGATGATCACAACTTCATACTCTCTAGGCAGCCCAGACAGCACACTCAGACACAGATCCTCCTCGTAGACAGTCTCTCCAATAGAGGTCAATTCATCCTTGAGCTGTTGTGCACGTCCTATATACTTTGTAACTATTTGTGAACTCTAGCTTTCTCATATTATTGAATGCTTGCTTGAGACTCAATCCTCCGACCAATAGAGCGTGTGGCAAACGGATTTTTCAATGCTTCCCATGCTGCTTTGGCATCAAAACATAACTGCAACATTGGCCTATGAAACGGCTCAACATGCATGCACATCAAAGCCAAAGCACGCATACTCTTCTTCTGCCAAGCAGACTCATTCCCAACTGGTACACTTGGCTTTGGGTCAACGTAGTCCCAGGAATCTTTGTAAGCTTCATCTTTATCTCAAAGCTCCAGCTGGCGTGATTGTCATCTCCAAGGGGTTTGATGGTATACTTCTCCTTCTCTGTATCCATTATAGTTGCCATTGAATTCTCCAAGCCGCTCAACCTTCAGCAAACTTCCAGCAGACCTCTTGCCCGTTTGCCTACCCTTTTAAAACAGCTCCAATAACCAGCAACGTTTCAACAACGTCCAACACAGAGGACAATCACTGTCTCAAGCTACACACAGCTCTAGCATGGGTGTGGGCTCATAACCTATTAACTGGAGCTATTGCATGCAACCATGCACAGCATACAACATACACACGCAATGGTTGAGCTTGTGCAAGCTACACCACCGGAACTGACTCAAGAGTAGACTATACTGATAGAACGCTGGCTGCATCGGCACTGGGCCCTGACTTGGGTCTTACTAGAAAGACCAAAAGGATTGTGCCAGTCCCAATTGCCTGCAGCCTATATACAATTGCAGTATTGAGTAGCTTATCTAATGTTACTAGATAAGCTACTCAGAGTCTTAATAGACAAGCTGATTGCATACAAGTCACGAGAGTCATAAACCATATGTGACATGATCTACTCTCAACACTATACATATATAGCATATGACACTTATGTGCTATTGTCTAGTCAGCTTAGCTAGCCCTTATTAAGCTTGTACTTGATAAGCTACACATAGACTGCAGCTGTATGTATAGGCTGCAGGTAGTTAGGACTAGTATTGTCTGATTTGGTCTTTGCTAGGACCTAGACTAAGGGCTTAGAGCCGACAGGCCGCAGTTATTACTAAGTAAGTTCACTTCTCTAATCACTTCGTCGGCGCTGTAGCTCCGTTCCTGCAATTATGCTGTGTATGCTTGTTGTGCATAGTTGCATGCATCATCGTAAGTTAACAAAGCGTACAGTTAGCTTAGAGAGGGCACAATATTGGTGGCATGGGTTGTCCAAGTAGGTTTGAGAGTCCGTAAGTCATTGCCAACAGTGTGACATGGTGCGCGCCAGCCTCAACACACGCAATGCCACATTGCACCCTCTTCCCATCTCCGGCCTCTTCAACCAATGGGGGCTCGACATCTTGGGAGGCTTGGCACCCTTAGCACGCAACAATTGCTATATTCTAATGTAATGATCGACCACTTCTCCAAGTGGGTGGAGCTGGTGCCACTACCCGACAAGAGCAGTAGGGGGGTGTCTCAAGCCTTCCTCTCTCATGTCCTCAGCCGGTTCGGCAGCTGCGCTGAGGTCATCATCGACCAAGGCACCGAGTTCAGAGGGGAATTCGACACCCTCTTGAACAGGTGCTACATTGGCGTACCTTGCGTGACCACCCTCAAGCCGATGTCCTCGCCGAGTGCACAATGCAGACCATTAAGAAAGCACTCCGCAAATATGTACCGGAGTATGAGAAGAACACCCGAGATGACCACCTCCCCTGGGTGGGGCTTATGCATCAACTGTCCAAGCAAGCAGCCCTGCGCGAGTACAGTCTGTACTACTCGGTGTCGGGCGACTGCCGCTGCTTTCTTTCCACGCACAGCAGGAGGTGGATCGTGTGGTGAACAACCTCGGTGACCCCGACTGGATGCACCACGACATCGCCACGCACGCAATGCTATTTGAGCGCACCGTCACCATGGGCTTTAACAATTTGCGCATCGTGCAGCATCACGACACGCTGCACTACGAGCGCGTGCGCAGTGGTTTCTACATAGAGCGGCAATGTCGATCCAAGCAGGAGACTTTGCCTATCGCATAGCAGCTACAAAAGACACATTGGACACCTCCTTCAGCCGCACTGTATACAAGGTACCTAAGGTGTACCCCACAAGAGTGTTGGACTTCGTCAGCCAGACCGGCAAAAAGTTGAAGGACAACATGGTGGACCGCGCGCCATGTCACCTCCCTTACGTAGCTGGCTTCGGGCGCATCAAGCACCCTTGCCCCCTCGTAGCACGCATTGCGAGCGCTGTGGCAGTGCCAATGATGACCCTTTAATGATGCTTTGCGATGGCTGCAACAAGGGCTTGCACTGCTACTGCCTGCAGCCCCCGTTACATGCAATGCCATGGAGGAGTATTGGTGCAATGATTGCCGCAATAATAGACCTCCGCACTTGCATTAAGAAATGAGCTCCAAAGTCGGAACCTTCCTAGAAGCTCAGGGGATGTGGCTTGCCGTGTGTCCTACAGCACAGCATGTACATTATGGTGGGGATTAACCGCACATGTCCGTGTTACATAGCAACGAACAAGCTCTAATGAGCACTTATTGCTATGAGAGATGCGTTGTTATTTACTTTTACTGACATGCTACAGCATGCTGCAGAAGCATGTTTAGCAAGCATGGCTTTTCTTGCATCTGTTTAAAACAGCGTGACCCTCAATTCGTCTCGGCCAGACAGCTGTTATGCCTATTGTCCTTGCATGCTAGTTTTTATTGAGCATGCCTGCATAAAAGTACACGCTCGGCCTATGAGTATGAAGACCTGCGCGCGCCACTAGCCAGAAGCTAGCACATGACTTGAGACTAGCTCATGGTTATATAGCCTATGCAGTCACCGCGCGTAACAGTTATTGTGAGTTTGGTTATAGGTTATGTTTTATATCAAGTGGGGGCTTTGTTGGAAATAGCCTCAATATGACCATTAGCTTATGTTCTGAACAGTTATGATTTGACTTGTAAAAGTAGTCAGGGTGTTCACCGGATCAGATGGTGACACTATGAGCGAGAAAGGTAAGAGCTTGTGAAGCGACTTGAACTACGAACACGTCGTCCCGTTTTTCAAGAATCTTTCCGCCGTGTGAAAGTCTGTGCATGCTCTTGTGCACCGTGCTTGTCATTGATATGGACTTGGTGTGCTTGGTTGCGGTGTGCTTGTTAACCTCAGTCAGGGCATAGCATCAACGCATGCTTGTTCATTCACCTCACTTAACAGTGTAGCACATTTTCCACTCATGCAAAGAACTATGTAAACATCACTACCTATAGTAGTGGCTCGTCGACTGTGTGTCCTACAGCACAGCATGTACACTATAGTGGGGATCAGCTCCACATGTCCGTGTTACTTAGCACTGAACAAGCTCTGATGAGCACTTGTTGATGGGTTAACTTTTACTTTTACTGACATGCTATAGCATGCTGCAGTAGCATGTCTTAGCATGCATGGCTTTCCTTGCAGCTGTTCGAGCCAGCGTAACCCTTTACTCTTCTCCGCCCGACACACTTCGTATCTCCACCGTCGATGTATGCGGCAAAGCTGTGGAATTGTCCGACAACTCAAGCCATAATGTTCGCCGGGCCGTACGATACCCTGTTGTGGATCCTGTTCCAAGTCTTCTCCCATCAGCTGGTGTGTTTGTATTGGGGAACAGATTTAGGCAATGATGCCTTAATTGCATATACACGGCTTTGCATGCGTTTGATGGCGGCGACGGGTGAAACCGCTCGTCAAACGCACCGGCAGCGCCAAGGCATTACACATAGCCTAGTAGAGGTGCAGTGGGCCCCGCCGGGCACTCATGTGCGTGCGGGTCTGCTAACAGGCGCGGAGGAGGTGAATTCCCCATGTTGGGGTGCTCCGGCTGCTGTTGTGATCGTGGTGGAGGAGCAGTTTCAACAACAAAAGGGGCAGCACTCTTGGGAAGAGTCTCAAAGTATTGAACACATATTCGATGCTTTTAGCGTCCGGTACCACTCCGTGTATTACAAGAACATGGGGGGCCTGGAAAATATAATTCCTCAGGCAACACTTTTTTTTAATGGGCGGGGCTGAGCGTTGCTGATTTCTTACGCAACCAATGGCCTTCTCAGACTGCACCTCCTCACAAGATTGTGCGTGGGGGTGTTGGTCCTAGACTCCCTTAAGCCGTGGCAGTGTTGCCGACATTGTAGGCAAATAAGATGTAGGAAGGGTTACTCCACCCCCCACCCCCACCCCCCTGCTCAGCTGTGCGCTAAAATCCTAGCCCTTTCCCTTCAATCAAGAGAGGGTCCAATGACATGCATGTAGTATCGTAGTTTGACATAGTACACGTAGAGATTTTGCGTGTTAAAAGCTCCTTTTAAAGATGTGGTATGTATAGCTTTCGTTGTATATTTACATATGCCTCATGACTCTATCTGTTGAATGTGGCCTTGAATGAAAGTCGATTATGCATGGTAATGAGTACTTATGGCACGACAATGTGCGGGGTTGCAACCTGATTAAAGTATACACGCGCTCAAGATCTCATCGCTAACGCAAGTATTGATAAGCTAAGGTTGAGTAACGACAAGTGTAGTAGCAATGCTATTTAGCTGTTGTTGCAAGCGTACATGCTAAACTCGTACATGTGTTGCAAGTTTTAGGTAAAATGGTCCTGATTGTGTTTGCCATTGTTCATGACTCTTCATCTCTAAGTGTCCATCTTAGCACATATCATCACATGCATAATGTTGTTATCTTCGTGCTAACAACTTGAACCGTTTACTTACCAAACGGGTGCCTATGACTGTCACGACTGTCAATCATGACGCACACAGCATCACAAATTGACTTATCACATTGACACCCCGGGTTGAACATCATTAGCCTCGCCCTCCCCGTCACATTTTTTTCTCATCCACTCCTCTTCCGTTTCATCCATCCATAGCTCCAGCGCCTCCTTGGCCCACTCTTGCACATCTCCCACATTCACAGAAAGATCCGGACTGTATGTGTACGCGGGTGGACGCGGGCCCGCATCCGCGAGCCCCGTGCAGTCGGACACCACCCTGCTGCCTTTGGGCATACCAAACTTGATGGAGTAGTCTTTCGGGACGAGGGTGGTGGCGACTCTACTGGCGTTGTTGTGTCTACTTCCACGCTGAAAGAAGTAGCGGAAACCGACAGCCTTGGAGTAGGTCTCTGCGGGAGACCTGCAGGGGGGGGGGGATGCAAGTGAGTATGTGCGCACGCGTGTGCAGGCGTGTACATGAGTGCATGTGTATGAGCGGATGCGTGAGAGGGCGTTCTATGCGCTTCTTACCAGTGTCCCGCCCCACACTCGGAGTCGATCTGCAAGCAACAGCGTTAGAATCGTTTGCAATGCAACTGTCCAGAAAGCTTGTGGCACAGGGTGGGGAGCGTGCATGCCCAGCGGCACTCACTCTCACCTCAAGGTAGGCGGCACAGCGAGGCAGAAACAAGGACAGAGAATCATGGGCTCCGTGCGTGCCCACATACATGTCCATATTAGCAACCGCCAGTATCTGTCAGGTAACTCACAACATTACAGAAGTGAACTGGAAGCTAGAGTGCAGCATGCGCACACGCGCACCTGATCTCGGAACTCTGGATTCTTCTTTGGATCAAGCTGGCACGCAAAGTGCGCCCCCTCGAGCTCATCGATATTCGTGACATGTACGTGTTTCACACCCTCCTCCCTGACAGCCTCCACAACGCCGACAGCCACCTCGTCCATATTGACTATCCTTCTGTGCCACATGTGCTTGCGCTCGTACACCCCGAGGCGTACCTCCTCTCCCTGGCGTGGCCGTGAGACGCGCGGCGGCGGCACCTGCAGGTACGCCCACACGGCATCGCGGAAAGCCGCCAGCCCGCGCACCACCTGAGACTCCGTGTACAGGCGCAATCGAGCGAACCTGTGTTTTAGAGGCCAGAGCAGCATCTGGTTCAGGATGAGAGTCTCAAAGCACGTTACGGTGCCGGACTCCAGCTCGATCAAGTCCGCCTGCTCTCCCCGAACAAACACCACGTCAAGAGAACCGGATGGTTGATGCACTGGTGCTGGCGAGAGACACACATATGTACGCATGTCCATACATAGCCACATCGTGTGCACCATTTCAATAACGAACACGCCCATGTGTACATACGCATCTATGTGCTTGTGCGTTTGTGCGTTGTGCACACACAACGCACAAATTCTCATACCACACAACGACACACAACGACACACCTCAGGAGTGAGTGCCAGAACAACGCGTGTGAGGTGCGCTGCAAGGGCAAACGGTGCCTCCATTGCAAGGTCGAAGTACTTATCCGCGAGGAAGTGCTGAATCTTCCCCCCAATCTTCTCTCGGTACTCCTCCTCCTGCAGCATGACCTGGACGGCGCTCTCGTGCAGGACGCTCTCCATCATGTGGTGGGCGGGATTGGCACTCCTCACGCGCACTTTCATGGTCACGCCCGGCACCCAACGCAGGGGCTGAGGAGAGAGAGCCCTGGCCGAGGGGGAGAAGCGCAACACAGGGGTGTACTCCTCCGCAAACGTGTCCTGCCACTCCGGACCTGCAAGCTTCAACTCTGGGGACTCGTCCAACCAGCTGGCGTCCCTCCCAACAAACACGTAGCGGAAGGTGGGAACCGTCTCAATGCACACGNGAGAGAGAGAGAGAGAGAGAGAGAGAGAGAGAGAGAGAGAGAGAGAGAGAGAGAGAGAGAGAGAGAGAGAGAGAGAGAGAGAGAGAGAGAGAGAGAGAGAGAGAGAGAGAGAGAGAGAGAGAGAGAGAGAGAGAGAGAGAGAGAGAGAGAGAGAGAGAGAGAGAGAGAGAGAGAGAGAGAGAGAGAGAGAGAGTCTTTACAACACTGTCTTACTTACAGAAACATAGTCTGTGATGAAGTCTGGCTCAGGGGGCGCGACGGTCACTTTGCTTGCCGGCTTCAAGCCCCCTCCAGGCAGGTTTCTGAACACCATTGGGCCCCAACCCGTGCCGGGCAGATCGGAAGACTCGCAGAAGGGCATGAACGCTGCCCTCCTAGAGAGAGAGAGAGAGAGAGAGAGAGAGTCACACACGCGCATGCTCGTCATATCCTAGATTGACAGCTCTCTTACCTGGCTAGGATGGAAGGGTCGATATTTGTATCTAAGCTGGTGGTGTTGCCACTAGTGGTATTGCTTCCACCCTCATTGCACATGCATGCAGCAGCGGAGGGGACTAGTGTGGCCACCGCTCCCCCTCTCAGCGCACGGAAGCGGTCACCTCGGCCCCCCTGCAGTAGGAGGACCACCAGGATGAAGTTCAGGAGACCCAGCAGGAACACCGTCATCAGGCCCAGATAGCGCCAAGGCCTAGACGGCCAAAGCCAGGAGGATTCCCCTGCAGCAGAAGAGGAGGCCTGCTTCTCTGCAAGCGGCAAGTGTGTCATCAATGTGTGTGCGCAATGTACAAAGGACTGGAAACAGTGTCGAGTGCTCTCTGGCCGTGACGCTGTGTAGTCGTTTCAGACAGAGGATCCCCGAGCTGGACTAACGATGTTATTGCATGGGATGACATGACATGACATGTGTGATTTGACAGCTTTCCAGTGCATGCTGTAACGGATTCAAGGCTGGCTGCAGAGTCTCTCTGAAAGCTCCCCCTTGACTAACCTGCGTCAATCAACGCGAGCTTTAGCGCTGCGGGGACGGCGCCTCCTACAGGTGACCCTTCACCGCTGCTGCTGCTGGCACTAGCGCTGCGCCTGCCAGGAGCGCTGCCCATGGCTGCCTGCTACTAGTGGTATGCCCAAATTCGCCCACTTGCCCGAGAGTTTCTCCGCCCTTATGTCTGTCCACCAGACTGATAACAACGACGCTGACTACCACTATTCTGCTGAGCTGCTGGCGTGTGGAGGGGCTAAAGCTTTGCCTTCCCTCGCGCACCATCTGTAGGGCATCCTCTTCCTGGAGCGATGCAGCGCGAAGGGGGGGAGTGAGATATCCTACACGGCTGGCTAGTGCTCTCAGGCAACACAGGCGGCTCCTCTCCTCTCCTGGCAAAAGGTACGGTCTCATCGGCCCTCCCGCTTGCTCAGCCGGTTAAGGGCGGCAGCGCTACCGGTCCGACACATAGGGCGTCCCGGAGGACAACCGACAAACACCGATGGACGCGGAGGGAATATGGCAGGCTGGCAGGGGCCCTAGCAAGCCGGCAAGCTGGCACGGTTTGTTCGTATTATGGGGGGTTGGCGTTGTACAATGCTGCAGAGGTCGTGTCGCGACTCGGCCATATCCTGCCGCATAAACTAACTCGGCTGCGTATCTCAGTGACTCCGAGACTCCGAATCTGAGAAACCAAGAATCAGCCATTGGAGCAAAGCCTGGGCTGGCAGGGGCTCTGGCAAACTTTCTGCACGGTTAGTTTGGCGAGTCGCGGAGTCGGAAGCTCGCGGAGAGACGCCCCGGCGGGAAAGGCCAAGAGCTGCGCGAGGCCGGCGCTGCGCCGGCCGCCCGCCTCGGCGCCTAACCGAGTTGGGGCCGTCGACGCCCGTCCGCCGCCGCGTCGGCGCAGGCGTACAACTTGGTCAAATGTGATGCAATTACCGGTAGTACCACCGGTATAGAGGTGTACTATAACCTCATTTAATTACTATGCTAGTATACATGGTCTACGTATGTCTTGTACATTATCATACGACAAGGAAACGGGTGGTATACTAGCTTCAGATATACGTTGTATATGGTTACATATTTATATACGTTAACATGAAAAGTCAGAGTGTACATATAGATATACATATATATGTATATATATAATATGCTATACACAACTCTTGTGTGTTGCATATTACGTGCCACGTAATGGCATTGTTTATGCACATTAGAATATTTGTATATGAGTCGAGTATTCAACGAGTATGCAAATGCGTAATCAATTGCTGCAACCAATTAATGTATAACACATAAGATACATCAACAGCATTTACGCATGCCACGCACATTGTATATACAAACATGTATACAGATGTTATAGAGTCAATGCTGAATGTGGTTCCTTTTCTGTCGTTGTATCACTCTCTACATAAGTTCGTGCATGTACATTTGTTAAATAAGCAATAGTTCAGTAGACGTTTAATCATACTCATGTATGCACTCACTTAATGAGCATGAACACTTGCGCATTATGCATCAGCAAATCGTAGCTTCACAAAACCACGATGAGCGTAAGCGTAGTAGATAGCACGTGCGTAGCTCAGATGAGTTTGTGTTTTGTTTTTGCTTGCATGCTCACGCATAATAACATGCACGAATTTCGTGTTCGATCTTTTGTACATGCGCGCGCGCACGCATGCATATATGCTATTCAGCCGTTAAGTCTCAATAGGCACTTGCCTTGCATCACAACATTGCATTACGGTACTACGAATTCGAATACAAATATGAGTGTTTAATAATGTATTAGTAAGCTACAAATGGTAATCACTCGCATACACGCACAGTATCCAACCCTACCTTAACAAGGCATACGTACAAAATGCAAGAAGCTGCTGATGCACGCACGCACGCACATGCCTTGCCAAGTAGCAGCACGGCCACACATGCACACACACACACTCACACCTTAGCTGCACACATTGATACGCCCATGCTGCATGAATATAGACACACACATGCATACACGCACACCACGAAGCTAGCTGCTGCAGACGCATGAACGCTCAAATAGACACACATATGCACGTAAAAAGTGATACGCATGCCCCCCTTTTAAATAGAAGAGAAATCAGATGCGCATATACCAACTCATCAGCTAAAAAGTTATGTAGCTAACTGCAATCTCAAGCACACGCGCACATGCGCTTGTAAAACCAATACACCGGCAGCAGTTTGCAATCTGAGCAGCAGACCCATTGAAGTCAAACATACGCGCACGCATACCAATAATAGACATCATACTTTGTAATAACTCAATTACAAAATACGCAATCCAGCGGTCCTTGAAAAACATCAGCTGACCAGTGCAGCAGCCCAACGCGACATGTACACAAGTGCTCCACCTCACAAGCAAACATCAAATGGACTATTACAGCCAGCACCGCCCAACCACACCAGTACAATTTGCTGACATCCAAGCATCTGGAAGGGCTCAACATCAACATAACCTACCTGATGTAGTTAATGGTTAAGTTAGGGACTTATAACGTGCCGTCCAAAGGCCGACCGGCAGATACTGCCGAGCGTCCCGGCCACACACATACCACACCGCCTCTGGAGACGCTTCAGTATGGAGGTACGTCACACAGGCCTACGGTAGGCCTCTACGTGCCTATTTGTACGAGTGATACGAGATGTACTTCGTATCACGCCCGCCCTGCTGCTGGCTTACCGCACTGCACGTGGCCAAGACTTGCCGCTTGCAACGCCCGCCCGCTCGACGCGCTTGCGGGGCAGCTTAGTCAGTGCCACTGATCACATGTGAAAGAGGAGGGGCGGCGTCCAGGTGGCGGCGGCGGTGGCGGCGGCGGCAGGGATGGCGTGGAGAGCAGCTACCGCGTTGCTGGTGATGGGTGTGCTGCTGCTCCAAGTTTGCGTGACTGGAGCGGTGGCAGAAGCTGACTTTGATGCGGCGGCCTGGAAGGCGCTGGTGGACGCCGTATGGCGGCCCACCAACATGACGCTGCGCTCAGCATCACGCAGTCTCAACGCCAAGGCCATGCAGAACAAGAACGGCGACCGCTCGACGAGCCCCGCGCTTCCACCTGAGCACGCAGTTGAGTTTCCATAACCATGCATTGCACCCCTCACATGTGCATACACAAACGGGCATTGGCATCTGCACGCACTTGCTCACAGTCACAGTCACGTTGTGTTCACAAAAACAAGCACCAATGTGCGGACGCATTGCACCCCTCACATGTACATACACAACGGGCATATGCACCTGTACGCACTTGCTGATAGTCCCAGTCACGTTGTGATCACAAAAAGCACCAATGCGCGGACGCACATACCTGCATTCCCGCCCAGGTCCTGAACCCCGTCACGAGCCTTGTCTGCTACAAGCCCAGCGGTCGCGCCCTTTCCAACCTTTTCCTCATCGGCGCTGGCAAGTCTGGTTCAACAGCACTGTGGGGCTACCTGACAGATACTCGCTATACACACGGTGCCGTGCGCAGCGACATCAAGGAGGTCCACTTCTTCAACAGCAGGCTGGCATTGGGGATGGAACCCCACGCCACGGACTCAGGGGAGGTCCTTACAGCCTACAGCAACCTGTTCCCGCCATGCAAGGAGGTGCAGGAGGGTGATGTGAGGTACCTCATGGATGCCACGCCAGGGTATCTGTCCAACACACAGACGGTGGGAAGGCTGCTGCACGCGTACGGGCCAGCACTTGCAGCAAGAATCAAGCTGCTGGTGGTGCTGAGGGACCCACTTACAAGGACTTTGTCGTGGTTCAACCACATTGGCAGGGGTCTCAAGTGAGTGTGCTGTGGCCATGCCCCCCCCCCCCCCCT
>RHPI01002973.1:52729-90095 GCA_009103225.1 Chlorokybus atmophyticus | reverse complement strand
AGCATTGTTTGCCGCCAAAGCCAACGCCTTGGCGGCAAAGAATGCCTGCAAGGGGATGGCCTGCACATCACAGCAATCAAGGTTGTGAAGCGCCTGCCACCCCAGCCTGCCACAGCAGGCCCCAGCCGCTTCGAAATGGCTGCGGGAGTGCAAGGTGATAGCCATCACCAAAGGCTGGCACAGGCTGACACCCTTTGGCAGCTGTCTCGAGTCCCCAAGTTAGGGCTTGAGGACTTTTCAGCTGACGCCCCTCACACCCCAACTTTGGCGCGCTGTATCTCACGTTATGATGGGTCAAAAAATCCAAAATAAATATGGATGTGTAGGGAAAAACCTAAGCTACACAAAACACATATACATGTCCGCCAAATAACAACTACCCCGCCCGCTACACCCTTAAAACCTCAAATTCTCCCCAAGTTAGGGACATTTACCCTATGTGTTGAAGACTGCGGGGACGGCTTATTGAGTGGTCAATTGTGAGCAACCGGCTGATGCCGATAACACGGGAAGTACAACGGTGTTTGAGAAATGCTCAAGGTCAATGCTTGTAGCTCGGGACATGGTTTAAATACTAGCATGTCCGAGAAGCATGAGCCCTCCTGGACGATTAGCGATACAGAGTGCTGCCGCACGCGAGGCGCTCATCAACTGGTCAAATTGTTCGGTCCAATTGAGGTCCATTTTATTGTAATATCCTAGATACTTATAGGAGCGGCGATGGCCCGCTGGGGTGATACGGCCCCACGGGGTGGCCAGAGGGGGGGGTCCCGCTGTATGCACCCCAAGTATCGGCAGATAGTGAAAACCGCTTTTGTTTACATAAATGCGCATGCCATGAGATTGTACAAATCTAGTGGACTATAGCCGAGTTTCAGCTTCGGCTAAACTCAAACTGCCTTCCCGCAAAGCCAACCCTGTGAGTGCCAAATTTATGCCACCGTTGTATTCCGTGGCCCCATCAGCTAACATCTTCGTACATGCCGATATACATCACAAATGATGATACAACGCGTTCTGCAGAGGTGACGCACCCCTCAGTCACTAAGTCGGTCTTACTAAGTTAGGTTATGCTTTAACCCATAATGCGGCCCCACGGGGTAACCAGAGGGGGGGAGGAGGGTCCCGCTGTGTGCACCTTTTATATCGGCAGATAGTGAAAAACGCTTTTCTTTACATTATTGCGCATGCCATGAAATTGAAAAATTCAGTTGACTGTAGCTGAGTTCTAGTTTCGGCTAAACTGGAACTGGCTTCCCGCAAAGCCAACCCCGTGAGTGCGGAATTTATGCCACCGGAGCAATCCGTGGCCCCATCAGCTGAAATCTTCGCACACGCCGATATATCACAAACAATGATGATAACAATGACGCGTTCTGCGCACCCCTCAGTCACCAAGTCTCGGTCTGACCAAATTAGGTTATGCTTTAACCTATATAAGCATGGACTTTTATCCACATGACTTCTCCTTTCTCATATTACATTGCATTGACTTGCATAGTCACGTGTTGTAGTTAATGTGGCTATTTCGTGCATCTTTGTTTATTTAACTGCATAGCTAGCCTATTCAGATTAGCTTAGAGGCTATGATCAGAGACGTAGTAGTTCATTGTTTCTTCGGTTCAGCTCAAGAGCGATTGCTCAGGCTTCCCCCTGCAATACATTAAGTTTTCCGACTTATGTTTGCTTGTATTTGTGTTGCACACGTGTGCACACGAACCGGTACGTATGCTCAGTGTGCATGTCTTCATACATGTTTTTGAGCGAACGGCCTCTATTTGTTCCTCGCCGCCCAGCCAATCGGAGGCTGGACACTTCGGCATTGCGCATTTGACGGTCACGAACATTAATTTGCCGGTCGCGACCTGTACTTTGATCAATTGTGATCATTTTGTGCTTCATGTAACACTTGCAATGTAAGTGTTTGAGGGTATTCTTACCCTCTATTCTCTTTGCTCGTATCGTTATTACCACACCACAGAGGGTGGGTCCACATGGTATCTATGGACAGCCCCTCACTTCCTACAACCCTACTGGTGGCGACGGATGTCCCTGTCTTCATTGTCGTCATCAAAGGGCGGGCGACTGCGTCGCAGCACGTCCACCACGCTCCGCGCTACCCTGGCCATCAAGCCTGTTCCGCTTGCAGTTGTCCTTCCCCTCCTCCTGCTGCTTCTCCTGCCGCTCGCCAGCGCTCAGGCATCCGCTTAGGTGGAGCTGCTGCGGGAGGTAGTTGATAGTGCTGGCAGCGGTGGCATGCGCCAGGTACGCGCCACGGAAACAGAGCAGAACAAAGAGGTTGCATGCAGTGTGTGATGCGGCATGGGATGCTGTGGCATGCATTTCATTAGAATCTAGTTGCGACATGTATGAGTAAGCACGCAACGGTCATACACCGACGGTTGGGTTGCATGCAATCGCTTCTGATTCCACCGCACGTACGTGTCCTCCGCGACTCATAATCTTCAAACCGGTTACTGACCATCCACTGCAACCACACGCTCATTATCTGCATGCGTGCCACTTCAGTCTGACTGTGAAATCAACCAACCAACTGGTTCTTCTATCCCAACACCACTCCGCATGCAGAAGTGGGATGGAGATGAGTCCGGCTGGCAGCCTTTCAGTTTGTCTCTCGCGCGCGGTTCAACATTGCGCAGCGCGTGCGAGTATGCCGTCGCCCTCGCGGGCAACCTGCCCCCCACCTCACCCGAAGCGCAGTCGCTATTGATCCGATACGTCGCCATACCCACGTGCGTAATCCTGCGCCTGGCACCACCACAAGTGGTACGAAAAACTGTGCGTGGGCGTGGGCGTGGGCACATGCGTGTCACGCTGCATGCGCATGCAAATCACCTTGATATCCGTGTGCGTGCGCGTACATGCACGGTTGTGCATGAGTGTGTCTCAGTGCACTCCGGTGTGAGGTTGAGTTGTTGTCTCACAGTGCAAGGGTGCTATTGAAGCGAAACAACGGCCCCATCGTGCTGCCTCTGCTTGCAAAGCGCGCATTGGACTCTCACTTTGTATGCACAAAGCTCGGCTTCTGTCCCGACGACAACTCCACCACCTCGGGGTGCGCCTTCAAGCGCGGGCAAGGCCAACAACCGGAACCCTCGTGCTTCCCACCCGCTGAGAAGGACACAGCAGCAGCAGCAACAGCAGCAACAACAGTGCACAGAGGAGAGAGAACAACGTCCTTGTTGGCAGAGACTGAGAGAGGGGAGACAACAACAACATGTGATGTTGCTTGGAGGTTTTTGCATGTGACTGACATACACGTTGATTACGAGTACCTAGCGGTTGCTAACGCAATGTGCGGGCCACGAGTCCGATGGGTTAAGCGCGCCATCCGCCGCCGCAGGCAGGTAGCGAGAATGTGAGCAGTGGACCCGACATGTGCGTGACACGCCGTGGTTGTGCCTTTCCTCTCCTCAGGTGGGGTGATTATCGCGACCCCCCCCCTCCGTTGTTAGACTCCATGCAGGCCACCTTTGGTAGGGGTCAAGGAGCGGATGATGGCGACGGCGTCGGCGTGGATCTTGTCATCTTTACGGGGGACCTGGTACCCCACATCCTATGGAAGGGTATGTGCAACGCGTGCGCGTGTGTGCGGATTATGCGCAAGCCCTGGTTAGTTGATGCCTGTTGTTGTGCGTGCAATAGGCACGCGAGAGGACAGCGTGGCGTATCTGAAGGACTTCTCAGACTTCTCGCTTCGGCGCTGTTTTTGCAGGGAAGAAAGTTTACGCATCGCTCGGCAACCACGACGGCATGCTCGAAGACCAGGCAAGCATCAGAGATTGCAAGCCTACCGATTGTTGCTTTGCACAAGTCGTATTTCTAGCAACAACGTTTTGCTATTCAGTTTCCTAAGGCGCCGGCAACCGATTGGTTGTACGAAGTGGCATGGTTAGCATGGTCTCGTTGGTTGCCAATTGAATGCAAAGCCACGGTGCTTGCGGGCTGCTTCGCATAACCCAACTTTGCAAATGATCTCTCTCAACACCCTCCTTTACAACGTATCCAATTGGTACGTGCTCGACGGCATGTTGAAGCCGAACACGACCCCACGGGACAGTTTGCATGGTTGGAGAGAGTTTTGACCTGCAGAGCCGCGAGGGTTAAGTGTGAAGGTGTGGTGGTTTTTGGACATATCCCGCCCGGAGATGGGACGTTTTATGTGTGCGGTATTCCAACATTGTTGAGGAGTTTCATGATGTTATCGCGCAAGCCTTTGGACACACCCATAGAGACCACTTCCACCTGTTTTATGACGGCGCCACTCTCCCGTGCCCGTACGTGTGCATGCAATCGCTTGTTGTACGGAAGGCGAGCATGGAGTACTTACGGTGTGGCTTGTGTAGGTCCTTTGGGTGTGGTCGATGACACTGTACACAAGCAGAAATCCATCCGTGCGCGTGTCTGAATATGCGGACACCGGCGAGGTGCTGGACTCCACGCAATACACGTAAGTGCTTGCCAAGTGCTTACGTGTCCTACACAGTGTAATCAACGCACGCACGCACGCACATGTGTGTGTGCGTGCTTGGTGTACCAGGCGTGTACACACGCAGGCATGCAGGCTGGACTTGGCAGCATTGAACCGCAACGCCTCATCGCCGTCCGCGCTTCACTGGAGAGTGTCGTACGCTGTCTCCAAAGAGTACAATATGACCTCTCTTTCGCCGAGAGTGTTCGCAGGAGAGAGTGTTCACAGGAAAGCCTGCTCGCGAGGCTTGACAAAGTTTCTCACGTTCGGGGGAGGTTTTTGTTTCATGAGAGTGCGGATCAGCAGGGGGACGCCTGCGAGGGGGACTGCATCAAGCAGCTGGTATGACGCATGGTTTCACATGGGGTTGCACTGTTGTGTATGTGACTGCTCACATGCGCTTTGTGAGGAGTCTGAGCCAGCACAGCATCTTCACATTGTAAACGCATGCATTCATAGTCTCAACCCGAGGCATCAGTGCTGGTATGCTGACTTCGTTTCATGCTTGGGGCAGGTTTGCCGGCTTAACTTGCAGACATATGCTGTCGAGAGGCAGTGCCTTGATGAGCACACGACCAATGGGTGGATCAACTCGATCGCTATTTTCTCAAATGATGTTTTCGGCTGTTGAAAGTCCTCATGTTCGTCAGTGTCACGTTTCGTGTAGTATTGCATAGCCTTGTAGGGTTGTGTAGCGTTTTCTGTGCTCTAATTGCAGTTGATCAGACTTGTTTGCCAACAATACCCAAATTGTCAACAGACAAAACTTGCCTGAAATGATTGTTCGGTATCGATACTGCTCACCACAACATGTCTTCGAGCGATTACAACTGTGATGCAGCCCTGTTTGCACCTCAGCATGCAGCCTAAGAAGGTGGCCATGGGTGGCGACTTTCAGCACACAGAGGTGTCACAAACGTGCGTGCATGCGCGCGTGCGGGCGTGCGGTACGTAGAGGTGCAATGGCAGGAATCCTATTCCACCGGGTGGTGTTCGCAAAGCGGAGGAGCCCCTCCCTGGGGAGACGCATGTGCGCCGCACGCGTGCGTTGATAAGTGCGCATGTGAAAGAGAGAGATGGGGCTCGTCTATTACATATGACGAAATGTTGATTTTCACATTGTTAGTGAGTTCATAATCAATCATGTTATACTTACATCGTGCTTAACCTAGATGACTAGTCCAACAAGCAGGTTATGACATCTCTTTACACTGTGACGTCACGTTTCAGTCACTTTAATCTATACAACACACTTCTCAGCTCCATTACACTGTTACAGTAGGCTACTCAAAAGACTGGCTGAATGTGTCGGCCCGTGCGGTATAGCAACAGAATGTTCTTCTGCCAGCATTTTGCCTTGAGCGTAGTCCAGTGTTCTTCTGAAGCAGACTCAGTCATAAACGCCAAATGAACATAGCGTTTACCCAGACTCTTTTGATATCGCTCGGCCTTGTTGATCAGGTCCTGCACATCGCTGTCGCCACCTACAGATGGTTTGTGCTCGCCAAGAATGAGCGCTTCACCACACTCACCCGCAAAATCCACTTCTGCTGTAACCTGTTTGCCTTCTTTTGTTTTTCGCCATTCTGGTTTGGGCACAACTTCTGCCCCAAGCCGCTGCGTGTAAACTCGCGCTACCGCTTTGCCAAACTCGTCTTCTCGTCGGTGAGTCAGCTCTCGTGCGCGATCCCACAAGTTGCCGACGCGGCGACGAAGACTACCTCTGCGACCACGCAGATGGTATGTGGCTCCATTTTCCAAAGCCTCAAACGCACTGATGCCAAGAGTTCCACCGTCCTTGAACAAGGCTCCCATGCCATTGTCGAGAAACCACTTGTCAAAGTGTCTGGCATCACGAAACCACAGCTTCTGTGTTTGCCGCTCCTCCGGTTGCTCTTTGTCAATGATGAACATCATCTTGTCTACACATTGTACATCATCAACATAACAGACGATATGTTGTCGGGACTCATAAGTCTTCACAAGACATATACAATTCGAGACTACTCAACATGCAATGTTTGTTCGTTTGTCATGCAAGAAACAACATGCAATGTTACCATGTCTCTCACCGGTTAAGCGAGCTTGAGAAGGAGGGGCAGCGCTCAGCTCCTGGCCTTGATCAAAGTATGCGGCACTGAAAGGGTCCCTTGAACTCTCATCGGGCTTACCACCTGATCTTGAAACATACGCACGCACACATAAGCAATGCAAGCCAGTAACAACAAGCAACTAGTGACATACATGCAAGCATGTGTTGACTAACCATTCGACGATCCGGCGCAAAGAGACGTGGCGATGCGTTTCTTATGAGAAGTCGCCAATGCATGCCACTGGCATGGAAGCGGGGCAGCTGTTTGAGGAGACCTTTGGCCAGGAACCAGACGTCTGAAACGGGCGCCATGCGCTGCCACAGCGAATGCCAAACAAGCCAACTCCGCCACATATGTAGCCATACCTCGAACAACAATGCCTTTGCCCCGCGGTGGCACGGCCCTGGTAAAGGGAAGTGACGTGTGTTAGCATGAACGATAGGCAGTACACTTGGACTGAAGGCCTGCGTGTTGAAAGATGTGCATGCATGACCTATGCCCTACGCATGCACGAATGTCTGGGCGTATAAGCAAACCTGCAAGTTCACACAATCAAGCAATGCCAACCAGCCCAGGGCATAGACGCGGTTGATGTACTCAATGCATGAACGGCGTCTGTGTCTATGACATGCCATGCTATAGACAAAGACGTAGACATAGACATAGACGTAGGTGCAGTGCAGGAGACTTTAAGCAGTGCTCAGCAAGTTGTTGAGCATGCCTGCTACAGTTGCGCTCAGGCGTGTGCTTACTGGTAAGCAGGCTGGTAAGCTTGGCTCCGAACAGGCTTTGCTTGTAGCCGTTAGCCGCGCAAGCAGAGCCCTTTGACGATCGGCCTGCCCCCCCCACCTGCCAAGCAGTAGCACCACTCAGACTCTTCCACACGACATGCATAGTAGCGGCTACTATGCAGCAAGCAATGCCAGCTACCCTAGGGCAGTAGCACCACTCAGTGCTTATGACAGCAAGCATGCATGCTTTAACAAGTGCCCTAAGGTGTGTGCTTACTGGTGAGCAGGCTCCGAACAGGCTCTACTCGCAGCCGTCTCAACGCAGAGCCCTTTGTAGATCTTAGGCCCGCCACCTGCCACGCAGTAGCACCACTCAGTCCACACGACATGCATGCATAGTAGCGGCTACTATGCAGCAAGCAGCCATGCCAGCTACCCTAGGGCAGTAGCACCACTCAGTGCTTGAACTGCGTCTATCATGATGGCGTGCAGGAGACTTCAACAACGTGATGAAGCAGTGCTTATGACAGCAAGCATGCATACTCCAACAAGTGCCCCAAGGTGTGTGCTTACCGGTGAGCAGGCTCCGAACAGGCTCTTGGTCGTAGCCGTCCCAAAGCAGAGCGTGCTTGAGTTTGCCACCGCCACCTGCCAAGCGGCCAGCACCACTCACTGTCTCCCACACGACCAGCATGCATATGCATCACGTTCGTGGGTGATACCAGGCTGGCTCCGAGCCAACGACACACGGACGTGGGTAGGCTACCCAGGACAACACGCCGCTGGTGACTCACCTGTCACTGCGGCGATGTCGGGACCAAGCCACTCGCCACCGTCACCGTCCGGCGACGCGGTAGCCCACCAACCGTGGGAGTGAGTCATTCCCCACACGACATGCATGCATAAGTGCGTGCGTGCGTGCGTGCATGCATACATGCATGGTAGGCTATTTTCTGGATCTGCTGCTTGAGGGGACGCCTTGGTCAATACAGGGGCCGCCGAGGCCTTAGCTGGCCAGCGTCCGTGGGTAGATGGCTCTACCCAAGGACAAAACACTCACCACTGCGGCGGTTTCGAATTCTCGGTGGGTGTGACCTCGAGCACCCGCGAGCATGCGTGCACGCTTCTATGGAGACCGCTGAGACCAGACCAGAGGTAGCCGGGTGACTGGCTTTACCCTACCCAGCTGTCACTGTGGCGATGTCTCGAGCTCGCCACAATCCATGGCAGGCGGGCACCGAGGTTTGACCGCATCTCGAGCATTCATTTTCCTGGAGCACGGGACCAGAAGCAGCAAGTGCTTGCTTGAAAAGCAATTTTCTGAAAGTGATGTGTCAACGGCTGGGTACGAAGATTGCCAGGTCGTGTTGAAAGGTTGCCCTTAGGAGAAACGTCATGTCTATCACGATGACGCCCATCTACCTGTGACTGAGATACTTTTGTACCAGCGACGTCGTGTTGCAGGTGATAAGTAAGGTTGTTTGAGTATTAGTGTACAGGGTATGCGCGGTGCTGTGCACCATCATACAGTAGCAAGGGCAACAACCGACACAAGCATGCACTTCAGAGGGCATCTTGTATGGATCCATGGGCTTCATATCCAAGATGCAATGGTGTTGGTATGCTTCTGGTTGGTATGTATGATAACATCATGGCTTCAATACCATATCATGTACAACTGAGCTGCTGCAGCTGATGTTGACACAGGCAAGAGTACTGATCAATTCAAATTGCACATGCATCCAAGCACGCCACCATCCATTGTTTGGTTGGGCATGGTGCAGCGTTGACAGCCAACACTTGCATGTCCGTGATAATAGAGGGTAGAGATTGTTTGGTTCAACGGACGTGATGCGCAGAGCGAAGTATGACAGCTGGAAAGGCTGATGTGTGGAATCTGCCATAACGCGGCACATCGGCGATTATACGCGTCTCACGGATGGACACTCGCGTCACCCTGCATAAGCCTAACTGATGCATGTGGTGGCGCCCATGCGGGCGACGTGAGCAGGGTCCCCAAAGGGTCCTCACGACGGCCTCATGCCAATCCACTGCCGCCTGTGGTGATCCAGTACATATGTAACCCAACCCAACCATCCCAGGCACCAGACAACAGAACACACTGCAAGCAGCAATGTCTCTATGTCTACATATAGCTAGCGCAGCATGAAAAGCCACCATGCCTGGCACTTTCCGAGCTGACGGCCGGTGCAACCAGCAGGCCTTCGACATGAGGCAGGCAGAGGTGCGCAACCTCCGGCAGCAAGACACTTGCAGCAGCAACCCTCTAAAGCTCCAGCCAGAAGACACCATGCAGGCAATCACACACTCGGCGCAGCGAAACGATGGCACAGCAGCATGCATCCCAAACAGTGAACAGTACAGTACAAACACATGGTGAGTGAGATGCTGTGCAGCGCAATCTCATCATGTAACTGCGGTGATCCGTGCAGGCATGCCGCACAACCAGGGGCTTGCTTGAGTACTGACCATATATGTGCCCAGTTCTGCCACAACTGCTTGGCTACTGCAGCAACTCGACGCCAAGGTTGGCACGGAGCGGAACCTCCAATCTCAAACTACAATGGAAGAGACAGATGGGAACAACCATCAGCATTCGTGTACGCACGGACAGTTCTGAAATGTACGCACGCACGCCCACTCACCCAGTCATTCTTTGGAACTTTGGCTTCGCCCCCTGGAACACCCGTCAGCTTCAGCTTCTGCAGCGCCTTGGCTCGCGCTGTGGTGGTGGCTTTGGGGACGGTGCGGTCCCCCAGCAGGGCGTCCACCACGGCCATGAGGGTCTGCTCCACGTCGACCATGTGCGTTTGACAGAGGGAGTTCACCACCTGAGATGGAAGCGAGGTTCAGAGCTGCAAGAAGGCCTCGGCTGCGGTGCAGGCAGCAAACTGGCGCTCGGCCTCTTTCTGCTCCACGGCATCTGCGCATAGAGGGTCGACTCAAACGCTCATCTTGTGCTTTTGGACTTTTACGGACTGAGCATGTTTGAAGAGCACAGAGCGAACATGCACGTACGCGCGCCCTTGCGCATGCGTGAATGTGCGTGCTTTCTGCGTGTGCATGTCATAGCACACAAGCTCATCCATACGCACACTCATCATCAGCAACAAACACACACGCGACTGCGCACACATATGTAGCCAAGTACGCATGCGTACGCACGCACGCACGCACCCTCACCTCTCACTGCGTCCAGTTGGCTCTTGAGCGCGTGTCCCTTGTGCCTTTCCCACTCCCCGACGAACGGCACGCCCAGCATCAGAGGCGACTTGCCCAGGTGCGCCGCCGCGCGACGCTCGTACGCGTAACCGATTATGTGGAGCATCGCCTCGCCAAAGGCTGGGACGCGTGGGGACAGATGTGTGTTGGTATCAAGTCGTGCACAAACAGACGCAGGTACCTGCATGTGTGTAGCAACATGTATAGCATGCGCATGTGAAACTGTGCACTCAAGTGAACGTGCACATAGAGTTGCGCGTACCACCGCGCACACACATGCCACGAGCATGTGCATGTGCACATGTGGGTAGGTATCTGCCCGCATGTAACCAGCAACAAGTGCATGCATGCATGCATGCATTGTTGTGCAACCACACTGCCGACTCACATGCTTGCGAGAGCCTGTCCACCTCCTTCGTGGCCCGGTTGACGAACCCTGGTTTGTGCCCCTCCACGTATGGCCGCAGGCGCTTCTGGAAGAGGGGAACCAACCTCGCCTGCCTCTCCAGCGGCACAACCTGCACACAACAACCCAACGTTACAGGCAGGTGACATTGACACTCAGATCAGGGAGAACACATACAAGGGCTTAAGGACTGTTACCTTGATCTTGGCTTGCACTTCTCGCTGCGTGAGTTGCCTCCCGCCCGCGTCAATGGCAAGCGTGACAAGGCTCGCCATTGCAAGCTGCACGTGGGGAGGGAAGCATCACCACCACCACCACCACCACAACAACAACAACAACGTGTATGCATCACGTCCTGTTCACTGCTGAGTAGCACAAGCATGTACTTGAGTATGTTGCAGAACGGTACATGATGCCACATACAACCACACACACACACCAGCACTCGCCTGTCCGACAAAATCGTCCACGAGTTCTGATCCAAAGAGCATGCCGAAGACGGCGGCGGGGTCCATCATGGGCTGCCCAGACACGCCCTGACGACCGGACCGGTTGTACAAGTCGCGCTGCGCAGGATCAGACAACACCTGCCTGTTGTAATTTTGGGTAGTTGGTGTAATGGCTTGTTGGGCATCACGCACGCACCTGGTAAGCCCTTTCCCCAGCTCCTGCACACACGAGCGCAACGCAGAATGACATACCAGACCGCCTTCAGCGAAAGAAAGGAACACAAGCACATTGCATTGCACTCACACCTGACCTTCGAAATGACAGCACAGTGCTCCGTGCACACATGCAGTATACATGCCACACACGGGACTCTGAAAATGGGCAGAGTTTGCGCGTGCATCAAAGTAGCACATTGGCGCTGACATGGAACTTGCGGGCAGCTGTCGCCAGGGTCGCCAGGGTTCTTGTCCGGGTGCACCTTGCGCCTGCATGCCATGCGCGTGGTTATCCTATATGTTGTTGTGTTGCGTGCATGTAATGTGCGTATGATGCCGTTCATGTGTAATTTCCCACGCAGCCAAAGAAACCAACCAAAGTGTCATGCAAGTACCTGCAGGTGGTAAGCCTTCTTGATCTGCTCCGGCGTGGCGTCGGTGGCCACGCCCAGCACCTCGTAACAACGCGTCTCTGCCACAGAAACCATTGCTAGCGCTCCCAACATCCCCACGACCACGCGCAAACTCTCTCTCTCTCTCTCTCTCTCTCTCTCTCTCTCTCTCTCTCTCTCTCTCTCTCTCTCTCTCTCTCTCTCTCTCTCTCTCTCTCTCTCTCTCTCTCTCTCTCTCTCTCTCTCTCTCTCTCTCTCTCTCTCTCTCTCTCTCTCTCTCTCTCTCTCTCTCTCTCTCTCTCTCTCTCTCTCTCTCTCTCTCTCTCTCTCTCTCTCTCTCTCTCTCTCTCTCTCTCTCTCTCTCTCTCTCTCTCTCTCTCTCTCTCTCTCTCTCTCTCTCTCTCTCTCTCTCTCTCTCTCTCTCTCTCTCTCTCTCTCTCTCTCTCTCTCTCTCTCTCTCTCTCTNTCTCTCTCTCTCTCTCTCTCTCTCTCTCTCTCTCTCTCTCTCTCTCTCTCTCTCTCTCTCTCTCTCTCTCTCTCTCTCTCTCGCGCTCGCTCGCTCGCTCGCTCGCTCGCTCTCTCGCACCTCCTCTCACCCTCTCTGTGCCAACCTCGAAGCTCACAGCTCACAGCAGGCTAAGCCTACCCCCCTCTCCCTCTCTCTTGCTCTCGCGCTCTCGCTCGCTCTCTCGCTCTCTCGTACCTCCTCTCACCATCTCTGTGCCAGCCTCGAAGCTCACAGCTCACAGCAGGCTAAGCCTACCCCCCTGTCCCTCTTCCTTGCGGCGCCGCTCAGACACGAGCGGCCAGCCAGCCAGCCAGCAGCCTCCTCAACCTGTTTGCTCCCTACACACCCACATGCGCATCCACAACAACACCGCCTGTGTAGTAAGCTGTACAGCTGTACTTTGGTACAGACAGGGGCCCTAACCCTCGGCCTGCCACGCTGGCAGAGTTAGGCTTTCGGGACCGCTCACATCATTCATTCGTCCTTTGTTTCGGCTTTTCAATTGGGGTACTACAATGGGATCCTACATCCCTTCGGGCTCGGGCAAGGGCCGGACCAGTCACCCGTCTTGTCTCTGCTTTGCGTTTAGCTGCAGCGGCGGCGGCGGCGGCGGCGGTGATGGTGGTGGTGGTGGTGGCATTCCTGTGAGGGCGTCGGGCGCCGCCTAGCAACGGCCACGGTGTGTGCTAGCGGCCGCCGTGACTCAGAGCCTGTCGCTGCGGAAGGCACTGGCTGCAGCAACCGCCCACAAGTAAGCACACACCCTAACGCAGATGCAGCATAGCTAGCTCTTACCGCTCTACCGGTTGGCTCTGCTTGATGACGTTGTGACGAACGCTTGCAAGTTGTCATGGCTGTCTTTTGGATTGCGCAGCCCATCGCAAGGCAGGCCAACTTGCCGGCGGCACTTTCACACAGCCAACTTGCGCGCGGTCCGCACCTGACGGGAGAGTGTTCGTCGCTGAAAAGGCTGGCAAAAGCAAGGTGCGTTGCAGATGCACGGCCATCACTATCTCTCAACGCACTCACGAGTCGCTTGGGACACACGGGCGTTGACGCACTCACGCTCACACATGAGCACGCAGATGCCAGCTGCACGCACATGCAATCGTGGACGCGCACGCACGCACACACTCATGGCTAGTCGCCCACACAATCGCCTGCAGGTGTTCAACTCGCTGGAGGATGTGAACCCCCAGGTCCTGCTCGACATCTCTTCTTTCTTTCGCCTTAGACCCAACCCACTACATCCACCTTTACGCCTTCTACGCGTACGCACCCCGACGACTCCGTCCACGACAGCCCTTGTCCTTCACTCAACACCCCTTGCAAGGCTTTTGGTTGCGTGAGCCGCTGGCGCATCGTCGGCACCAAGGTCTGGCATTGCTTAGAGCTGTCTCACATCTGCTTGGTCCTCACTCTCGTCCTTGCATTCAAACCATGGTCTGCTTTGCGTTGCAGGCGGCATTGGCATTTCATCCAGGGGGGCAACAAGAGCGTTGGGCGCTGCTTAGCAACGGCCACAGCGTGTGCTAGCGACCGTCATGACTCAGAGCCTTTCGCTGCGGAAGGCACTGGCTGCAGCAACCGTCCACCGGTAAGCACACACCCTAACACAGTTTTAGCATAGCTAGCTCTTGCATTGCTGTTGAGTCTGCTTTTGATATACACACACGCTTGCGAGTTGTCCTGGCTGTCACCGTTTGTCTCTGGCATTGCTTAGAACTCCTTCACATTTGCTTGTTGCTCCTAGGCTAAGACAGTAGTGCATGCATAGGCCGTGTGTCTCACGCATGCACTTGTGTGTAGTCAAGTGTATTGTCTATCAAATGCAATAACGCACTCTCTCACTTCTCTTCATCAGGTCTGCCACTTGGGACAAAGCCATTGCCGTCCGAAGCATGGCTTCGATGCCTGCTGCATTGGCTGGCTTGGTTGTGGCATCGCACGGCGCCCGTTTCGGGTGTCAGCACCCCGGTCAAAGGTTCATCCACAAGGCTGCACGGCCTCTACAACATGCAGTCGCTTTCCCTCGCCACAGACGCACAGCAATTTCCTTCTGCGCCAACTTGTCAAACGGTTGGTTGGTGCACTACATGCGTGTATGTTGTTGATTTGTTGCTAACCGCTGAAACTGCATTGCTAATGCGTGTGTGTGTACTTGTTTGCGCATCAGGCGGCAGGCCTGATGAGGGTATGAGGGACCCTGCGAATGCCTCAGAATCTTCTCAAAGCGAAGAGCCTCCCATGTCTCCTCTTCCTGTCACGCCCCAAACAGGTGACGTTTGTGAGAATATTGCCTATAAAATATTCTTAAATTGCATTTGCTTTGAGTCCTTCTAGCATGTGCCCTGTTGCCTTATGACATGCGCCGTGTGTAGACATGACCATTGACATCTTTGACGTGGAGGAAGTGAAGGGGCTGCAAGAGTACCAACTGTACTTCCTTGATGCTGCCAACTTCAACAGGTGGTATGCCGCGAATGGCATCAGAGGGTTATTTAAGGATGGTAAAGGCCCAGGCCTCAGCGACTTGAATCTTTTGGAAGAGGGTGTCGTGTATCATGTGCGTTCTCCACGAGGTGACCTTGCAGGCCGTGTTCAACGCATGGAAGCAGAGCAACGGCATTTGACCGCTCGGCGCGAGGCGGAGTTTTCACAAGCGGTAGTGCGCATCTTCTCGCAGCGATTGGGGGCGCAAGTGGTGCCGAGACCGGAGATGCGAGGAGAGGTTAGAATAGGTGACACAGTGTTGGCAACAGTTACTTTTGTAGGGACATGCGGCTCGGACCTCATCGTCGGCGAGCTGCAGCAATACGCTGATAACGCGAAGGTCGTGAACGAGCTCATTCAAGTGGCTCGCACATATCTCATAGCGTCGCGCGGTAATGTCAATGTTCATGTCGCATATATGGCAGAAAGTGTTTCAGACAAAGCAAGAGATGCGGTCCAAAGCACATGTCGGCAGTATGATGTTATTTTTCTGGCACGCACTGGTGAAGACATTGAGCCAGTCTTTTGATGCAGCACCTTGACTTATGAGCGCTGATCTCAACGAAATCTTAGCTGATACTAGGTTGGGTTGCAACATGTGCATAGTGTACTGCATTGGCACAATCGTGTCTTGCTTTTGCTTACGTAAGCAAGTACTATGCTTAGTACTATGCTCAATGCACATGCGCGATCCACCTACGTCATTCACACTCTTATGCGGTCTCATTATGTACCCAGCGCCCATGTGAGCAGGTACTAACTGAATGCATGCTTGTATGTCTAACGGGGCGGGCTAGCATTGGTATAGTGTAGCAAGCAGCCATAGAACTAGCCCGGTGGTTAAATATGATGTGTAAAGCGTGTGTATGCTTGTGCTGATGCATGCCATTCGCATTGTCCACATGCATGCTGCCACCGTACCATACCCCTTATATACACAATGCGCTACGGCATTGCTCATGCATAGTGTCATTCATCACACGCGTGGGAACAGCACGCAGTCCGCAGTTACCCTCACATCTATTCCACCACCGGGCTATACTACTACACTATTTACATTACTACCTACACCACCACCCCGTAAGTCATGCAAGTTATGCATGCATCGCATTGTAATCACCTGTACAAGCACGAGCAGCAGCGTCAATGACGGCAGTCAACGGTTGTAGTGTTGCAGCAGCAACGCAGCATGCAGCATAGCAACGGCTCTCCCTCCCTCCCTCTCTTCCTCCTTGCCTCTGTCCATGTCACCCTCGTCCTCCTTCAACCACCTCTCTCTCTTCCTTCCCCTCCCCCTCCTCTGCCTCTCCTTCCTCCTCCTCCTCTCACTCCGCCGCTGCTGCAGTCGCAACCCTTGCTGTTGCTGGTCCGGCAGGGCCCCACTGCCCTGCCCCTCTGCCCCGCCCCTCTGCTCTCCCCCTCCCCCTGACATCAATGCAGCTTTGCTTGCACTGCACTGCGCAGTGCTGCTGTGTTGTTGCCGGCAGTTGGGCGCTGCTAATGGGGTTGGGTGATGGGGTTGGCTGAACCTGTCAGTCGCACGGGCAGACTGCACTACCACGCAGTCTGCTCCCCATGCAGTCTTCATGCTGCTTGGCGACGCTTGAAGGCCTCGAAGATGATCTTGTACAGGAAGGCCGGTGGTGTGCAGTACATGTGCTGGTCATTGCGCATCTTCTGCCGCAACGTGGCTACAACATGCGTTTCAGAGGGTGACCATCCGCCCGCATGGCCACTAAGAGGTCCACCATGGCCTGTACGAAGTGCACTCGATATGTGCACACTCTTGCAAACCGCACATACTGGCACTGCACCACTCCTAGCTTGATGCTGCTGGCCACATTGGATTCGGGTAGTGGTGCCCGGTGACGCGAGATGTCTCAGTACACCGGCAGATCCTGCTTGCAGTACAGCCGAGTGCACAGGCCATGCGCTGTCTGGAACACTGTCATGTCCAAAAACGCCAATGTTGTACTTGCAGCTGTACGTGTCACCGTCACAATATGCTTTGGGTACAGACCGCCACCCCGTACGCCTGGCGCTATTACTTACGGAAAACATTGGGTTTGTGTAACAACGCCAGCATGAGCAGCCATAAGGCAGCCGGCAGGGGGATGTCCATTGGGTTCAGGTTTAAGGTTGAGAGCCGTGCACAACTTGGTAACCCAGCCTCCCTGAAACCTACATTCGCACTCATATAGTTGTACATGTGGCGTGTGCACACCGCCATAATCGATCACTGCCAAAATCGGGGAGTGTGACCGTGGTCATAGTCAGATGCATGACTTTGTTGAACAATATGTGATACCGCATTGACCAAAACTTTACTCGTTGGAAGTTTTCCGAACAATATCATCAACACAATTTTCAACAAAGTGTCGGGCTTGAGAGGGTCGTGTGCTCCTCCGGGTCGAGCCCAATTGTATTACCATGATGAGGATTGGTGGCAGTCTTGAGGATGTCTGATGGTGTAGCTGCACAGCGCGAAAGGCAAAAAATACTCCCGTGACTGTACCTACTTGTGTGCTAAACACATGTGATCGTGCCAAAATGCGATGCAATTTGGTGCTGTGTGCACTGCGTGCTGAATGCTCTGCTACCAATGCCAACAAGAGCAAGTTAACCAGCCACTACGAGAGGTAGTGCTGCTTATACAGTTCCTTGCATGAGGTAGGCAGGCAACGCCTCACACAAGGCGCCTGCTGCGGAAGACACTGAGGTGGTCGCTGCTCTCATAGCACGGATGGATGAGCTTCACGCGGTGCTGAAGGGCAGGGATAACGAGTACCGCGCGTGTTACACAGCACGGTGGGCAGCAATGGGAGTGAAGTGCAAGGAAGTCACCCCGCCTCCTCGCATACAACCACCACGATGCGCCCGAGGGGACGCAAGGCCATCCGCAACGGGTGGCAAAGCTGGTTCTGCGGGCCAAACGGCAACAACAACAGCAGCGACAACAGCTTCTTCACCAGCTGCAACTGCTGGTGCCTCGGCGTCACCATTTGCATCGGCCAAAGCCCTTGCAGACCCAACAACAGCTGCTGCAACACACGCAGCCACGAGCGCAGTCGGTGAAAGTCTTGCGGCAACCATTGCTGCAACATCAACTGTCCTTACTGCCGAGTCCACTGCAGCAACCTCATCAGCAGCAACCATCGCCGCTGTTAACACCACGGTGCAGCCATCCATAGCGACAGCTACCACTGAAGCTGCTGCAAGCATAGGTGCCATCGAGATCACTATGGCAGGGCCGTCCATATCCGCTGCTGCTGCAGCAGATGCTGGACCCTCCACGTCCATAACGGTGCCGGCCACCGCGCCAGATGTACCCCCACCACGGTACCCACTTAGGCACCAAGCTATGTATACCAAAACCGGAATGCCGATCACGCCAGCGCACATTAGAGGGGACCGGTTCGGGTTCCGTGTGGATGAGGATGCCATCCTATATGGGGTGGATGATGCCCCTCTCCATCGCCAAGAGTTGGGTCACGACGCACGCACCCTTTACATCACCGACAAGACCCTTACCATGTTCTAGGTGTTTTACAACCGGCACCGAGTGGCGTCTGTGGAGAATAGCACGATTTGCAGTGTTCTCTACATGTATAGCATATGACACTTATGTGCTATTGTCCAGTCAGCTTAGCTAGCCCTATTGTAGCTTATTATATTGGTACTTGATAATCTACACATAGATTGCAGCTGAATGTATAGGCTGCAGGTAGTTGGGACTGGTACAGTCTAGACTGGTCCTTGGTACGACCTAGACTGAAGGTTTCGAGCCGACAGGCCGCGGGCTATTGAACTAGTTCACTTTCTCTGGTCACTTCGTTGGCGGTGTAGCTCTGCTCATACCACTGTGCTGTGTATACTTGTGCATGGTTGCATGCAGCATCTCTACTCAATAGGTTATGGGCTCATCTTTACGTGTGTAGAGCTAGGTCTTGTAAGAGAGTATTCTCCTCTGTGTGTGAGGTTGTTGAAGCTATAAGCTGAGAGTCTAAGAGGTACAGCGGACAAGCAGGAGGACTGCAGGGTTCAGCTGTGAAGTTCAGCCAGAAGGAGATGTTCACCATAAAACCTTTGGGAGATGACAACTACGCCAGCTGGAGCTGTGAGATGGAGCTCATCCACAAAGAGCTGTGGAAATATGTTAACCCAAAGGGGAGTGCGCCAATTGGTAACGAGTCTGCATGGATGCGATGCAATTTGCGTGCTTTGGCTTTGATGAGTACACACGTTGAGCCGTTTCATCAGGCCACTGCTACAGATTGCAATCTGATGCCAAGCATGCATGGGAAGCATTAGAAAATATGTTCTCTACACGCTCTGCTGGTCGTAAGATTGAGCTCAAGCAAGCATTCAACAACATGAGGAAGCTTGCTAGTGAGACAGAGTATTTGGGACGTGCACAGAAGCTCAGGAATGATTTGACCTTTATAGGAGATTCAGTGGATGGCCTGTGCTTAAATGTGTTGTCTAAGTTGCCACAAGAATTGGAAATTGTTCTGATCATGCTGGAGGGTATCAGTACTACTCAGAAGTTGACCTGCCAATCTCGTTGAAGGCATAATCGGGGATTAAGGGCAACGAGGCTGATAGAAAATCTAATGCGTTTGCTGCTCGAGCGTAGTCATTGGGAGGAGCTAGTATAAGCAACAACAACAATGGCAACAAGGGTGGAGCTTAAAAGAAGCAAAAGAAGCCTTTGAAGGGGAAGTGCTTCCATTGCGACCTAGTTGGACACCGGAAGAATGATTGTCAGCAGCTGAAGGCGGCAAAGGGCAATCACAAGGTGGATACAGAGGAGTAGGTGGAGCAGTTGCCTTCACAGCATCCACAGGAAGACAGATGTTAGGGTGTATGTTTAATTCTGGCTGTGAGACAGAGTATTTGGGACATGCACAGAAGCTCAAGAATGATTTGACCTCCATAGGAGATTCAGTGGATGACTTGTGCTTGCATGTGTTGTTTGGGTTGCCACAAGAATTCGAAATTGTTGTGATCATGCTGGAGGGTATTAATACCACTTGAAAGTTGACCTGCCAATCCTGTTGAAGGCAGAATCGGGGGATCAAGGGCAACGAGGCTGATAGAGAGTGTAGTGCGTTCGCTGCTCGAGCGTAATCATCTGAAGGAGCTGGTACAAGCAACAACAACAATGGCAACAAGGGTGGAGATAAAAAGAAGCAAAAGAAGCCTTTCAAGGGGAAGTGCTTCCATTGCGACCCAGTTGGGCACCGAAAGAGTGATTGTCAATACCTGAAGGCAGCAAAGGGCAATCACAAAGTGGGTACAGAGGAGTGGGTGGAGCAGTTGCCTTCATTGCATCCACAGGAAGACAGATGTCTGGGTGGGTGTTCGATTCTGGCTGTACGCAGCATCTTACTCCGGATGCTGGGCTGCTACAAAACTACAAGGTTCAGACAAGGCCGCGCATTGTGGAGGTGTTGGGTGGGAGCCCGGAGGTAGCGGGTACGGGCCAGGCAGCGCTTCAATGTTCCCGTTAATGCTCCCTTTTCAACAACCTTTGTCGCTGCAACCTTGTGCGCAATGTCCTCCTCAACGTAGTAGAGCCCGCCGTTGTTGATGCCTACCACATGTGTAACGCCCCCAAGCACTATCCCAGCCTTGTCCGCATCAAACACAACTCTAGCACCAACCCTCGTGGCTACACGTATCGAGAACAAACTAGCAGATTCACCTGGCACATACTGTACAACTCTAACCACAACCTTCTTCACTACACCACCAACCTTGCACCAAAGGTTGGCCTCTCCCGTTGCAACAGCATCCAGCATCTTCTTGTTCACGAAGTCCACCATCACTGGCTTTGTCAAAGGAGTGAGGTTGGTGAGCTTGCTCCTGTCGCTTGTGAGTTGCTTGCTCGCTCGAATCCAGCACCAAACCAGGATACTCCGCTCTTTCATCGGATGCATGAAACGCAGATACCCGCTCTTCACCATCAGTCCTCATCTTCTTCAACTTGGGACACTTGCTTCTCACATGACCGGGCTCCCCGCAATACCAACACTCCATGTTGCTGCTGCCTCGAGCGCCCTTCTTCACATGTGCATGCCTTGATGAAGTTGCGAACGCCACGCCTCCAGGTTCAGCTCTGTTCTCTACTTCATCCTCTTTCCTCAAGCGCTGCTTCTCTTAAAGAAGCCATGGTGTCACCCCATCCAATGTCGAGTCCTCCGTTAATGACTCCCAGATAGTCACAACAACCCTATACTCCTTGGGCAAACCTGAGAGCACAGCCTAAACAATGTTGAGAGTCATTCCTATATATGATCAGCATCGACCCTCCACACAGGAGTAGAAGGTCGTAAGGACGAGCACTAGGTCCGGACTTAGCAGATGGCGTCGTCGGACCAGACTCCGGACTCCAGACTGGAGCCTTCCTAACTGCTTTGTATCTCCGCGTGTACTTACTCATATTAGACGTGTAAGAGCTTGTTGGAAAGCTCTGCTTGTAAGCAAGACAACACAGCGTAGAGCGTGTCAAAAGGCCGAGTATAGCTTACGTAGTGCTTGCAAACGTAGACGTGTGTGTAACTGGCTGGTATAAGAACCAGCGGACAACGTGTAATAGATGAATGTTGATGTGACTTGTGTATGCTTTGGTGGCGGTAGCTCTGTGTGTGTGCATCCATGCTTGTCTCAGCTACATGTGCATGCTAGTCCTTCAACAGGTTATGGGCCCACACTACGCTTGAGGAGTGTGAGACTAGCTTGTGTGCATAGTCGTTCTACACTACGGTAGCTTGTTGGTAGTAGAGCCTTGGGTGTCAACTGCAAGAAAAGGCAGGACAGAGATGGAGGCAACCTACGACAAGGGGCAGATTGCAAAGCTGGACACCGACAACTACAACACATGGTGCGTGGAGATGAAGGCCTTGCTCATCCACAAGAAGGTGTGGAAGTACGTTGATCCAAAGGCACCACCACCGACACCAGGAGCGAACACTGTGCGGTCAGAGCATTCAGCAGAAGCACACTCTTTGCTTGTGTTGAACAGCAAACCGCATCACTTTCCCATGCTCACTGCACGTGAAGATGGTACACAAGCTTGGGAAAAGCTATCAGCCGTTTTCAAAGCCATGAACAACGCCAGAAAGTTGCAGCTACGCAAGCAGCTGAGCGCACTCAGGAAGGAGGCAGCAGAACCCATGACAAAGTATGTTGCGCGCGCGAGAGAGCTGTGGGCGGACCTTATTAACGTCGGCCACGACATAGGGGAGACGGGTGTTGTGCTGGCTGTTGTTGCAGGGCTACCAGCAGAGTACGAGATCGTCGCAACACTACTAAAGATATCGTCATTGGAGCTGACGCTGGACGATGTTCTACCAAAGCTGCTCACCGTGGAGCAGAGGGTTGTGAAGAAGGACGAGCAAGGTAATGCCGTGGCCGTCTACACCAACAAGCATGGGAAGCGTGGCAACCATGAGGAGAAGAATAAAGGCAGCACATCTGGAAATCCTCGTCACAAGAACCTCAAGTGCAATTGGTGTGGTTGGAAAGGGCATATTGAGAAGAACTGTCGGAAGAAACAACAAGGGCAACCTAGAGCACGCACCAGCAACAACGGCAACGAGCATCAGATGGACAAGTCCATTGCTTTCATGGCATCCAGTCTGAGGGGAGACACCAGTTCTTGGGTGGTGGACTTTGGATGCGACCGTCATCTCACCCCCAACAAGGAGGTGATGAAGGGCTACATGAAGCTGACGTCACAAGTGAAGGTGGCAGGCTTCGGTGGCGAAGTACTGGTTGCCGAAGGATTTGGCAATGTGCGGCTCCAGTGCGAGGTTGATAACATACAATGAGAGGTCTTGTTACGAGGCGTCGTGCATGTGCCAAAGGCTGTTGCAAGTCTGTTCTCTGTAAGAGTTGCTGAGCGCATGGGAGCAGAGATAGTGTTTCGGAAGGGTGGCTGCACAGTCATCCTTGATGGGGTCGTGAACATGGTTGGAATCGCTGATCCGGGAGGGCTCTACCACGTGGAGCAGCACCCTCAGGACATTGACATTCAAGCCATGGTGGTGAAGGACAAGGAGTCGCCAACATTGTGGCATCGAAGCTTCGGGCATCTCAGCTACGTCAACCTCACTCGCCTTGTCGCTAAGAAGATGGTCAAGGGCATCCATCTCAGCACAGAAGAATTCAAGAATGCATCAGGTGTACTTTGTGAACCATGCCTGGTTGCAAAACAGCATGCTATGCAATTCCCATCATCCTCTTCTAGCAGTCAACATCCTTGCGAGCTTGTGCACATGGATGTCTGTGGCCCTATGCGCATTGCGGCGAAGGGAGGGGTCTGGTACTTTGCTACATTCCTAGACGACTATAGCAAGCTATCCGTCATCTTTCCGTTAACACTGAAGTCAGAGGTTGCTGGAGCTATGCGCACAGTTGTGGCCTTGTTGGAGACCCAGTCTGGCAACAAGATGAAGGCAATGAGGAGTGATCGAGGAGGGGAGTACATGAACAAGGAGTTGAAGGAGTTCTTTGCCAGCAAGGGCATACGCCACGAGACAACGGCACCCTACACCCCACAGCAGAATGGAGCAGCTGAACGCCTCAACATGACACTTTTGTTGTGGGGAAGCTAGTGGACACATGCAGCAGGGCAGGGCATGACACATACAACACAACAGCCGCCAAGGCTTGGGCTAAAAGCAATCACTATTCCATTCAAGCAAGTGTAGTCCGCTAGCTTATATACTTAGCCAGACTACACACCTCTACTCTAGAAGATCCTGCGCCTTCAACAAGCGTCCTATCGAGGTGCTCTAAGTTGCTCCACGTAGCCAGCTTCAAGACCTTTCCAACAAGCTATGCCACGTTCCTTGCAACTAAGTAGCCACGAAGTTCTGCAACTTCTACCGAAGCTCTGGCCTGTCGCCAGACTCTTCCAGATGCTCCCAAGTCCGGAGTCTTCGAGTGTCCGCCAGCAGTCTGTACCGATATCGAGCTCTAGACTCACAACTGCTCGATATCAGTCCTCGTATTGCAAGTGCGACGTGCACAAGGACTTAGCCATTTCTAACACTCAATGCCTTAGTCTATGGGAGTCAGGCTGACTGGATGTCGTCCGTCAACACTCCCACGCAGGCAGCTTGACTCAAGCTCCTGCTCAGACACAAATACCAAGACCAACACAACATGCCTTGAACTTCACCGGTGACAGTGGCTTGGTCATAAAGTCTGCGAGCATGTCTTCAGTGTTGCAGTATTGAAAGGCAATCTCCTTCCTGGTGACTCTGTCTCGCACAAAATGATGCATAACATCAATATGCTTCGTGCGTGAAGACGCAATGGGGTGCTTCAGCACCTTGATGGCGCTCTGATTATCGCAGTTGATCATGATGCATGCCATGGGATGCTCAAGATCTGCCATCAGCTTGCGAAGCCACAATGCCTCCTTCACTGCTGCTGCTGCTGCCATGTACTCCGCCTCAGATGTGGATGCCGCCGTCGTTGGTTGTAGCCTGCTGTTCCAGCTCACAACTCCTCCGTTGAGCATGAACACATAGCCCGTAGTAGACCTTCCGCTATCAAGGTCCCCAGCAAAGTCAGAGTCGCAATATCCCATCAACTCCATATTACCGCGACCAAACTTGATGCCAACAGTAGCGCTCCCAGCCACATAGCGTACTGCCTTTGCAGCCTTCCAGTGCTCAAGCGATGGTGCAGACATGTAGCGAGCAAGAACTCCAACAGCATGTGCAATATCCGGCCGTGTGCACACTGCCAAGTAGAGCATGATGCCTACAAGCTCACCGTATGGATATTGAGCCTTGTTGAGTACCTCCCCGTCCTTTGCCTTGATGAGGCTTTTACCAATCGCCAGAGGTGTAGACTTGGTCTTTGCCTCAGTCATCCCAAACTTGGCTGTAAGTCTTTTCACCATCTGCTCCTGGCTAATCTTAATTGTACGCGCAGCCCTGTCTCTCTCGATCACCATGCCAAGGAACCACTTGGCCTCCCCGAGATCACGAACAAAAAATGCTTGCTGCAGCATTAGCTTTGTTTCTTGCAGGTTCTCCACCCGCCTGGCAGTGACGACGATGTCGTCCACATACACGAGTAGCCACACCTTCTTCTCATCATGGAAGAAGAGCCCCGGATCAGCAGTAGATGCCTTGAAGCCTTGTGACTCAAGCTCTTGAGTCAACTTGATGTGCCACATACGGGGTGCTTGTCGTAGCCCATATAGCGCCTTAGTCAGCTTGCAGGCCGTACCGCGCATGCCTTCTTCATAGCCAGGTGGTTGCTCAATGTAGATCTCCTCCTCCAGCTCTCCGTAGAATAATGCAGTCTTCACATCGAGGTGATGCATCTCTAGATCCTCCGCAGTAACCATAGCCAACAATGCCCGAAAGGTGACATGCTTACTTGCAGGCGCGAAGACTTCAATAAAGTCCACTCCCTCTTGCTGCATAAAGCCCTTTGCCACCAACCTTGCTTTGTATCGCTCGATGTTGCCTTGACCATCACGCTTCACCTTGAAGACCCATTTGACAGGGATAGCTTTCGCACCTGCAGGAAGCTTCTCCACCACCCAAGTGTTGTTGGCATGGAGTGACGCAATCTCCTCGTCCATAGCTCGCTGCCATTGCTCTGCATTAGGTGCCCGCAATGCCTCCAAGTAGGTGCTTGGCTCTTCACTATCCTCATGTACTTTTGCTGCAAGTGCCTTGTGGAAGAAGTCTGGCTCGTTTCTCTCCCTCTCAGGGTACCTCCGAGATGACTGATGCTGATGCCGCTCTTCATTGCTAGCCACAGCCAAGTCCTTCTCCTTCGCACCCATGTCGACGACAGCCGCGCCTCTTTCAGTCTCCACACACTTAAAAGACACCTGCGCCTGTGCTTCATCTTCGTCTTTGGGGTAGAAACCCGCTTCTCTTTGTGATGAACCCTCGTGGAACACCACATCTCTGCTTACACTGACCTTTTGCTCTTTCTCCAGCAGGATCCGGTAAGCCTTGGAACCCGGCTCATAGCCAACAAAAACGCCTTTCTGGCTAACTGGCTCCAACTTGTGCCTTAAAGCTTTAGGCACCAGTGCATATGCTATGCACCCGAACACACGCATACCACTCACATCTGGTGCAGTGCCATAGAAGAGCTCCCACGGTGTCTTCTGCTCAGAATTCACAGGTGACCGATTGCATATATAGTTGGCGGTAAGGACAGCTTCACTCCACAAACTGTCTTCCAGCTGATTGTCGTTGAGCATGGCTCGTACTCGCTCCATCAGGGTCCGGTTCAGACGCTCAGCAGCTCCATTCTGCTGCGGGGTGTAGGGTGCCGTTGTCTCGTGGCGTATGCCTTTGCTGGCGAAGTACTCCTTCAACTCGTTGTTGATGTATTCCCCTCCTCGATCACTCCGCATTGCTTTCACCTTCTTGCCACCTTGTGTCTCTAGCAATGCCACGACCGTAAGCACAGCTCCAGCAACTTCAGACTTCATTTTCATTCATTTTCAGTAGGCCATGTAAGCGAAAGGCGCTTGCATGTTGAGGTTTTCTTAGGATTTATTGTTATTCAAGCCCTTTTCTGAGGGCTATCGTAACATACGCAGTACAAGCTCAACCATTGCGTGTGTCTGTTGTATACTGTGCATGGTTGCATGCAATAGCTCCAATCTACAGGTTATGGGCCCACACCCATGCTATGGCTGTTTGCTGAAGGTTGAGCGGCTTGGAGAATCCAATGGCAACTACAACGGATGCAGAGAAGGAGAAGTATACCATCAAGCCCCTGGGAGAGAACAGTCACGCTAGCTGGAGCTTCGAGATGAAGATGAAGCTGATATACAAGGAGTTCTGGGACTACGTTGACCCAAAGCTAAGTGCACCAATTGGGAATGTTGTGCCTATGACTGTCGTATAAGCTGGTGCTTGATGACCGATGCTTATAACAAGATTCGACTCATATTCTCCGGTGTATTGAGGTGATGGCCTTGTCATCTCGGTCGTCCAGCAGTAATCAATGCCTTGGACTCTACGCCTTTGCCTTGTGCATGCGAGTTAGCCTGCCCACGATGGCGGCGGCGGACGAGAGCAATGCCCTGGCGTGGCCCAAGCGTTACACATGGCCGAGCAGAGCCGAGGCTGCGGTTGGCGTGGGCGCGAGCGGCGGCTTGATTGCCAGCATGGGGATGGTGCAACCCCGATGTCAGGTTATCCCTATCAGCATGAACCAGCGCCCCGAGTATAAAGGCAGTGAGCATGCTGCTCCTCAATACTGGACCCCTCTCCGTAGGTGTGGGAAGAAGGTGCCACTCCGGTACAATCCAGGAGGTTGGAACAACTTTTGCGGTGAGCCCATGATCTGGGTTGGCGCTGAAATCCAATGGTGGTGTCGTGCGCGCAAGACACCTCGTCTTGTACAACTTGAGTAGGGGGGGCCACCTCTCCCCCCTCGCGTACGTGGGAACATGCATTGGGTGGCCTGCCCTCATCTGATACTCGAGATCCTAATGAACACCTATCGCGGGCCCCTGATAAAAAAGGGGCCACTGTGGATTCTCCCAGGCACCCTCAACACAGTGCATACGAATATGCATGCTTGTGTACAGGAGTAATGCCCGTCTCCAGCTTGTGCAATGTGCGGGTATATGCTAGTGCTCCCTCACAACTCGCTGTGTGATTGTGATCTGGTCGTGTCTCAAGGCAAAATGAATCTGATCAGTACAGCGAGCTCCCCTATGTTGAAGAACTAGCATGCACATGTAGTTGAGGCAAGCATAGACACACAGAGACAGAGCTACCGCCAGCAGAGCATACACAAGTCACATCACATTCATTGATTACAAGTTGTCCGCTGGTTCTTATACCAGCCAGTTACACAAACGTCTACGTTTGCAAGCACTGCGTAAGCTATACTCAGCCTTTTTACGCGCTCTAAGCTGCGTTGTCTTTTTTTCCAACAAGCTCTTACACGCCTAATATGAGTAAGTATACGCTGAGATACGAAGCAGTTAGTAAGGCTCTAGTCTGGAGTTTGGAGTCTAGTGCGACGACACCATCTTGCTAAGTCCGGACCTAGTGCTCATCCTTACGACCTTCTACTCCTGTGTGGAGGGTCGATGCTGATCGTATGTAGATATGACTCTCTACACTCCCATGCGAGTAGCTTGACCTTCAACGCTTGCTTTTATTGTTAAACACAGATGCCAAGTCCTGCGCAACAAGTCTTAAACTTGAGCAATGTCAATGGCTTTGTCATGAAGTCCGCCAGCATGTCTTCAGTGTTACAGTACTGAAACTCCACCTCTCTCCGTGTGATTCTGTCACGCACAAAGTGATGCATGACATCAATGTGCTTTGTCCTTGCCGAGGCGATAGGGTGCTTCAACAACTTGATGGCTCCTTGGCTGTCACAGTTGATGACGATGCACGCCATGGGGTGCTCCAGTTATTGCATGAGCTTGCGAAGCCAAAGTGCCTCCTTTACTGCTGCTGCCGCTGCCATGTACTCAGCCTTTGATGTAGATGCTGCTGTTGTTGACTGCAGCTTGCTGTTCCAGCTCACCACGCCTCCATTCAGCTTGAAGACGTAGCCTGTAGAGGACCTCCTGCTGTTGAGGTCACCAGCAAAGTCCGAGTCGCAGTAGCCCTCCAACTCAGTGCTCCCGCTCCCAAACTTGATGCCAACTGTTGCGCTCCCAGGAACATAGCGTAGTACTCTCTTTGCTGCAAAGGCACACACTCCACTGTTATCAGTAACTGCACAAGCAACAGCCACATTTGGAGAATTACTAGCAGAGCAGCTCAGCGATGACCAGAGTGTACAGGGCAAACAAAGTCTGTGTAGACCAATGGTCATTGCGACGAGTCACTTGAGTCACCAGGTTCACTAGGAGGGTCGCGAGTAGGAAAAACTCCATTACAAGTTGGTGTGAGACTGGTACCGGGCGTTGCACCAGGTGCAGGGACTTGGGAGCCAGTAAACACACTCCAGCGTGCAGCAATATTGTTGTCGCACTCGATCACAATGCGCAGGCCAGCAGCGCCATAGGTGCCCGAGTTAATGATAGTGCGAGTAGGAAGAGGCGCATCGGGAGGCGAGGGAGTGTTCTCATGCACGGAGACTGCCACATACACACCGGTTTGTACAGTAGCTGCAATCGCAATGGGTGCCTGCTGAACAATTCCACGAGTTGAAAGCTCCCAATTGCATAACTGGACCTGACAAACAAGTTTACAGGTTAACTTGCATGTTGCATGGCATTCATTCACAAACGTGCGCCAGAAGTTGATGCAATTGCATAGGCAGCGCCTCTATTGTTATGGACATGAACTGGACACGCATTTAGGCAATAGCATGGCATGACATGCACGGCATGTAACGCGCAAGGGTGTTGCATGGTAGCAATCAGCGATGTGCATATATATAGGCGTTCCTATTATAGCAGGACAAACATATGCACATTTGATGTGTAAAGCGTGTGTATGCTTGTGCTGATGCATGCCATTCACACGGATTGACGCTCAAGGACCAGGTATGGTCCTTTCACGGACCCCCAGGACCATGCATGGTCCGTATCCCGCGGGCCAGGACTGCCTGGTCCGCGGGGGACGGACCATGCATGGTCCGTTCGGGGTCCCGAATCCTGGTGCGCAGTCACGCACCAGATGTAGTGCGTGGCTGGACCAGACATATTACCGGTCCTACTGGCCGCGAAAGACTGGACCATACACGGTCTGCAGCCGGACCAGGCATATTGCCGATGCGACTGTCAATGGGTGTACGGACCATGCGTGGTCTGGACCACAACAATGCCGGACCGTATGTGTTGCGGTGAATGATATCGATGGGACTGGTCCGAACCACACTGATTGGGCGGACCGTTGCTGGTGCACGCTCAGCTTATCGGTCATTTTAGACAAGCAGCACGCACCATACATGGTCTGCCGCCTTAACAAGCTCCTACTGGTCCAAAATCTAACAAGTTGTGGGCCATTCATGGTCCTTAAGCTAACCAGGCAGCTATTGGTCCAAATTGTCGTATACTTGCAGACCGTATATGGTCCTTGACTTAACCAAGCTCTTCATGATCCGAAGGTGTGGGAGAGTACGGACTATGCGTGGTTTTAGGTTGGTCCGCAGAACAGTGATTGGGACCATCGCTGATGCACGCGCAGCTCCTTGACAGTCGCACCATGCATGATGCGACTGTCAAGGGTAAGTCTTCATGGCAGCCTCTAGTAACCGTCGATCCAAGCTTATCGAACGGTGTGCAGTTACTCCATAGAGTCAAGCACCTTGCATGGTGCGACTGTCAACTCACGTGCATGGGCTTAAAGTACCGTGGTCTGTGCAGTAGGGTTTTACCGCTCAGTGAGGTGGCGCCGGCGGAGGGAGCAGGCGGCGGCGCTCTTGTTGGTGGCGGCGGCGGCGGCCTCTTGGCGGTGTACTTGGTGGCGGAATGCTGGCGCAATATCAATGGCAAGCAAAAAAGCTGTCAAGTTTGCCAGGGACATTAGTACCAAGCTGGGAATCAACTTGCAACCAGCCGATAAGAGGAACACCAGTCGTAGGCACCGCCGTCGCAGCCAACAGAGTTCCCTACCCATGCCGGAGCAGGCGGCTGATGTGCAGCACGATGTTGACAACCCACAGCCTGCCCATGAAGTTGAGGCCACGCACGACCAGCTGGATGGTGAGATCAGCCAGCAGCATGAGCGGTAAGTTAACTTGCTGACCTTACTTGCTTCTCTGCAATGGTCACGCGGTCTTCTGTGCATGCCACCAGCTATCGTTGCTGTGACAGCCTTCACCAGTAATATGTCCTTCACATGGTAGGAGACTGTCAACGAACTGCACGTGCACTAGCTGCCTTGCTGTGTATTGCTGTCAGTTGATGGTGCCAGCGCATATGGTCTAACTGCTGGATTTCTGTAGGCCTCCCGCAAATCAACAGCCGACTGTCCATGTGGCCGGCATCACTACCAATGGAGTGGCAGCCACACTTCACCCAAGGCAACAGCCGACTGTCGATGTTGCCAGCACCAGCAGTGCCGCAACAGCTCCGCTGCAATTCAATCGACAGTCTGATCCACAGCCGACTGTCAACATGGCTGGCACCAGCAGTGCTGCCCCCTCTCAGCAACCATGGCAACAATCAGGCGTGCAAGAGACTGTTGACATGCCAACTGACAATTTGCATGCGCTGACTAGTGACGAAGAGGCTGTTGAAGAACCCGAGCAGCAAGAAGTCTCCCAGAGAATTTGCTCTTGCCTGAGGTGCCATGGCAAGGTGAGCACTAATCATGTTGCTCATGCTCACTCATAGCGCGCACGGTTGTTGGACATGCACTGAGGCTGTCCATGCGACTGTCATGTTCGCCCACTGCTATGCGCACAACGTTGTGAACCATACTTCAGTTGTTGACTGCCCGTTTCTTTTGGCAGTTGATTGACTTGGAGACTGCCATGGCCCACATGCGACTGGACACGGCGGCGCAAAAAAGTATGCACCCACCGCCAATGCCTTCAGCAAAATGCGATACCCCTCAACCAGGCATTTCTTGCCAACAACAAACCTCAGAGACACCTACGCAAAAGATTCTGGATAAGTTCATGTCACTGCTGACAGACTTGGAGGACTCTCATGCTCAGCAATCAATGATCAATAAGGTGCTGAAGATTGTTTTTATTGCTGAGGATTCAGTCGTTCAGCTTGCCAAGGATCCTACTTATGACCACAGTCAGCTGCGAAATGACCTCCACGCCTTGCTCGGCCAGCGCAACCCCTCCAAGCCGGCTGACATCACGGCTGTCGATGCATTGCTTACTTCCATCGGAATGCCAGAGTCGCAGAGATATACAGCATGCACGAGATGCAGTTATCTCTTTCCAGATGCTTACCCATCCGGGTTTATGACAGCGAGGACAGCTATGAGGCAGATGACAGTCGCCACAAGCTTGTGAAGCGCTTGTGGAAACAGCCGTGCGGAGGCCAATGCGGGCGCACGCGCAAGGAGTGCATTGACTTTGTGTACAGGTGGTCCAGGGCTCGGTCCGTGGCTGCAAGTACCTTCTATTGCATATGACAACCTTGCTGCTTGGCGAGACAAAGACACCTGGCTCGACGTGCCAGTCAACCAGCCCCCAGTGCCTCAATGGGAAGATTGGCATGGCAGCAAGTGGAGAGAGTTGTCTTTTTTTTGGGACTGCACGAAGACCATTCCTCTGCCAAACAAATGCGATTGTGGACGCTACAATAATGACATTGACATGTCCCAGCACAGGGATGGATATCAGAAATGGCATTGCGAATGCTCCTATGACAATGAAGAGGCTGCGCAGCAGTGTACTGGAGACCCGCGCAACATTGCGCTCATGCTGCACAGTGATGGTTTCCGCTGCGCATTAACTACAAAGCGGAGCAGCCTTGTCATCAACGTTGTTGTACGCAACGGAGGCAAGCGCGTCAGCTCACAGGCTTCTTCCATCATGCCCATGGTGTTTGTCCCAGTTGACGAGCTACTCGACGCTGACAAGGACTGTCTAAACCCGCTTATGAAGCCCATGCTGGATGAGTTGGAGGATTTGTACGCCATGGGCTTCCCTACGCACTACGGTTTGGACTCGAGCCGGGTGGACATTAAGCTCCCTCATCGATCGGCCGGTACGCTTGATACATCCGTTCACAAGACCTCGTGCGCAATGCTATGTCATGAATGTGACTGTCGACATCGTTTGTCAACTTAATACCCATTGTAATGAATCTGTTGAGATTCGGACACTACTGACCATGCATGGAGTTGGTGCAAGCACAAGTACACACACTCTACCAGAGCATACACACAAGGCTGATCCAAAAGGCTTTCTAAGGATTACAACAAAGTCATACCGCGGGCTTTTATACCCGCCAGTTCTGCACCTGTCTACTCTAGAAGCCACCACGACTTCTACACTCAACCGATTCCTGCGCTCTAAGTTGCACCACGTAGCTACTTTTAAGAGCTTTCCAACAAGCTATGACACGCGCCATACAATGACGTAACCACCGAGCTACAACGTTTCTTCTACAGCGCCTGGAAGTCTCCAGACTCCGGACTCGACTCCGCGCCTGGAACCTTCTCGACTGAAGTCCTCGCCTGGACCTTTCTCGACTGGAACCTTCTCGCGCCTGAATCTTCTCGCGGCTATTCTTATCCACAGGGCAAGCTGACCGGATACAAGAATATTCTCAACACTCCCACGCGGGCAGCTTGGCCTTTAACACCTTCGATGCCAACTCCTTGCGTACTTATGCGCGACGAACTCCCACGCCATCCTTTGCTCTTCCAACCATCTTGAAAACACTTCCCGCACCTCTCATGAGCGTCTCCTTGAAGCTCTTTACTTGCACACCCTTGTTAAAACTCTCATGGTCATTTGCATGTGCTCCCACGTGCTCACTCTCGGCAACGTCCTGCACACCACCAGCACCATGCTTCTCCTTCTTGTCCTTGCTGATGCCAACGCCTTCTATAGCTCCCACGAGCTCAGGAACTGCATCTTCAACCTTCTTGAAACCCTCAGCAACCTCCACACGTGGAATCACTCCACCACTCGCATGTGACACGCTCTTGGTCACCTTCTCTTGAGCTCGCGCTCCCTTTTCAGCAACAGGCTCGACCTTGGCCTTCTTCTTCATCTTCTTCACAATTGGTGCTGACTTGGACACCTCCACCTTGGTCTTCTTGTGCATCTCCGCACCCTTGACCTCCTTAATGATGTAGAGCCCTCCAACGTTGATGCCAACCAACTCTGTGACACCACGCAGCACTACCCTTCCTATGTCCCCACTAAACACTGTCACAGCACCAACTCTCGCCGCGATGCGCACAGAGAATAGGCTAACCTCTAGCCCTGGGACATACAAAACCTCTCTCAACAACACTTGCCTCGTCCTTCCTCCAACCTGGGACAGGATTTTGGCTTCTCCTACACCAACCGCGAACACCTCTGTCTTGCCGAACTTCACCTTCATAGGTTTCTCCAAGACCTTGTACTTCGCCAACTTCTCATGATCACCCGTCATATGCCTCGTGCAACCCGAGTCCAGCACCCACCCAGCTGCCTCACCATCCGTTGTTGCATGAAAGGCAATAGGCGTTTCTCGAACACGTCCCGTCATGGCATGATGCTTCTCTCCACCACGCTCCTCTTCGTGCTGCTTTCTCATCGAGCAATGCACCCTGATGTGGCCCTTCTTCCCGCAATAGTAGCAGACCCTGTCACTCCTTGACGCTCCACCACCACTACCACCGCCACCATCACCACTGAAACGCCCAGACCCATGCTGAAAACGATCAGTACCTCTTCCTGAAGTCGCTGAGAAAGCCGTCGCCTCCGAGCCTTCCTCATGCTTCTTCGCTAGCCTCGACTCCACCTGCAGCAATCTTGGAACCACCTCGTCCACCGTGGGTTCTGCCTCCAAGCCCTCCAAGACCGTGATCACCGTGTCATAGTCTTCAGGCAACCCGGACAGTACTTGCCACACCAACTCGGACTCTTTCACCTCATAGCCAACGCCTTGAAGGTCCTTCTGCAACTCTCGTGCACGCGACACATACTTGGTAAGAGGCTCCGCTGCGCCTTGCTTCTTCAACCCAGCGAGCTCTCTCTTTAGCTGCACCTTCCTCGCGCTATTCTTCGCCTTGAAGTGCGATGCCAATTTCTCCCAAGCCTCTCGTGCAGTCTTGCAGCCATCCACCAACACCAAGTGATGATCCTTCACGTTGAGACCGATCAGGGCAAGCGCTCTCCCACTTTGCTGTTTGAACACCGAACTCTGCCTTGTAGACATAGGGTCAGCCTCCTCCGGGTCCACCCACTCCCACAAGTCTTTGTGTACCAGCAACATCTTCATGCGCACGCTCCATGTGTTGTAGTTGTCCACGTCCAAAGGCTCCACGGTCACCTTGTCGTAGTTGGTTGCCATCTTCCAGGACTCACCCAACCTCACAAGACTTAGCTAGAACTCCTTGCCTAGCCTACTGCCGTTATCACGCCTCTAGACACTTGCTAAACCAGCGTAGTGTGGGCCCATAACCTGTTGAGATTCGGACACTACTGACCATGCATGGAGTTGGTGCAAGCACAAGTACACACACTCTACCAGAGCATACACACAAGGCTGATCCAAAAGGCTTTCTAAGGATTACAACAAAGTCATACCGCGGGCTTTTATACCCGCCAGTTCTGCACCTGTCTACTCTAGAAGCCACCACGACTTCTACACTCAACCGATTCCTGCGCTCTAAGTTGCACCACGTAGCTACTTTTAAGAGCTTTCCAACAAGCTATGACACGCGCCATACAATGACGTAACCACCGAGCTACAACGTTTCTTCTACAGCGCCTGGAAGTCTCCAGACTCCGGACTCGACTCCGCGCCTGGAACCTTCTCGACTGAAGTCCTCGCCTGGACCTTTCTCGACTGGAACCTTCTCGCGCCTGAATCTTCTCGCGGCTATTCTTATCCACAGGGCAAGCTGACCGGATACAAGAATATTCTCAACAGAATCGAGCAGAGTAAGCACAGTCCATTGAGGGCTGTGCAAAAACGACTGTCACAATTATGCACTTCGTTGGTTGCCACCTTTTATGAGTCCATCGCGCGTTGAGAAGACTGTCACCAGCGACTGTGTTTGCAGTGCAGCTGTCTAATGTACGGGACAGTCCATGTTGACAGTCGCGGTTGTGTCCTGCGCATAGCTTCACACGCGCTGCCCACAAAGCAGTGCGTCCTGATGCAACGGGTTTTGCAGGTGAGAAGGTTTTCCTCAGAGCCATTGTCATGAACATAGCCGGTGACAATCCCGCTCAAAGCGAGATGGGGCAATTCAAGAATGGCGGCTTATGCGGTTGCAGGGCTTGTTGCCTGCTGGCAACTCATATCCGGTACTCGATTGTTACCCAACAGGTTACTCAAGATCCCCGCACTGGCAACGATGTTGTTGAAGAAACTCAAAGCAACAGGAGCGATTTCCACTACGCTAGCAGCCGCTACCACAGTCGCCACCTATTTGCCAAAAGAACTGCAGAGGCCACATACCTGCTGTTTGATGAAGTTGAAAGCACAGAATATCCCAATCGCAAGAAAGAGAAAGCCGAGAAATATGGCGTCAACGGGCTGTCGCCTTTGTGGAGGCTTTGGCGGATGTACAAGTTTGACCCATGCCAGGACATGGTCTTTGATACCATGCACACGCTAGCCGAAGGACTGGCCAAGAGCTTGACAGCCTGCACTCTAATGGATGGTGGCGACGAGCAGGTCAGCAAGGCTGAGATTGACAGTCGGCTAACTGTGATGAGAGACGCACGGCCCAGGGAGTTGAGGCATGGTAACCGCTGGCCACATGACCTCAGCGGGCGCCTTGGATGGTGGAAGGCGCAGGAGCACCAGCTCTTTGTGCAATTTGCTGTGCCTTACGTTTTTCACAAGCTGCTAAGCGAAGAAAGGAGAGACCTCGTCATGTGCCTCCACATAATATTTCTCTTGTTCTTTGACATCTCGCGCAGCTTGGGTTGGGATTCCGGCCGTCTGGAGCTCGCTAATGCATTGCTCAGATGCTGGAAGGTAAACAGTGAGATCTGCTTTGGCACTAACAAGAAGATTCTGGAGCACATTGCGGGAACTTGCCACCTGCTTGACAACATCCGTCGACATGGCCACCATGATGTGTTCTGATGCTACGCCTTTGAGCGCTCTGTGAAGCTGTATGTCAACACCCCATCCAACAGTAAAGAATACGAGATCAGCTTCATGAAGCGATCTGTCAGGAGATGGTTTGTGCGACTCTTTGGCGTCATGCATGATGATCAGAGGTCAGGCCTGCTGCTCCACCACAGAGTCGTCAATGCACTGTCAGCAATCAGTAAAACAGAATCCAACGGGTCCACCTGGTATGAGGTGGCTACAATCAGACACGCAGAGGAGATATGGGCTCTTGTGGAAGCATATCCCACCTTGGCACACTCTCAGCACATCAAAGAGAAAGGCATATTGATTGGACGAGGCAGCATTCAGTACGTAGGGAACGACGCCTTGTTTGGACGCATCTGCACACAAGAGAACATTGCCATCCACACCAAGTCGCGGCGGACAGTGCGTGACTACAAAGCCTACATGAGGGACGGCCTGGTATACAGGTACGTGCTGGCATTGACATCCGTAGAGATGTCCACTTTATGCTGTCCACTACACAGTCTCAACTATCCATACCGCATTGGCAGTCACACAGACTGTCAATGTTGGCATTGTCAGTCGCAGACTGTCGACGACTGTCACAGCAATCACTGTTTGCACTCTCTCTCTCTCTCTC